>SRMA01026037.1:12250-225184 GCA_007224835.1 Danionella cerebrum
TGCACGCAAACTTCGATGTTGGCTTGCGTTGGTACCGTTAATACCTTTTTTTTTTTAAATGTTGGCAATTCCGCAACAATAACATAATCCAACCCTCATGTCTCTATGATTCTCATAGGCTGAGATAGGTACATGCAAAAGTGGTTGCTATGGTAACAAGTCTGGTTGCTATGGAGGGTCAGTGACCTAACATATTGTTCCCCATGTCAACACGAGTAAAATACACCAACCCCAATGTCTCTATGACTTTCGTAAGCTGAGATAGAGATACGCCATATTGGTTGCTATGGTAACAGTGTGGTTGCTATGGAGGGGTCGCTGACCTAATATATTGTTCCCCATATGCATACGAGTAAATTACAGCAACCCCCATGTCTCTATGATTTTCCTGAGCTGAGATAGGTACATGCAAAATTGGTTGCTATGGTAACCAGTCTGGTTGCTATGGAGGGGTCAGTGACCTAACATATTGTTCCCCATGTCAACACGAGTAAAATACACCACCCCCCATGTCTCTATGACTTTCGTAAGCTGAGATAGAGATACGCCATATTGGTTGCTATGGTAACAGTGTGGTTGCTATGGAGGGGTCGTTGACCTAATATATTGCTCCCCATATCTATACGGGTAAAATACAGCAACCCCCATCTCTCTATGATTTTCCTAAGCTGAGATAGAGATATGCCATATTGGTTGCTATGGTAACCAGTCTGGTTGCTATGGAGGTGTCATTAGCATAATATAATGTTTCAGCTGTCAGTATGGGTGCAGCTTACCAGCCCCCAAGTCTCTAGCATTTTCCTAAGCTAAGATAGAGATGTGGCAATATAGTTGCTATGGTAAACAATTTGGTTGCTATGGAGGAGTTAGTGACATGTTGTAATCTACTTTCCATTTAGACTACTATAAAGCAACCCCCATGTCTCTACTGTGTTCCGTTTAGAAGATATTTGACATTGAAAGTTATGTCAAAAAGTGGGTGTGGCTTAATTAATTTATGTTAATTCACAAGCAATGATGGGCTGGATAAGTAATTTGCTTCCTTAATGCTTGTATGACTTTCCAGTGTCAATCAATTACAGAAGCTCTTTTACATTAGGATCTATGGGGTTCATGCTCCATTCATTTCAATGGGCCATTGAAAGTCAATGAGACACCTTTGACCTACTTATTTGAAATCAGCTTGCACCTGGAGTTATCAACTGCCAGATTTTCAAACGAGTCAGCTGACTCAACTGTCAGATTTTCAAACGATGGCAAATCTGCTGGAGAAAATCCGATTTCCATGCCTCAAACAAATAAAGATTATAGAAGAACCGTAAGACATATCGAAATGATTCTTTCTTTGTAAGAAGCAGAAGACCCTAACGAAGAGAATGCTGTAATTTTGGTGAAGGTGTGATTAGAAATAAAAAAATTATGGCGAGCTACAAATAGCCTTCATTTGATTCTGTGCAACTGCTCATTTTAGAGAAATCCATACCCTCAAACAAATAAACATTACGAAAGAATGAACAGAGGTATTGAAATATTTCTTTTACTATTAGAATCCCAAGATTTTAAGGAAGAGAATGGTGTAAATTTTGTGAAGCTGTGATAAAGTGTGAATGATTTATGGCGAGTTAAAAATAGCCTGCGATTGAGATTTTAAACAGAGTCCACCAGAATTTTTGAATGGAGGTGAATGGAGCAATTATGTGCACTCGTTGTGGTTTAGGCCACCTGGAGTAAAAACCGTGTGTTTTTTAAAAATGAAAACAGCACCAACTGAAAGAGGACAAAAATCTCTACCATTTAGATATAAAATGTGTGTGTAAAGGTTAATTTTTAGTGAAGAAAACAGTGCAAGAATCAACAAGACTGAGCTTGCTCAAAGTTAGAGTGGGCGATGACATCACCACTCTAGGGCTCCCATAGGGAATGACTTGGGCGATTTTTGGGCCGAAATTCTCGATTTTTACGGAAACCGCTGATCAAATCGGTCCGAAGAGATATAGCAACAAACTACATAACAGGTTTGAGGTGTGTTGAAAGTTTCGTGGCTGTAGCTCGAACGGGCTAGGAGGAGTAGTGTTGAGAATTTTTGTCAGAAGAAAAGAGAAGAAGAAGAAGAATAACTAGAAAGTGCATTTCCTAGCGGAAAATGCGTGTGAATGCAGAGAGCTGAAAAGGGAAGTCTCAAATTGCTGAATTCCTTGGCTGAAGAGTGAAACATTAAAAAGTTTCAAAAGCTGAAAGCTGAAACATTGTAAATTTGAAATATGTAAAGTTGAAAGTGGATGCTGAAGGGTGAAAAATTAGAAAGTAGAAAGTGTTAAAAATTAAAAGTGGGAGCTGAAAGTATAAACATTAGAAAGTTAAAGTGTCAAAAGTTGAAAGTTCAAGCTAAAAGGTGAAACATTATAAAGTTGAAAATCTCAAAAGTTGAAAGCTAAAGCTGAAACATTGTAAAGTTGAAATATGTAAAGTTGAAAGTGGGAGCTAAATGTTAAAATATTAGAAAGTTGAAAGTGTCAAAAGATGAAAGTGGAAGCTGAAAGGTGAAACATTGTAAAGTTGAAAATAACAAAAGTTGAAAGTGGAGGCTGAAAGGTGAAACATTCTAAAGTTGAAAACGTATAAAGTTGAAAGGTGAAGCATTGCAAAGTTGAAAGTGTCAAATATAGAAAGTGGAAGCTGAAAGGTATAATATAAGTAATTTGAAATTCTGTCGAGCATTTTCCTAACCTAATATAAAGATATGGCAATTGCGTTGCTGTGGTAAAAAGTCTGGTCGCTCTGGACAGCTCATTTATAAAATAGATTGTTCCCAGTGTCACTATGAGTGAAACAAAACAACCCCCATGTCTCTAGCATTTTCCAAAGCTGATAGAGGGATATGCCAATTTGGTTGCTATGGTAACCAGTATGGTTGCTATGGAGGGGTCAGTGACATTATATAATGTTCCCTGTGTGACTACAAGCCATTTAGACCAACTCCCGTGTCTCTCTCATTTTCCTAAGCTGAGATAGAGATGTGTCAATTTGGTTGCTATGGTAACCACTACGATTGCTATGGAGGGGTCAGTGACATTATATAATGTTCCCTGTGTGACTTCAAGTCATTCAGACCAACTCCTGTGTCTCTCTCATTTTCCTAAGCTGAGATAGAGATGTGTCAATTTGGTTGCTATGGTAACCAGTACGGTTGCTATGGAGGGTCAGTGACATATAATGTTCCCTATGTGACTACAAGTCATTTAGACCAACTCCCGTGTCTCCCTCATTTTCTAAGCTGAGATAGAGATGTGTCAATTTGGTTGCTATGGTAAATTATTTGGTTGCTATGGAGGGGTAAGTGACATTATATAATGTTCCCTGTGTTACTACAAGTCATTTTTAGACCAACTCCCGTGTCTCTAGCATTTTCCTAAGCTGAGATAGAGATGTGGCAATTTGGTTGCTATGGTAACCAGTATGGTTGCTATGGAGGGGTCAGTGACATTATATAATGTTCCTGTGTGACTACAAGTCATTTAGACCCACTCCAGTGTCTCTCTCATTTTACTAAGCTGAGATAGAGATGTGTCATTTTGGTTGCTATGGTAACCAGTATGGTTGCTATGGAGGAGTCAGTGACATTATATAATGTTCCCTGTGTGACTACAAGTCATTTAGACCAACTCCCGTGTCTCTCTCTTTTTCCTAAGCTGAGATAGAGATGTGTCAATTTGGTTGCTATGGTAACCAGTATGGTTGCTATGGAGGGGTCAGTGACATTATATAATGTTCCCTGTGTGACTACAAGTCATTTAGACCAACTCCCGTGTCTCTCTCATTTTCCTAAGCGGAGATAGAGATGTGTTAATTTGGTTGCTATGGTAACCAGAATGGTTGCTATGGAGGGGTATGTGACGATATATAATGTTCCCTGTGTGACTACAAGTCATTTAGACCAACTCCCGTGTCTCTCTCATTTTCCTAAACTGAGATAGAGATGTGTTAATTTGGTTGCTATGGTAACCAGTATGGTTGCTATGGAGGGGTCAGTGACATTATATGATGTTCCCTGTGTGACTACAAGTCATTTAGACCAACTCCTGTGTCTCTATCATTTTCCTGGGCTGAGATAGAGATGTGTCAATTGGGTTGCTATGGAAATTAATCTGGTTGCTATGGATGAGTTGGTGACATCATGTTGTAATCTACATTCAACTTAGATCAATATAAAACAACTCCCATGTTTCTACGATGTTCCACTTAGAAGATATTTGACATTCAAAAATAATGTTGAAAAGTGGGCGTGGCTTGATGAATTTATGTTAAATCATAAGTAATGATTGGCTGGATTAGTTATATGCATCCTTAATGTTGCTATGACTCTCCATTGTGAACCAATTACAAAGGCACTTTTACAATAAGATCATATGGGAATCAATTGCCCCATTGAAATGAATGGGAGCAATGCATCTCTATGGCCCATTCTAAGTCTATGGGGCAGCCTTAGCCAATCAAATTTCAGTATGCAAATTAGGCCCAGCTGGCTCCAACTGCCACTTTTTGAATCGAGGAGACATTTCTCAGATTTTGACCATGCCTCAAACAAATAAACATTACAGAAGAACCGTAAGACATATCGAGATGATTCTTTCTTTGTGAGAAGCGGAAGACTTCAATGAAGACTATGATGTAAATTTGATAACGATATGTGAAAAATTTTTGGAGTTATGGCGAGTTAAAAAAAGCCTTAATGTATTATTTTCAAGCAGTATCTTCTGGCAGAAATGCATTGATCTTAATGGAGCAATTTTCTTCCCTCGTTAAGGTTTAGCACTCCTAGTTTAAAAACCGGAGGTCATATGAAAGGAACAACTGCATCTATGGAAAGAGGACAAATTTCTCTACTACTTTAATATAAATTTTGTGCATAAATGTTAAAGTTTAGTTTGGGAGAGAGGAATAGATCAAGAAGTTTGAGATGTGAAAAGTTAGAGTGGAAGCTAGAGTGGAGCAGAATTAGGTCAAATTCCAAATTCTTCATTAAACTTAAACTGTGATTAATAAAAATCTGTAAAAGATATGAAAAAGCTGAAAACATATTTTAAAAGCTGAAAATGTGTTGAATTGTTTAAAATTTGAATGATTGCTCTAGCTGAAAGTATGCTGAAGTTATGAAGGTTGAAAAAAAGCTGAATTTTGAAAGAGATTTGAAATTTTTCCCATTCATTTCAATGGGAAAATTATTTTAAATAAAGTTAAATTTTATAAAAAGTATAAAACATTTTAATAAGAAAAATACAAGCAACCTATTCCAAAAGAAGCTGAACGTTTTGACGTTTGAATGGTGTTTCTAGCATGAAGTATGCTGAAGGAGTTGAAGGAAAAAAAGTGGGAGAATAATAAAAATAATAATAACTAGAAAGTGCATTTCCTAGCGGAAAATGCGTGTGAATGCAGAGAGCTGAAAATGAAAGCAGGCTGAAAGTATCTGAAAAAAATCTAAAGTTGAAAATTGAAGCTGAAAGTTGAAATATTTGAAAGTTGGAAGTGTCAAAAGTTGAAAGTGGAAGCTGAAAGGTGAAACAATGTAAAGTTGAAAATATCAAAAGTTGAAAGTGGAAGAAGAAAAGTGAAACAGAAAGTTGAAAGTGTCAAAAGTTGAAAGGTGAAGCATTGTAAAGTTGAATGCATCAAAAGGAGAAAGTGGAAGCTGAAAGGTGAAACATTTGGAAAGTTGAAAGTGTACAACAGTTGAAAGTGGAAGCTGAAAGGTAAAATTTTAGTAAGATGAAATTCTGTCTAGCATTTTCATAAACTAAGATAGAGAAATGTCAAATGCGTTGCTTTGGTAAAAGTCTGGTTGCTTTGGACAGATCAAATACATAATAGAATGTTCCCAGTGTCACTCTGAGGGAAATTAATCAACCCCCATGTCTCTAGCATTTCCCTGAGCTGAGTTGGAGATATGCCAATTTGGTTGCTATGGTAACCAATATGGTTGCTATGGAGGATCATTGACATTATATATTGATCTCTGTGTGACTACAAGAAAATTACACCAACCCACATGTCTTTAGCATTTTCCTAAGCTGAGATAGAGATGTGTCAATTTGGTTGCCATGGTAACCAGTATGGTTGCTAAGGAGGGGTCAGTGACATTATATAATGTTCCCTGTGTGACTACAAGTCATTTAGACCAACTCCCGTGTCTCTAGCTTTTTCCTAAGCTGAGATAGAGATGTGTCAATTGGGTTGCTATGGTAACTAGCCTGGTTGCCATGGAGGAGTCCGCTACCTCAATGAATGTTTCCAGGGTCACTATTAGTGTAACAAACTCACCCCCATGTCTCTAGCATTTTCCAAAGTTGAGATAGGGATGTGTAAATTGGGTTGCTATGCTAACCAGTATGGTTGCTATGGAGGGGTCATTGACTTTATATATTTTTCCCTGTGTGACTACAAGTAAATTAGACCAACTCCCGTGTCTCTCGCACTTTTCTAAGCTGAGATAAAGATGTGTCAATTTGGTTACTATGGTAACCAGTATGGTTACTATGGAGGGGTCAATTACATCAGTGAATGTTCCTGGGGTCACTATTAGTAAAACAAACTCACCCCCATGTCTCTAGCATTCTCCTAAGCTGAGGTAGAGATGTATCAGTTGGGTTGCTATAGTAACCAGACTGGTTGCTATGGAGGGGTCATTGGCATCATATAATGTTTCCTGTGTGACTACAAGTCAATTAGACCAACTCCCGTGTCTCTCACACTTTCTTAAGCTGAGATAAATGTGTCAATTGGGTTGCTATGGTAGCCAGTATGGTTGCTATGAAGGAGTCATTGACACAATATATTGATCCCTGTGTGACTACAAGTAAATTACACCAACCCCCATGTCTCTAGCATTTTCCAAAGCTGAGATAGAGATGTGTAAATTGGGTTGCTATGGTAACCAGTATGGTTGCTATGGAGGGGTCATTGACATTATATAATGTTCCCTGTGTGACTACAAGTCATTTAGACCAACTCCCGTGTCTCTCTCATTTTCCTAAACCTAGATAGAGATGTGTCAATTGGGTTGCTATGGTAACCAGTATGGTTGCTATGGAGGGTTCATTGATATTATATAAGGTTCCCTGTTTGACAACAAGTCAATTAGACAAACTCCTGTGTCTCTAGCATTTTCCTAAGCTGAGATAGAGATGTGCCAAATGGGTTGCTATGGTAACCAGTATGGTTGCTATGGAGGGGTCAGCTACCTCAATGAATGTTCCCGGGGTGGCTATTAGTGAAACAAACTCACCCCCATGTCTCTAGCATTTTCTTAAGCTGAGATAGAGATGTGTCAATCAGGTTGCTATGGTAACCATTATGGTTGCTATGGAGGGGTCATTGACATTATATAATGGTTCCTGTGTGACTATAAGTCAATTAGACCAACTCCTGTGTCTCTAGCATTTTCCTGGGCTGAGATAGAGATGTGTCAATTGGGTTGCTATGGAAATTAATCTGGTTGCTATGGATGAGTTGGTGACATCATGTTGTAATCTACATTCAACTTAGATCAATATAAAACAACTCCCATGTTTCTACGATGTTCCACTTAAAAGATATTTGACATTTAAAAATAATGTTGTAAAGTGGGCGTGGCTTGTTGAATTAATGTTAAATCATAAGCATTGATTGGCTGGATTAGTTATATGCATCCTTAATGTTGCTATGACTCTCCATTGTGAACCAATTACAAAAGCTATTTTACAATAGTATCATATGGGAATCAATTGCCCCATTGAAATGAATGGCAGCAATGCATCTCTATGGCCCATTGTGAGTCTATGGGAAGGCTAAGCCAATCAAATTTCGTTATTCAAATTAGTTGATTAACAGCTGGCTCCAACTGCCACTTTTTGAATCGAGGAGACATTTCTCAGATGTTGACCATGCCTCAAACAAATAAACATTACAAAAGAACCGTAAGACATATCGAGATGATTCTTTCTTTGTGAGAAGCAGAAGGCCTCAATGAAGATTATGATGTAAAATTTTTAACGATATGTGGAAAAATCTAGGAGTTATGGCGAGTTAGAAAAAGCCTTAATTTAAAACTTTGGAGCATACTTTTCTGGGTGAAATGCATTGAACTTAATGGAGCAATTTGCTTCCCTCGTTAAGGTTTAGCCCTCCTAGTTTAAAAACCGTAGGTCATATGAAAGAAACAACTGCATCTTTGGAAAGAGGACAAATTTCTCTACTACTTTAATATAAATTTTGTGCATAAAGGGTAAAGTTTAGTTTAGGAGAGAGGAATTGATGAAGAAGTTTGAGATGTGAAAAATTAGAGTGGAAGCTAGAGTGGAGCAGAATTAGGTCAAAATCCAAATTCTTCATTAAACTTAAACTGTGATTTATAAAAATCTGTAAAAGATATGAAAAAGCTGAAAACATATTTTAAAAGCTGAAAATGTGTTGAATTGTTTAAAATTTGAATGATTGCTCTAGCTGAAAGTATGCTGAAGATATGAAGGTTGAAAAAAAGCTGAAGATTGAAAGAGATTTGAAGTGTTTCCCATTCATTTCAATGGGAAAAATATTTTAAATAAAGTTAAATTTTATAAAAAGTATAAAACATTTTAATAAGAAAAATACGAGCAGTCTAGTCCAAAAGAAGCTGAACATTTTGATGTTTGAATGGTGTTTCTAGCTTAAAGTATGGGGAAGTAGTTAGCCGTCGAAAAGTGGGAGAACAATAAAAATAATAATAATAATAATAATAAATACGTAGGATAACAATAGTGTGAATGCCTCTGCATTCACACTAAATACGTAGGATAACAATAGTGTGAATGCCTCTGCATTCACACTAATAAATACGTAGGATAACAATAGTGTGAATGCCTCTGCATTCACACTAATTAGCAAGACGTTGGACAACATTGGTGTGTTCTATGACCAATAAAAGTGATAATTTCTTAAGATGGCAAATAAAATTTACTGTAGCGATTTTTATTCGTTTATTTTAACAATTCTTATACATAAACAAGTAAAAGAACTCAGACTTTCACTACAAGAAAAAATTTTGAGATGTAATGTCACAACATTCCCTTGGTCTGTTGCAATTGGGAAATATTGGGAAGATAAAAAAAGACAGAATCTAATTGGATGCATTTATGGAACGCGACCACTGTCAGACATTCGACACCACAAAGCTGCTTTGGTGCGCACAAATGGCTTTGACAATAAAATTGACTTGGGTTAAATGCTTAATATCTCTGTGCTCAGCCTGTGTGCTAATTTTGAATGGCATTTGTTGAGGTGATTTTTAGACGTGTTAAAGATGTAAATGTCTATGATGGGTTTGACAGAAACACTACCTGTCACCTCAACCTGATTTCACAACCCCAGCAAAGACCATCAGTTTAAAAATAGAAACATGTGCTGTCGCCTCATCTTGTACTGCAACTGAACTCTGAAAGGGGCCCAAAGGTGAGAAAAGTAAAAGAGAAATCTGTATTAAAGAATGCTGTAAAATACAGAAGTGTAAAAAGGTGCATCATCTCAAAAATAGCTGAAAGTTTTGTTCTCTTTTGATGTTTTTTTTTTGATGAAAAAAAAACACATGAAAGCTGTACTAATATGAATTATTAGTGCAACAATTATTGATGCAAAAAACATTGTGTTCAAATAAAATACAATTTTGTAATAACGCTGTGTGGTATATGGCATTAAATATCTGAGGGGAAATGGGCAAGTCGGGTGTTTTTTCTTTGACATCACTCCCAGTGTTGACTGTACATACTTGAAGATTTCTCTTTTTCATGTTGTTATTCGTCTTTTACCATCTTACAAATCATTATAAATCCTTCCAAAGCCAACTCGGTTTGCTATATCTTTTCAGTCTGGTACCATTAAAGGAATTCTGGGTGGGAATCACTGAGAATGCTGGAAATGTTTCCATTGACTACACCTGTATAGGTTACCAGTCTGTGCAAGATCATGCCAATCACTATGCAAAAGTATTTGAACTTGAATATTTTGTTTGTAACAAGAATTACCACATGCGTCTGAATATGTTTATCGTCGTTTATGTATGTATATTTATGTTTGATTTTTTAAAATTCTGCACTTAAACACATAGCAATTCTACCGCACTGCATTGCCCAGGCATCCTTTCTCCAGCCATGACATAATCTTATTCAAAATGGCTACCGTGCATTCTGTGACAATCTGCAATAATCAGCAGTCTTAACAAAAATAAAGCATTCGTCCATAGTTTGACATTCAAATTGTTGTATACAAAACCCGCGCCATTTATCCGCCGAGTACGAATACAAAATGCACAGACGCGTCCGTGCAGGTTTTGCTTATTCATGCTTGAACAAAACACTCAACAGACCCGAATGGCGCCCTAAAGGTGCCCCAGAACATGAATTTAACTCAACGCAAACGCAACGGATGACCGTTTAGCCTATGGGTGCATTCCAACGGTGATAACCGACCAATCACATTCGCGTGTCAAACATCAGTGTTGTTATTCAGATTCCGGGGTGTTCATTTCTGCATAGCGTTTCCTGCCCTGGTGCATGGTGGTCGAACGAAGGGATTGTTGGAAAATTTTCCGAGGTTAGTATATAAATGTGTTTTTACCCAGTGTGCCTTGTTTCCTCAGACGCCTCATAGCTGGAGGGTGCAGGGATGGAAGTTTGGTTGATGCCGATGTGGGATTCACAACTAAATAAACTTGTTAAAATTAATCGTAAGCGGTGTTTTACTTATGAAGGCAGTTGGACGCAGAGTTGTTGTCGGTTGCAACATTGTAACGTACCGTTTGTGGTTAGGTTTCCGTATAGCAATAAAGGCATCGCAGGCTAATGCTTGTTCTAAACGTCTGAAGATTTAAAATAAGCTCAATATTTAATACTGTAAGTAAAATGGTCTACTTTGGTGAGTTCAAAAAGGGAAGTTACCGTTAAAATATTACAAAATGGAAATGTCCAACGCAAGGGATTATTGTAGCATTTTTGCTAACTGTGCGAACTTGTTAGCTTGCCAGATGTCAGAAGAGATAACTTTAATAAAATAACAATGTTCCTTTAAAACTGTGCAGAGGGGAAGGCGAAAACATTTCCTAATATTTACAACCTAAGAAAATCTATTTTTGATACAAGGATTATAGCATTTTGCGTGGATATTACAGCGCAGTATGAGCTAGCTCTCCAGGCTAATTTACTTAAATTTCTATAACATAAAAGTTTATGCATACACACACAGTCTGATTGTCATATTTTAAATCATATTTGATGATTTGTATAACGTTATTAGAATAAAATATTTTTTTGATACCCAGTGAATCCCTTGCATTGTGTAAATTATTATACATACTGATACATTTTCAAAGCCTTTTTAAATTTCTTATACAGCACCAATTATATTATTACATGAGATCAACAACACAAACTATACACTCAATGCTTGGCTGAACTTTAGAGACACTCATCCTGTGGCACAGCTGACATTTAATGGAAGCCAGCTTTGTTCTGGTGGTCTCTTTTCAGGTCCCCTGCAAGCTTGAACCTGGGTCTCATCTTCTTTTTGGTATTTCAACAGAGTAGAAATATCAACCTTGAGTTTAGGTGCATATATTTGCTAGCCAATCAAGAACCAGATTGAACCCAGCTTCTGTGGGCAGGTGCAAAGTCCTTCAGGGAAATGAAATCAGCTTATCTATAAAGCTTTTTTTTCTTCAAAAGCAAGCATGAAGTTTAAAAAAATTCTCGGTAGATTACTGCATTGTGAACTTTGAAAAACATTGGACAGATTACATCACAGTCCAAAATATGGCTGAGTTTAGGAAACTTCACATCGGACCTCAAGTAACATCCTAATTCCTAAAATCCCAGTATTCCTAAAATTTCCCTCTGAAATTTTTATATTAAATATTTTTTTATTAATTTCAAGTGAACCTACATACATAAAACTATATATTTTTAAATCCAGGCAGTTATTTTGGTAATACATTTTTTGTGTTTTCTGTCAGAATACAGGGTGGTTGTTTGGCCCACAGACACTTTTTTCCTCACACAATCTGGCCCTCTTTACAAAAAGTTTGGCGATTCCTGCCCTGCCAACTCGGGGACCTATTCAAGGCCCAGAAACACTGTGGAACCAAGCACAACCACAGCACATAGACCATAGTGTCAGTGACATTCAGAAGGAATGCAGATAAGTGAGGGCCACTGTCACTGATTGATTGGTTATAACTTATTATAAAATATTTATTTCACTTTTATTTAAATTAAAAATATAAAATGGGCTATTAATGCTACTTCATTATATGTAATTACAACTTTTTAAAATACTGGCATATTATATGATGATAAAGACCGATTATGTATTTTTAAATGTTTTATTTATTTAAACGTATGTATTTTATTTTATTTGTACAGGGACAAAGCAGAAAAAACTTTGTAGATACACTACATGGAGGCTTAGCCATTCTTATATCCAGTTCCTTGTTAGGTTTTTATATAAATGTTTTACTATGATCATGATTAATGGTAATATTGTTTCTGAAATAATTGCATTTTAACAAAATAATTGAACCGGTAGGTGAGAAAAAAAAAATTCTTCTCAAAGCTATCTATAGCTCCCTATGTATTCACCTACCAATGGATGCTTGTTTTGTGCAGAGAGATCATGCTCTTAGCCCAAGTGAGCCAAGACGCCCAGGGCATGGAGTTTCAGAGCATGGACGGGGACCCGCAGGTTACCCTCTGTCTGACTGAGGCTGTAACAGTTGCTGGTGAGATAGAGCTCCATACATTGTCTACAGTAATCTTCTAAAGTTCCAGCCGTTTGCACTTATTGCCAAAATTTTCAATGCAGATGATAATATGGATGGGATGGATACTGTAAGTTTACAAGCAGTAACCCTAGTTGATGGCTCTACCGCATACATCCAACACAGCCCAAAAGGTACTGAAACAACACATTTTAACACTGTGTGCAATCAAATAATCATATTCTTCTTTTGTTGAACAAAAGTCTAACTCTGACTGTATGAAACAGTGACTCTTGCGGAAAACAAATTAATGGAGGGTCAGGTGATTCAGCTTGAGGATGGATCTGCCGCCTATGTTCAGCACCTACCAATGTCCAAAACGGGTATTTGTCAACAATGAATGGAACAATTAATATTTCCACGTCATGCACTTTTTTTCAAGCTTTTTGCCTTGTTTCTTAGGTGGAGAAGGCTTAAGACTTGAGGATGGGCAAGCTGTGCAATTGGAGGATGGAACAACTGCTTACATTCATGCACCCAAAGGTCTGTATTTGTAGAGGACCCAAGATTGTTACTCTTCCTCAATTTTCTAAAACATGTTCTGTGAATTTCAATACAATGTTTTTTTTTTGTTTAACACAATGAAGTAGAGTTAAATAAGAAAAGGCAGAGGATAATTTAATCATCATATTTGCCATATACTATGAATGCTGTTCATAAAGAACACTTTATTGGCTATATTTGTCTTTCATTCACATTTATGGATGAACGTGTGATGATCGATCTCCTTAAACTCTCTCAGAAAGCTATGATCAAGCTGGTTTACAAGCTGTTCAGCTGGAGGATGGCACCACTGCATACATTCAACATATGCCTCCATCAAACACCATCTTGGCCATCCAGGCGGATGGTACTGTAGCAGACTTGCAAACAGAGGGGTCAATCGATGCTGAGACCATCAGTGTTCTGGAGCAATACTCAGCTAAGGTGACGATCTTTGGACAGTCATTATTTCATAGGTCTTATTTTTCTATGGCATATTTATTTCAGCTAATCTTGAGAGATTTTCTTGGGTAATGTAATAGCTCTAACATTTTGCACTTTTTGTTAAATTTTTAAATGATTGCCAATAACTTTTTGGCTGTACAAACGGACAAGGAATATGTTAATGTATTTTGGAAAATCCTTTAATTTGGCCTTGGTTTAACTCTGTGAAAGCCATGTTTTAAAATTCACAAGAAAATAAAAAGGAAAGGACCTGACACCCCCTGTTACACTGTTAGTATGCTTATCTTCCTGGAGGCATGTGCAGCAGCATTGATATTCAAAATGTGGGGCTGAGGGCCAGATTTGGTTAATTGAGGCATTTTGAGGGAGAAATAATTGAGGGAGAAATACTGTGTGTAGCATTTGTAAACATATTGTGTATCTTTTAAAGTGGACAGGAATCCCACTTGGACAGCAGTTTTATGTGCATTTAATCCATTCCCTAATGTTATTAATGTGCAAGAGAAAGTGAAAATGCAAATTTTAAAGTAATTAAAAAGAAAAGGAAAAAAAGTATTGAATCCTTTGTAAGTGGTTACGATGTCAGGGGCCAGTTTATGGTGGATTTTTGTTAGTATTGGAATTACAGTGCGACTTCTCTAGGTGATGGTTCCTCTTTAGAACTTGAACTTGAACACCACAACACGGAATAATCAAGTGGCGAATAAGTTCATTCTTTTTTTTTTTTTCAAAGCACACAGTAATCAATGATTTATAATTTGTGTGTTTGAAAACAATACACAAACAGTGTCTAATAGTCCCTTTCATTAATGAATGCTCAGTAAAGTGAGGATGGAAAAACAGTAGTGTTCTTCCAAACACGAGCTTGCTCCTTGATAACCACTTTCTCAGAAGAAATTCTGGTTGTAAGTTGAAGAGATGTTTTGTAGCTTTGACCTGGAATGAAGCATCTTCATCTAATCCTCATGTTCATCTTTAAAAAAAAGAGAGACACTGATTTTGGCTACTGTGTAGCTAGCTGTGTCTTTGACTCTGTTTGACTGATGCCATTAGTAAGAGGGAAGGTGGAGATGTGGAGGTCCAATGCTCACCTGTTTCATTTAACTGTAACTTGTCACTTTGTCGCTGACTTTTGTTTTTTGTTTTTTAATAAAACAAAAACATTTTGATCACTGAAACAGAACGCAATTTTGCTTTCTCCTCTTTAACAACAAATGTATCTGTGTTTTTTGCAGATAGAGGGCACTGAATGTGGCACTGGGTTACTTGGTCGAGGGAATTCTGATGGCAATGTACACATGCAGGTATCATCTTGAAAGTACTTCCTCCACATACTCTTCTAGTGAGTTCTAAACAGTGCTTTATCAAAATAAAGTATGACTCCTGCATGTGTGCTCAGATTGTACTGCAGGGTCAAGACAGCCGTTCACCTAGAGTTCAGCATATTGGTGAAAAGGCTTTCCGATGTGAACATGAAGGATGTGGAAAACTCTACACCACTGCTCACCATCTGAAGGTAAAACCACATGAAAGAAAACAGCACTGGGTGCTTAGCCATGTTTTGCTATGGTATTTCTGGGGGAAATTATTGGTAAAGTTGCTTTGTTTTATGTAAAATTCTGTAATCGTGAGTGAGATGTTCTCTTTAAAAAACGTAATTGTAATATAAGTAAAACTGTTTTGCAGTGAATCAACAAAAACATTGTCAAATAACCCAAACCTCTTGTGTAGTTATTACAACCAGGAAACTGAGAACAATTTTGTGTCAAAACTGCAGTTCCAAACGAAAGAAAAGCTAAATAAAATAAGAAGACAGTCTCCACCAGTAATTCAAGGTTATCTGTGGTAAAGTTAGAATTAATTAAACCAAATGTTGATAATAGACCAGAAAGGTAGACAATTCAATAGTTATTATGATGGTGTTTTAAAATATTGCATTACTCTAAAAACAATGTGGTGCTGATTCAGACTTAAAGTTTTTTTATATGATACTCACTTATATGACTTACATGATGACTTATATTTACTTATATGATCTCACTAATCTTATATAAAGTAAATGTATCTTTTTTTTATTTTACATACTACAATTTCAGTTTATTTTAGCCTGTTTTCATTGTAAGTGTTAGGATTTATATGGAAGAAATTAAGCTTGAATTAATTGTGTTGACAAAAAGCCTGAATTAGGGCTCAGTAAACTGCCATTTTTTTTTTTTCGCCAAAAGGTTTCTAGGCCAAGATACAGTGATCGAAGGTCTTTTTACTAAATCTGCCATAATCTTTCAAAAGATCCGTTTCTTAGTGCACCTTTGGTGTGTAAGCTACATTTTCGCTTCCTTAGATTTGTGATTTTTGAGAAATCTGATTAATTTTGTTCAGTCTTTGTCTGCGAAAAAGTCCAAACATATTGACCCAAGGAATTGCAAGAAGTTTCAGGTTATAATGGTTAGATACTGTAAATTTATTTATCTATCAGATGCAGATTTTTCTATTTCTGGTGATTTATTTATTTTTTTTCTCTCCCCTATACTTTGCAGGTTCATGAAAGATCGCATACTGGGGATAAGCCATACATATGTGCTCAGTTGGGTTGTGGCAAAAGGTTTGCAACAGGTAAAAGTGTTTCAAAAACATTTGTTATACATAAATATATATTTATTATTATTTGATATTATCTTAATTTACTCTTTTGCACAGGGTATGGTCTCAAGAGCCATGTCCGAACACACACCGGAGAGAAACCGTATCGCTGTCAAGAGCTTAACTGCCTCAAGTCATTCAAAACTTCAGGAGACCTACAAAAACACACCAGAACACATACAGGTTATTTTGTTTATTTTATTGCAATTACATGAATGCCACAGATGAAATGCAATTTCATGAAAGTTGATGCTAAACTTTGGTTGCCTCCCTCTGGAATACGATTTACTTCAACATTTAGTTAAGATGCATAAAACTTAATTGTAAGATGTTTGTTTTGTAGGTGAGAAACCATTTAAATGTCCGTTTGAAGGCTGCGGGAGATCTTTCACCACATCCAACATTCGTAAAGTCCACATCCGAACTCACACTGGAGAAAGGCCATATTACTGCTCTGAACCTAACTGTGGAAGAGCTTTTGCTAGTGCTACCAATTACAAAAACCACATCAGGATCCACACTGGTACGTTTGTTCTTTGTGCAAATGAAACAGATTCTCTATATCTGCTATATCTATTTGTTAGTGTTTTACCATTTTGTTCACCAATTAGCCATGTTCCAGATCTGGCAAAAACACATTTCGCAGAGCTTAGCATAGATCATTGAATCTGATCAGACCAGAACCCTTTCAGTATAATATGGTCAACAAATTTCCAGTTTTATTATTTATGTTAAAACTCCATGAATGGCTTCTATATTGGGCAAACTCTTTTTTTTTTCTCAGACAGAGATGGAGAAGTCTGTATTAAAACGAGTGCTGCTTTAAAAGTGTGGTCTCTTCTATATGTTTCAGGGGAGAAGCCCTACGTCTGCACTGTTCCTGGCTGTGACAAGCGTTTCACAGAGTACTCCAGTCTGTACAAGCACCATGTGGTTCACACACCCTGCAAACCCTACAACTGTAATCACTGTGGAAAAACATACAAGCAGATCTCCACCTTAGCCATGCACAAACGTACCGCGCACAACGACAATGAACCCATTGAGGAAGAGCAAGAAGCTTACTTCGAGCCTCCTGCAGGTTTGAATGCACAAGACATCAGCATTAACCAAGTAGTGGATGTTTTTGTTTAGAATTGAGTGTTTTCCACAGAGGCCATTGATGATCCTGGGATGATGTATACTCCCACTGTGGTGGATGATGACTCTGGGTCTGAGCAGGTTTCTGGATCAGAGGTGATGGGGCAGCAGCATGTGGCGCTCATATCTCAAGATGGTACACAGCAGGTCAGTGACTGGTTTGGTGCCCTGCCATTATGATGAAAGATTAAATTCTAGCGTAAATGATTTGATTTAAAAACAATGTCACGGTCATTCGGCGTGGTGTACTGGTTAATGCACAAGATGCATATGTGCAGTTGCGCTGGTTCAAATCCTCAGTCTGTTGTCTTTCCCAGCCCACTGTCCTTTACGTCCAAAGAAAAATCAATACAGGCTATGGCCAAAAAAAAACTAAAAAACAGACAAGGCCAATCAAGGTCCCTAGATATATCTGCTTATTCCAGCTCACATTGGAAACAATCTGGACAGTCAATCCTTAGAGCACCTTTTCAGTCTTCAATTAACTTGAAGCATTTTGTGCTATGAAAGAAAAGGAGAGTTGATAAAGAAAATCCAAACAATCACCGGGGGATAAATATAGTTAGTTTGGCTAGCTTCTAATCTGAGCCTAACTCAAAACAAACTGCGCTACACTGTCCGATAGATCGAAATCCAATCACAATCGCAATGACTCAATATGAAAATCGCAAAGAGCTAACCAACATGTTGCTAACCAATTGGTTTAGTGATGTTGCACAATACCCAATCATTATTCTGATAACAGAAACACCAACCAAATATTTACCAGTACGGTTGGATATTTAAAAAGTAAAGCCATGTTTTGCTCAATTGTTTAATTTCACAATGGGTTGCATTTTTCACATTTGCAAATATAAAAAGTAAATCACAAATTGAAATGCAACCACAACATGTGTCATTAGATATTTTCTCAATATCACACAGCCCTACTACGCACCACGCCACCGCGCTGCAGCTCAAATTGCTCTATTCCCGCAGGTGTCAATGGGTCTGTAAAAAGTCTTACATTTCACAATGCTTTTATAAAGTCTTAAAAACCAATAAAAGTTTTACATATGAATTTAAATGAGACTGCTGTTAAGGCTGAAAAGCATCCATCAGTGAATCCTGACGTAGTTTGTTAAAGTGAGGAAAAAATGATTTATGTTTTATGACCGAAGAGAGAATAGCAAGAGATGCCACTTGTTTGAGAATGAACTATTAACAGGTCTCAGCCAATGGCAGGGTGCCAAAGATTCAGAGCACTTATCGCTACGACTAAAGGATGAAATATATACAAGTTTTTTTTATATATGTAAATTTCTCAAAACCAAGTGATGTGAATACTGCTTTTAAAAACACTTTTTTCAGATGTCTTACATGTGTGATCCTTAAGTCTTTTCTTAGACACTCATAGATGCCATGTCTACGGCTGCGTTCAGACTTCAGCCCAACGCGACCCAAATCCGATTCTTTTTTTTCCCCCATATTGTGTCCTCTAACTGATTTGTTCATGCCATTCTGAACCGCTCAATTTTTTTCCCCCAAATATGACCAGGTCGTTTCCATATGTGGTCCTACATTGAATACCTTTCTAATTTTTCGATATCACACATTACCTTCAACAAAGCCACAAACCACCAGCAGAGCATTCACATCTGAAATCTGAATACAGCACATTGTGTCATGGCATAGTCTCATCTTTTGCGCATGCGTGTCGTATTGGAATGGCATACATTAATGCTCCGGTTATATTTGAGTTGTAATGTGAACGAGCACAGCAAAAAAAAAAGGCCTGCAGTGTGGACTTGGCCTATATTGGCATGCTTACATTTAGTAATACTACTACAGTTAATTCCTCAAGTGAGGCTACCAACTATCTTCATGAAAAATGTCCCCCTCAGGTTCTGTCCCAAGAAGACATGCAGGTGATGGGTGGCACCATTACAATGGTTACTCAAGAGGGCACCACAATAACAATCCCAGCCCACGAAGCAATGCTGTCCTCTGGGGGAGCACATTCTGTTACAATGGTGTCCGCAGACGGCACGGAAGGCCAGGTATGTGATTCACTGGTAGAATCCCATGCTTTGCTAAACAAACAACATTTGCACAACTTCCTTTGTGTTTTAGGTTGCTATTGTGACACCAGATCTGTCTGCATACCAAACAGAAGACGGTGAACTGGTCCAGGATCAGGAGCAGCTTGAAGTTTCCTCAAGTCCACACCCGGTCACTCTCCTGGCTACTTCTAATGGCACACATATAGCTGTCCAGGTATAGAACATACAAACACATGTGATAGAAGCCTGCTCTCCCAGACAGCTACATTTATAAACATTAGGAAGGGGCTGCATATGTTAGAGTGTATGTTTATTTGAGAATTAATCGTAATTTAGGGGTGTACATTATTGCGTTTAAAGTGGAAGCTTGTTTTTATTCTCAAGTGATTTCCTGTTAGGGGTTCTTGCAGCAGATTGTGTGTTTATAATGTCTTACATTTGTGAAATAAAGCCCTATTTTACTGTTAGAGTTATAAGAAATAAATTTTAAGTTGAAAAATATATTTCAATTAAATAGATTGCGGATGCTGCACTTTGCTTTAACACTTTACTGTTGCTCTAGCTGATGCTTTGAGGTTGTATAGTGGCAACTAAATCGCCTTAGCTGAAGTGAGTATCTATTGTTATGTTAATTAATGGAACAATACCATTTATAGCAACAGCTAATCAGGCATGAGATGATCTAATTACATGATTATTGATTGAATCACTCATGTTTTGCAACAGGAAACAAATTGAGCTATACTGTTGTCCATTGAACCAATCTTTACACTGACAAGCCGTTCAGATTTGGGTTACGGTAGGCTTAAATTAGCCAACACTGGAGATAATTGTTTTTCTTTTTTCTCTCTAAGAGGGGTGGGTGCCAAATAACTGATGGCACTATTAACTAATGAACTGCTTTAATGAATCTCCCATTTATTTGTTTTTTTTTAGCTAAGTGATCATCACTCCCTTGAAGAAGCCATCAGAATAGCATCGAGAATTCAACAAGGAGAGACACCGGGCATAGATGATTGACTCCAGTTGTGAGAACTGAATGAGTGAAAGAGGGAATGTATGGAAACCAGTGAAGCATCATGATTTTCTAATGCTGGTTTAAGGGTTGCTCGTTTTAAAACAAAGATATTTTTGTGCATATGTACATACCTGTTTTAATAGCAGAGCATTTGTGTATATATTTGATTTATGCTATTTTTTGCAAGCCTGTAAAAATCTCTATGATTAATTAAAAAAAGAAAATGAATTTGTCTCCGCCAGTGTTTTTTTTTTTAATTACCCCAAAATATTATATTTACCGTAGGTTTTCTTTTATGTTACTTCTTCTGGGACCCTGTGTTCTTTTTTCCAAATTGACTTACTCTCCAACTTTGGCAGAGCTTATGAATGTAGTTTTAAACACTAATTATATAGTTGTATAAAAATCCAATTGGGGAGTATCCAATTCTAAAATATCACACTGCCCCTGAAAATAGTCACAATTCCATCAGCATAACCAATGCTCGCACAGGGAGCGTTCCTTGCTTAACACTAGGCAGTGGGTTAAGATGGAATTTTACTGTTATCCTGGCCGTGTCAGTTGCGAGAAACATAAATTAAGCTCATGTAAGTTTTTTATCAAAATTTATTATTTGTTACTAATCTGCATTGGACTAGTCTAACACAGGCTATGATTACTCATATTTAATTATATTAGTTTAAAGCGAAAATAAATGTATGTTTTGTCACTAATTTTATTGTTAATGTTTTGCATTATTTTTATAATATTGCAATAAAATAAACCATGATGAGGTCACCTGCCTAAAATATAATTTTTATAATTATTTTTTAATTATCCCAATAATTTAGGGGATTTAAAATACACTACAAAATAAATACAAATGAAAAAACATTAAATATTTATAGTTACTCAAAAAAATTGTAAATCTGGGGAAATTAAACTAAAGTATTGAAAATGGGTGGTTGACATATAAGCTGGAAAAGTGAAAATGTGCATTTTTCTATCACTTTGTTGCAACCATATCTTGAATTGAAATTTGGTGAAAGCGGCACTTTATATTTTAATTTTATCAACTCCACTCAAACATTTTACTCATGACTTCTTTGATATTTAACATTTCTTTGCTAAATTTTGGTAGTTAGTATTTTTTTTAATTGTCATGCAAAGCAAGGCATCACTCCTCAAATCCTTCTATATATTTTCAGTAACGTCTCTTAAACATTATGACTGTATTTAAAACTGTATTTATATTCATTTACATGAATCGGTACCAAAAAAGTGGTTTCTCACAGTTGTGACATTTTTTTTTTCTTTTGATCAAAAATCCAAGTACGTAGGTATTTTAATCTACACACATCTTTGGTAGGATTTATTTTATCTTGTCAGAGGAACAACTTTTAAATATTGTTCGTTATCTCTTGAAATATTTCTTGTTCTCTCTATATGACACAGACAATCCGATTTGTGTTTGTCAAACCACACATACACTGGAGCTGTTAACATAACTTTTACATTAAAACAGTTTAATCAAATAAAACAATACGTGTAAACAAAGCAATAAGATAATGCTAAACGGATTACAATGCGTTATAATGTAAGCAAACTTCAGTAATCGGATTAATTCGCATATCAAACGGCACCATTACATTGCGCGTGTTGAGAGGAGGGGCTTACTGACGTAGCACCTGTAGAGCCTCCCATCTTTTAAACTTTAGGAAACAGCGCTCATTGGATCATGACAAGTCACATGATCAACGGTCGCGGGAAGACTTTGACCACGTTTGTTGGTGGGAGGAGTAGCTCGCCATTCAAACTCGATTTGTAAACAATATTAGCTTAAATCATGCTATTTTGGATATTTGACATTTTATCGGAGATTTATGTGTTATTTTTGCTTCTTATCTATCGCGCTATTGTTCATTAGGAATTCAGATTTCTAGTTCGTTTGGACACCAGCCGAGTAGAAGTTTGTGGAGCAGCCATTTTTTCCACTTAAGGTAACGCCGTGGAGCGATTTTTGAACTGAACTTGTTTGGACTTGTCACCGAGATACATCGCACGGAGAGAGCATATATATTTCAAGGATAACTCAATCGACTGATGGTTTTTATTTGGGAAGAGGTGTAGGTTTTCTGTACCGTTTAGTAACGTTTCATGCTCGCGTTATTTTCAGTGTAGTTGCGCTTATTATTATTACTTTTTTTTTTTTTTTTACAAAAGTCCGAACTTGAGTCGTACACCATGAGCTTCGGTGCACGGCACAGCAAGTCTCCGGTTGTCCGGCAGAAGCTGCAGTTTTCTGCCAGTGATTGTGAAGAAGACAGCACGGAAGACGCGAACAACAGCACAGGGGCTGAGTCGGGGTTCACGGAGCTGGACTCCCCGGTACCAGTGCGGCGCATCCGAGAGAGGAGACCCGATGATCTGGGCGGTAGCAGCCCGTTCAACCGAACCAGAGATGAGGACGAATCCTGGGACGAGGAGGGGTTCGGCTCTCCCTCTCGGGCGAAACCCATGTTTTACATGAAGAGCTCCCCGTCGCCACGGAAAAGTCCCCAGGCTTACGACAGTTCACCGGAGAGGGGATACATCCACGATGACACGGAGGGCTCCAGCTCCCCAATCCCGGATTGCCCTGATACACCACCCCATAAAACCTTCAGGAAACTCCGGCTGTTTGATACTCCGCACACCCCAAAGGTTTGTTTTCTTTTAATTATTCGCCATTTAAATTGATAGTTTCGCTGTTTACTTTAGCGTTTCTGTTTCTATTCAAATTATCCTCGGTCACTGTTGCTTTTACGGAAATAAGTTATTATTTAGAAACTTTACGTTCTGTAAGGATGAGTTCACCTCGTGACCCAGATATTGCGCTGTAACGTTAACTTTGGAAAAGTTGCGTAACAACCTGCAGACAATCGGTCTGTTGATACTGGACCATCGTTACGTCATATGAAACGCGTACGTGTTACGTATGGGAGTTTCGTGTTTTGAAAACGCTAATGAATGCTAATTTTGCGTGTTTTTTTTCTATTCCCAGAGTTTGTTGTCGAGAGCCAGGACGATGGAATCGACTACTCGGAGAGTGACACTATTCAAAAATGTAGATTCCACCAGTAAAGCCTGTCTCGACGGCAAGCGAAACCAGACACCCCGAGTAAACATCAACCCTTTCACCCCAGACTCCATCCTGGTGCAATCGTCGACCCTCCAGAGGAACAGGAAACGATCGCACTGGAATGAGTGAGTAGTTTTTCATCGACTTCAATAACAGGCTGCAGGCCGTTCGTTAAATCTGTTTACTGTATCTGCTCCTAAACAAAAGTTGGCGAGTAACAATCACTTCGTGTTCGGTTACCAAACGCCATGTGCTTAGTCATGCCCTCTGCTGCCGTCAGCGGTGGATGTGTGTAATTGCATTCTTTATAACAGTTCCCTCTCTCTGTAGCTCATGTGGTGAAGACATGGATGCAAGTGATGCTGAAGGTGAAGATGAGCTTATTCCACCTTCAAAGGTAAAAATAAAACCTTTTTGTCAGCAACTTTAGATTTTTAGCTTCATTGGCTACTCAGCTTATTGAGTTTGTTATATTTTGCTTTAAATAACCCTCTATAATGGTAGATGCTAGATCGCTTGTTACTATTTGAGCAATCCGGTGGCTTATGTTTACAATTCTGAAAAATCCTTGTATAGTTTACAAGACTTAGTTTTCTTTCCTACTGAAAATGGTTGCTTGAAAATGATTTATTTAAAACTGTAATTGATCATATTTCAAAATCAAAAGTTTAAACAGACTATTTTTATTTTCCACAAGATGCCATAGTCATTTTTTATGAAGACTAACAAAGGTACAACAATAAATACCAATGGATTTTCAGAAAATTGCACATAACTACATCGTACCACAGTTTGCTCAAAAGTTGGCTAGTCTCATATTGTGGTATTTTTTTATTATTATTTTTAATTTCTGTCCAACCAACTGATTGATGTTCAGTTTAAAACATTATTTTTGTGCAAGGTTAAATATTTTAAATGAATCAAAGATGAACACACCCAGCCGGAGATCAGTGCTGTCTTTCGAGCACCATATTTTTGGCCAAAACATTTATTGATGTAGGACATGTTTGTTTTCCCATCCATAAAGCAGAACATGTGTTTAAGACCTGCATTGGTCACGGTAGTTGGTTGATGTTCCAGGAGGTGTCAACTTTTCTTTTTCTGGCCGTGTTGTAGAACAATTGGCAACAAATTTTAACAGGATTATTCCAGATGTAAACTGAATCAGTGTCATCAGTGCAAGACTTGCATCTTCTATTATTGACAGTCTATTTACCAGCTTTATTTTGATTAACTGTGTTTAAAAATGTACATTTATTACCATATGTTGATTTTACTGTGTACTGTTTTGTCAATTCACTGTTGGTGTAAGGGGGGGGGTGTATTTTGTGAGTTTGTAAGCATTTGTTAAAGTGTATTTAATTCCCCCATAGAGGATCACCATGATGGAAAATAACATGATGTCCAGATACGCCTCTGAATTCCATGAACTGGAGAAGATTGGCTCGGGAGAGTTTGGCTCTGTTTTCAAGTGTGTAAAAAGATTGGATGGCTGTATTTATGCAATTAAACGCTCCAAAAAGCCATTGGCAGGCTCTGTGGATGAGTGAGTTAAAACCCCTTCTTATTTTATGTTCTATAGGTCTTTTTATTGAAATGCAGTTCTGATTAGTTTCTAAACACTTCCCCAACAGGCAAAATGCACTTCGTGAGGTATATGCACACGCGGTTCTCGGACAGCACCCCCACGTCGTGAGGTATTACTCTGCCTGGGCAGAAGATGACCACATGCTGATCCAGAATGAGTATTGCAATGGTGGAACCTTGTCAGATGTCATTGCTGAGAACATCAGGCGCATGCACTTCCTGTCTGAGATGGAGTTGAAGGATCTGCTGCTGCAAGTCTCGCGGGGGTTAAAATACATTCACTCTACAGCACTTGTTCACATGGATATCAAGCCAAGTACGTATATGACCGATGGAAACCCCAGACTAGTGATTTGTGTTGATGTTCTAATTTGGTTTTTGTGGATATTTTCTACAGGCAATATATTCATTTCACGCAAACCTGCTGCTAGTGTAGACGAATTTGAAGAGGAAGAAGATGGGCCTTCCTCAAGGGTGGTTTACAAAATTGGTGAGTTACTACATTTATTCATCTTGCTTCTCACATTCTTGGCTTGGGGATTTCAACAAGGTTTAATCCATTTCTTTATGAAATGTTTTCATTAGGTGATCTAGGTCATGTTACAACCGTTATGAATCCACAAGTGGAAGAAGGTGACAGCAGATACCTGGCAAATGAAGTTCTCCAAGAGGTAATGGACTGACTTTTCTTTCTTGCTTTGTAATCATTAGATGTGTTGAAATTATCTATTGGTGTATTAAAATGAAAGCATTAATATTTGTACAAAAAGTTTTATCATGGTGATCCTTGACATTCAGCAAGCCCGTGGCACTTTACAAGCGAACAGATTTTTAGCTTTTATAATATTAAGGGCGTAAGTGGCATGGATAATTTCACAAATAAAAAAAATTAGGGATGTCCCGATCAGGTTTTTTGAGCCCCCGATCCGATCCGAGTCATTTAATTTTAAGTATCGACCCATACCGAGTCCCGATCCGATACTTGTCTTTTCCTTGTGCTAATTGCACACTTTAAGTGTGTAGTACCCTCACCGCTTCCTGATGAGGGGAAACAAAACACATTCAATAAAGAAACCACACGAGACGGAGCTGCTGCGTTCTTTCTTGGTGTGTATTGAGTGATCAATCAAATGAATAGAAATATCTTTTACAATCTAAAATATACATAAAGAAAGGCACACATATAACAACTTCATTCACTCATCCCTATTACCCTTTATAAGAGAAGGATTTGTGCAAATAGAAAATGAAAACAAAAATATAAATAAAATACAGCTATCTCTTTAAATTGCTGTTTCATCATGTACATATAGTTCTGAAACACAGAATAATTCGTTGTTAACATTCTCATTATACTGATAATATTTTAAACTCACTTTGTGTAACTTCTCACAGTGACCACGTGATCTGCATTGTTAGCATCACTAGCTAATCAACGTGGTACTGAAACAAACAACTCACAAGAACAATATAAACAAACTTTCACTTTGCATTGAAACTTATAACTCAA
This sequence comes from Danionella cerebrum, assembly GCA_007224835.1. Classification (NCBI taxonomy): domain Eukaryota; kingdom Metazoa; phylum Chordata; class Actinopteri; order Cypriniformes; family Danionidae; genus Danionella; species Danionella cerebrum. The sequence goes on from SRMA01026037.1 coordinate 39,053, forward strand.
TTTAAATAACCTATTTACATTTATTTACATTCAATACCTGATGAAGGGAAACAAAACACATTCAATAAAGAAACCACACGAGACGGAGCTGCTGCGTTCTTTCTTGGTGTGTATTGAGTGAGCAGTGCCCCCTCCCCTCCTAGGTGAGTACCCCGATAAACAGGCAATTGTAGTCGAGCGATAATCGTTTGATCAGGCATTAACAAAATCTCGAAAACAAGATAAACAAAAATAATATTTTTAGAATAAATTTACAATTTGACCCTTTTCATTTATATATATATATATTTTCTTTTAAAATATAACCACAACAAGTGCATGCAGGTTATTAAATCAATCCAGTGTGTACTCTTGACAACCAAATAGCTCAGCAGTGCATCACACTGCAGACATCTTAGCACCGTATTGCAAGTAGTAAACAACATGCGAGTTTAACATGCGAGTTTGCGACACGTGCGTGACGTAGCTGACGTAAACATTCGATCGGTCCGATACATAGAGCCGATCCCGATCAGTTAAAAAATGCCTCGATCGGCCCTGATACCGATCTTTACGATCGGCTCGGGACATCCCTAAAAAAAATACATCACCAGAGAGACAATACCACATGTGTAAACACATTCATTCATTTTCCAACTCGCTTATTCCCTTTTGGGGTCACGAGGGACTACTGCTGCCTATATCCAGTGTACATTTGGTAAGAGGCTGGGGTACACTCTGGACAGGTCGCCAGTCCATTCCATGGCAACATTCACTCACGTATTCAAGGGGAATTTAGATTATTCAATTAACCTAACCTAACCTAAATGAAACCTAGGTTTCACAAACCACTTCTCAAAAATTATCAAAATTATTAGATTGAAAGCTGAGACTTAAGTCTGGCCCAGTGGTATAGCGGGGTGTCCTTTTTATACTCTTTTGCTGTAGCTAATCAATTAATCACAGCATGATGATTAATATTACTATGCAGCACTTCTAGTCACTTATCGGCAATGTTGGGCAAGTCACTTCAGAAATGTACAAAAATTATTTATTACTGGTAACTTACTAGTTACATTACTAAAAAGAAAAAAATATTAATGATGGTAGATTTTGAGGTCATTCGTGTGAATTTCTGTGTTTGTGGAAATCTTGTGGATGAGTGTATTGGGAGCTTTTTTTGGCTGACTTCTTGAACTATTTCTGATGCTACAAAGAGCTGTGTTCAGTTCTGTTCTGAAGGTTTAGCACATTAGTAGTTTTTAAATCATTCTTTCTATAGATCCCATGAAGAGATAAAAAAAGGAGTGTTTGATAGAATATATTTCATCTTGCTAAATCAAATGTAGATACGCATCTTCAAAATTGGATGCTTTAAATAAACAATAGAACAAAACGATATAAAGAACACTTAACAGGTGCTGCAGCACTGTATTCTGTATATACTTATTTACTGTGTTTATACAAGGAGCAGTTAGTTGATTGGACAATAACTCCAGAAATGCATTCACATCAGTAAACAAATAGATTGCCAGGTGTGTTGCAATAATAAAACAAACAAAAGTTATTCACCTACCCTGTGCTGACAAAGCTATTTTCTATCATCGAATTATGAATGCGATTACTATCAGTAATGCGTTACCAAAACTTAAGTAATGCAAGTAATCGGCAATGTTTGTATCATTGTAGCAAATGTTAAAAACTCTAATTTGATGTCATGAGTTTGATCTAATATCTTTACACTTGACCACAGGAATACAGTAACCTGAAAAAGGCAGACATATTTGCCCTCGCTCTTACTGTCGTCAGTGCGTCTGGAGCAGAGCCTCTTCCCACCAATGGGGAAAAGTGGCACAAAATCCGGCAGGGCCTCCTACCCCATATACCTCAAGTTCTTTCTCAGGAGTTTTTAAGCTTGTTAAAGGTAAGGTTTTACATATCCCCATGTGAGTTGAAAATTCCCAAACTTGCATGTGATAAACATCATATTTTCCGGCAGCTTATGATCCATCCTGACACAACACGAAGACCCTCGACCTCTGAACTGGTCCGGCATCCTGTTCTTCTGACCGCGTCAAGAATGAACGCCGACCAGCTGCGCGTGGAGCTAAATGCTGAGAGATTCAAGAATGCGCTTCTACAGAAGTATGTTTACAGTTTTGACTTTATGCGCTTGCTATATGAAATACATTTTGAGATGCGCTATACCAACTGTGCTTGTTTATGTTTACTAGGGAGCTAAAGAAAGCTCAGATGGCAAAGGCCGCAGCCGAGGAGAGGGTTTTAACCACAGATCGTGTCCTCACTCGCTCAACAGTACAATCCAGCTCCAGAGCGTCCCGATTAATCGGGAAAAAGATGAATCGCTCTGTAAGCCTCACCATTTACTGAACTCAATCACCAAAGGTGGCACTGCAGACACTTGTCTTTTATCAGAAGGAACTAAAGACTCTCCTGTGACTGAAACTGCTGATACTCTTTGGTACAAGTACCAGTCTCTTTTAAAGCTTGGGCTTTCAGCGTCGGGAATACACAACACGGATCATCGTTCCTGCATTCTCTTAGCAGAATTGCTGTTAAACTGATAACTATCGAATTCTGTCTTCCTAAGCTTTGCTTTAAGCTCCAGAGGTAAGGGTCAGAGCAGTCTCCCTGCACTTGCTTTCTCAAAGGTGCAGTGTTGCTCTCACCTAACGGGAGATGTGCCCCCCCGATGAACCCAAATATGTGAATGTACCAGATCAAAGATTTGTGCACCTTACTGCCTGTAAAAATGCCTGTTGGGCCATGGAAGCTGGGGCTTGAGTTAGATTGCCATTAAAATGAGCACTTTGGAGGCGACGGCGAGCTTGCCACAGAAAGCCTGCTGCTATTCATGTTCGTCTGTATCCAGTTAAGGTTGGAAGATTTTATTTTCAATTAAATGCTTTTAAATCCATCAAAACATGTATGATTTCAAACACATCCTGTTTTTGGTGCTCTTTGGTTCTTACCGGTTTTACAAATTCCAACCATGAAACAAAAAAAGTGCTCAAAGCTGGAAACAACTGCTGATTTCAATGTACACATGCTGTTCAACTCTGTTTGTAGCATTAAACGATACTTTTGTCCAGTTCATCCAATGAGTGTAATCAAAAATACCGTTTGACTTGTGCGTTTTCATCCACATCGATTGGGGTACTGTTTAGATTGTTTTGGTCTTGTTAATTTGCAACTTCATTTCATCTGTAAATATGTTACTTTTAATAAACCATCTTCTCTCATATCTGAATGTTCCGTTTAATTTAAAGTTGAATAAGTGTCGAGTATTCTAGCTGGAACATGTGCCCTGTTCAATATTTGACAGCCACGGCCCCTTAATTGAGACTGGAAGAGCAAGCTGAAAAATGGCTGTTTTTAATAGGAAAAAGTGCAGAAATGGAAGTTATTCTAAGGATTAAATGCTTACGTTAAAAATATTTGGACCACGGATCCCCACTTGACTTGCCAGATGACCATCTTTCTGGTGTCTGAGGATCTTTATCTTTTATGTTCGTAAAGCTGCTCACTGTTCTTGGCAAAAAGCCTCCATCTCTTGTAAATTCTTGGGCTGTCTTGCATGAACTGCACGGTTGAGTTCTCCCCAGAGTGATTAAATGATATTGAGGTCAGGAGACTGAAATGGCCGTTCAAGAACCTTCGCTTTGTTCAGTTGTAACCTATGACAAAAGGACTTGTGTTTTGGCTTATTGTCGTGTGCCTTTAGAGCTCACACATCCCCAAAACATTAGGGAACCACCTCTGTGTTTCACAGTGGGGATGGTGTTTCTGTTCATCATAGGCCTTGACTTCTCTACAAATGTAACATTTATGGTTGTGACCAAAAAGTTCATTTTCGGGATCTTGTCTCTGAGCTTTGTGGCATATTGTAAGTGGGCTAATATGTAGCAAATTCCCCTTAGGTGTGAATGGTGCCCTGTTCTCTGGCCCAATGTGCACCGGCAGACCCCCGTGACCCCAAAATGGAATAAGCGGGTTGGAAAATGAATGAACTACCTTTCCCGTAGATCGGTTGGCAGCTCTTTTGCTTTCCCCATGGCTCATAACTCAGAAATGTCAGCGCATCACTGGATGAAAGACGCAAGAGTCTATCAGGAGCCAAGAAAACGTTTAAGCACGAGCATTGCACGCAACCAAACCGGTTGCAGAGAAGACTGTTACCTTTTATGTCACTTTTTGTGCATGTTATCAGGCCAAAATCACCAGGGTATTAAAACTTGATCTTTGGAAAGTTTCTGTTATTATGATTTCTAAACAGTGAACACAGTTGTTCAATGAAAATAATGGCCAGGAAATACAACAATTAAAGAGCACAACTCAAGCTCATGCACATTAAAGCTCGGAGCCATCATTGAAATTGTGTGAAACAAGAACAACAAAAGCATACTTTAAACTTGAAGCAGGATAGAGCAACTCCTACATCTGGAGAATTGTCAGTATTTATTGTTAACAGTTCTTAAAATGAACGGAATCATCGACAGGCAGCAGAAGCAATTCATTGTGGCATTATTATCTTTGCCCTGATGTCACGCTTCCCATCGCTGAGTGGTGCTCAAGCAGCGAGTTCTGCTGAGTTGGTTGTGGCTTTTGGAAGGTCATGTGACCAGTGGATGAGCTATTGTGAAAGCTGATGAGAAACCACCTCACAACAATCTCAGTGCAACGCGAGCCAAACAGCACCAGGAGACACTACCTCCGAACATGGGACTACGGGACGAGCTCCTCAAGGCGATATGGCACGCGTTCACCGCCCTGGATGTGGATAAAAGTGGCAAAGTGTCAAAATCACAGCTAAAGGTTTGCTTGTTTTTTCAACTGTTGAATGAAACACATTTTTCTTTTACATTTGGGCAGTGGAGTCAAGGTCAGTCCTGCAAATTATTGCTTGAGAGAAAAAAGTTGATATTCAAAGTTTGCTTCGATACTTTAACTCCGGTAAAGCTTTAACTTTTTAAAAGTGCACCACTGAGAAATGAAAATGCTCATCCGCTACATTTACTCGCTCTTAGGAGATGTAATCACCTTTTTATTTCCTAGAGTACTGCTAACAATATTTACATGCGAGGGAAATAAAATGTATTTTTTCTCTATGTATATAAAGGCTTTGGGAAATGTGCCTTTTTCAGGGATATTATCTCACTATTGGTTTTACGTAACAAACATTTGATGTACAGCGCAGTGCACACCTTTCTACAAAAATTCTTTTGTAAACAATTTCTTTATTTTTATGAACAAAGAAATCAACATTGGTTTTACAACATTAGCCTTTCAAATTGTCATAGGTACACTTGCACAAAAATAAGGGAATTTGTAGGACTATAGGTGTACAATAAATGAATAAATTTTACCAAGACAGGTGTTAATTATAATGAATACCACACATCATGAAGTAAAACCCAGTCATGAACTGAAACAGATTTAAAGGAGGATTTAAATTTGTCAAGGAACAGCCAAATTCAATGGTAAGTTTGGGAAACACAGTTTCTTTTGGGAAGATTTAGCACAGCAACAATACACAGGCAGTTGTAAGCTCTTTTGAAAAAGCACAAAGACACGAGCAACATTGAGGAACATAGATGCAGTGGTCAGCCAGAGAAATTCAGCAGATGACAACACATCAATGAATGCAGAATATGTCCAGCAGTGCCATCAACTCAAACTGGCAGTGGGACCCATCTACTGACCGGAGAAGTCTGGCCAGTGTTTTAATTAAATATGCAGCTTTTTAATTAAAGATGGAGAGTGGTCAAATAATGAGTGTGTGCAGGCAACACTCAAGTATGGAGGAGGTTTTGTCACTGTTTGGGGATGCATGTCTGGAAATGGAGTTGTAGATCAGGATTAAATGTCTTCTGAATACTGAGAAATGAAAGCTGTCCAAATCCATCTTGCAATGCAGTCAGGGAGGTGCATGATTGGCCGCAAATTTATTGTGCAGAAGAACAACGACCTGAAATGTACAACCAAAGTAATTTAGAACTATCATTAATTCCGTAAACAGTATGAAGTATGAGAAGGAATTGCATGGTCACAACAGAGACCTCATCTCATCATCATCATCATTAAGTTTGTTTGGGATTACAAAAAGAAGGATGTGAGCAAGCTACATCCACAAAAGATCTGTGGTTTGTTCTCCAAGATGTTTGGAACAAGCTACCAGCCAGACTGTTTACAATGTTCTGTTTACTAAGCTTTGTTTGTAGATGAAAACAAACGATTTACACTTTAATTTTTGAAAGCATCCTTTGATTACAGCAGTTTTTTCACATTGAATTGTATTTGCCTAAATATTACATACTGCATAAATGAACCTGATTGAAAAAGACTGGCTTTGACATACATTTGGGGAAACTCATAACTGCAGACAACACGGGTAATAAATTATTGAAACATTAGAGGCTTTTGAAAGTTCTTGGGTGTTTGATGCTGTTCTAGTTTGATTTTAATCTCCACGATAACCTCACCTTTACTTAATCTCTTATTCAGACTTTAGGTGAATCTTGATTGCAGTCTGGTCAGCGTTGTCTTATAAAAATCAAATAAGCCTCAATGTTTTTTGGGATGTTAACCATGGGCTGTCTGTTTAAATACCCATTGAGCCAATTATTTAAGACAAACCAGGTGTTGGGTATAGGCTTTTTGTTTTCAAATTTGTTCATTGGTTTTGTTGTATATTTTGATGAATGGAACCCAATACATTGGGCTTGTTTCAAGTTTCTATACTGCGCTACGCGGTCTCACATCAGATTCTATTAGCCAATCCGAACAGAGATACATTCTCAAGATTAATTCAACCAAACATTCAGAAGTTTTTTTAAAATAAAACTTATAATAAATCCCATTCATCAAATTGGTTACAGCAGTCATCTAGTATTGAATAACTATTGTTCACAGTGTATTGTTTTTATAAATAAATCAATTGTAACATGTTTAAAATAACCACCATTCAATCAATTTCAGCACAGATTTCAATAAATGTTTTAAATTATCTTTGTTCACCAATTAAACTGTAATTTCTTCCTAAAGGTGCTCTCCCACAACCTGTGCACAGTGATGAAAATCCCTCATGATCCTGTAGCTCTAGAGGAACATTTCAGAGATGATGACGAAGGTCCTGTTTCCAATCAGGGATACATGCCCTATCTGAACAGGTTCATTCTCGACAAGGTGAGCGCTTTTCTGTTGTCCAGATGTGAGCTGTATCTTTGGCAAGGGTCAAGCCAAGAAAATATTCAGCTACTTTAACACTTTACGACTAAATGAAGGGTGAAATGAAACCAGGCTCATTCTATTGGTTCATGAGTTCGCTTACCAGTTCCAGTCTTGTATCGCTTACGTATATGTTTAATTGAGGGGAAACATACTAGGTGAACCTGGAATGGGTGGTGGAAACTTCCCTTATCAGATGAGGGGGTGGAGATGGGGTACATACTTTATAAGTCTCTGGGTCAATTGTGCTTATATACAGAAGTAATGATAAGTTGAAGTGTGATTAATCAGCTAATCCTGATAAGCTCCCCCTGAACCTTGTTAAAGAACAACATACAGAGGCTCCACATTAAAAACTGGTCACGCATTAAGGTAATTTACACCAGCCTGAAATTCATTCACCAGTTTCTCGCAGATTCACAGCTTTTTGAAAAGTGCTTTAAGGCATAAAAACACATTCACAAAGTTGATGTTCTCAGACCTTTAGATTGTCCTGATACAGTTTTTCAAATGGGCCCTTCGATTTTTAAAAGGGCTCTTCGATCAGTTTTACAAATCGATGTCTCCCAAGCAAGCCATGTTGCATTGAGATGTAATTTCTCATTTTCTTGTGCAAAGCGAAACAGGAGGAAAGGGATTTCACAATGCACCATCACACAGTTTCAGAGTTGCATGGAACGTTAAAATTTTATTGCCTGAATTGCTCTATAGAAATCAATAAAATATTAATCCTTTCCTAAATTTGTTGTCTCATGATTAATCTCTTGCTATTTCTTTGTCAACCTTCTCCGGAAACACTTTATTCTCTAATTGTTTAGCTGTGCGAGTGACCCAACAGTCCCTCCACCCTTCTAGAGTAGAGCCGCCTTTCCCCTTTCTTTCAAGCTATGTAACTTCTTTTCTTGATAAATATTACACCATACATGTTTTTTAGCCTTCAGCTCTCTTGAGTCCAGGAATGCAAATGTCTGCTGCCAAATGAGGAACAAAAGAGCAAAGACCCCCTACACAAACACGAGACCAAAATAGTGACTCTCTGAACCATGCCCGAAGCTCTCTGACACATTTTTTCTGAAATATAGTGTTCACACATGTGTCTTAAATATAAACGCAAATTATAATGTTTTTACAACGCAGTTGAATATTCTGTATTTGAATAATTATTTTTTTCTATGATCTTCCTATAGAACTTATGTAGTGTAATAGCGTGCCAGGTACGTACTGTGCCTCTGGAGAGTGTTCACAGTGCCACAGTTTTCCCACACTTTTGACATTACAGCCTTTCAAAAAAAAACATTCTATGCACAACTATGTAAAATTGCATTCCTGGAGGTAATGTATTTGTTCTGGTAGCTGTCACTGCTGTTGTTCCATACTAATACACCTATAAATGTAGTGTGCTCATCAGTGCCCCTTATGCACCCTTTCAACAAACATTTTGCAAACAGTTTTGTGAGATAAACGTTCATAAAGTACCTCTTCTGATGTGAAGTGCTTAAGATTATTCATATTCATGTGTTCTCCTGCTCACTCTTAATATTTGGCTAAATTTGTTTAATTAAACTGAACAAAGTTTAGGAAGCAGTTTGCTAAGTTCAATGTGCTTAAAACTGCTGTCACTGTAACACAAGGTTTAAGAGAATTTTGATGATGATGATGATAGCCTTTATTTGTCACATACATATTTGTTACATGTAGCGAAATGGGACCCCTCTGGCCACAGACATAGACAGTGTTGAGAGGTATTTTATTGATACTATTTTGAAAGATTTGAGGAGAAATGCCCTTTTTTGCATGGAAATTAAGAAAATGAAAAAGGAAAATATCAAATATCAAAGCAGTCATGATTAAAATATTTGATTTGAATGAATTATAAAAAAACATTTGTGTCAGAAAAAAACATTACCATTTAAGACATGGGTGCATCTATTTTATTTAAAATGCAATATAATATAAGAATCATATTCATTAATTTTCCAACTGGTTTATTCCCTTTATCACAGGGGTCTGCGGTGCCTATCTCCAGTGCACATTGGGCAACATTCACTCAGACATTGACACTTAACAGAAATGTAGATTATTCATTTACCTAACCGCATGTTTTTTGGGATTGTGGGGGAAACACACGCGAGCCTTGAACGACCACCTTCTAACTGGAAGGCCACAGTGCTAACCACTGCGCCACTCAATAAGAATCACATATTAAACATAAATCATCAAATAAAATATATTTATCTTTGGAAAGTTAATACTACAAAATTAATTTTAGGGATGCTATTTGAACTTTATTATTATAATTCTTTTTAGACATGTCAACTAATACATACCGAGTACAATTTTTGTCTGTTAGATTCTTAAGCTCTCAATGTTTTATGAAATTTTCCCACAGTGGGACAAATAGAGGTTCTTTATTACGGACAAACTCTGAGAGGGAATGCCTTTATTGCCTTGAACTCATCCCCGTAATTTTGTTCAGGTACTCTTTGGCAAACCCCAGATGCTTTTCATGTGCCGTTTTACTAAGTACTGGCCATCTGGTCACTGTACCTTAAAAACCTGATTGGTGGAGTTAATTAACCAAGACCCATATAAGATATTTTTAAAATAAATTATCAGGCTGAAATGACATGTACACAAATAAGGAGCCAACGTCTTGATATGACATTCGTGAATAAAATGTGTTCCATGTATCCTGAAACACTGTCCAGTGAAACTGAGACTTTATTTTATCAGAAAATTCAATACCAGTTCATTCATTATGTTTGACAGTCAATCATTGTAACCTAATCATATTTAGAAATGATCTATATTTCGGAATTCCTCTGACACGCTTGCCATCATGACCCCTCGCAGTCTTGGTTATAAAGAAGTTATTCACATGTGAGATAAAGTCTGTTTATGAAAGTGATGAAGCTCGATCTACAGTGAATACAAATGAGCAGCTTCATCTGGAGGAGAACAGAGGCTTCACTGGCCATACAGGTCTCCACAAGGCTCCCATTGTGAGTGTCCCGGAGAAAGAAGGGTGCAATGGGAGCGAGGGATGGAATCTGGGACATGAACTTGAAAAGAGGAGCTGCTAATTTCACACCAGTGCTAGCGAGACAGCTTGAGATGGTGGATTACAGTGACGCAGTTCTTCATGGGAGTTGTCTGCTCTCTTTTGTTGCAAACATTGCAGACGGACTATAAATAGTACAGAGCTGTGACGGGGCTTTCGAACAGTTAGGCTTCTTGTTGTTTTGTCTGGATGTGCGAGATCATCAAAAGTGGCTACTAAAAATGATTACATACTGATTAGGTTCTGTTTTCAAAACACATTTAAGATAATGTTTAAGAATTTCCATGCTAGCTGGAGTTAGATGTTTTCCCATCAGAATGTTCAGCACTTCTCAGATGTAAAACTGTGCCCAGAATCCTCCAAACGTATCCATGGGAACTCCACTTAAGAGTTGAGGGAGAAACCCGTCTTATTTTCTGTGCAGTGTGTGCTTTGAATAGTTTTAGGTCCTTCTCTAAACTTGTAAACCAGACTGAGGACATTATGTTCATTCTGATCGTACCATGTTGAGTTGTAGTACGGTAATTAAAATGTGTTTTGTTTAATCCACCCATTATTCAATCTTTTTTCATTTTTGCAGGTTCAGGACAACTTTGACCGAGTTGATTTTAACAGAATGTGCTGGACACTCTGCGCTCGAAAAAACCTCAATCGAAACCCTCTGCTCATCACCGATGACGATGCCTTTAAGATCTGGTGCATTTTCAACTTCCTGGCTGAGGATAAATATCCACTCGTCATTGTTTCAGAGGAGGTGAGAACTGCAATGGTGTAATTCATTATTTACACTTAAATTATTTGATAAAGAATTTTAACAATAAACTATATTGTATAATATAAAGGCAGCCCTGCAATCATCCAGGGCGAATAACATATTCCAATCACTTCCATGGCCACCAGTCCATGTAAACCAGCACCTCATACCGACTGCATTAAAAAAAAAAAGGGCCACATTCAGGAGCCCAGTGAATTCCAGCATGGTACTTTGATGCAACGGTCCAGTTGTAAAATTTCCTCACTGCCATATACATTGAACCCTTGCTACTTCGCGGTTAGACTATCGCGGATTCACGACTTCGCAGATTTTTTTCTATTACGTATGTATGTTATAAGAGAAAATATATAGCGGATTTTCCGGAAATGTCAAAATTAGTCGCGATATATGATTGCTTATCATTTGTGTCTGTGTACTGTATGTACGTATTGTATATATCTGTACATTAGTGTATAAACTTTTACAGACTTTTAAAAGTCTGAATACTGAATACCTGTTAAATAAATACTGTAAATATGGTGTCCCTACTTTGCGGATTTTTTTTACTATTGCGACCAGCTCTGGAATCTATCTACCGCGATAAACGAGGGTTCACTGTATTCGACTTTTTTAGATGTCATTGGAATTCTAAGTAAGTCTAAGTGATTTATGACAGCAATTCTGACCCAAAAGTGAAATGACTTAAAAAAAAAAAAAACAGCAGCCGAGATCATATTTAGAATGAGATGTTTCTTCAGTATCTATGTCTCTAAAGTCGGGTGAGTGAATTAAACTACTCCACCTGTGGCAGGATCTTTCCTTCAATCAGGAGAGGGTAGGTCATCCTATTTTTATCACCAGGAACCAGAACCTCCAGCCACAGGCTGCACCGAGAAAGTGTGCGGCTTAAACGGGTGGGTCCCAAACTGTGGTGAATGGACGCAGTGGTGAATGGACGTCTGTTAATGGTACGCGGTAGTTGTTTGTGTGTATGTGTATTCCTTCTAAACTACTTAATGGGGACCGGTCACTGTTGTATGAGTGGAGAAATGTAATTTTTTCATAAAAAATGTTAATCCAGTGCTGCTGGTGTGCACAAAGCATGCATAGCTATAGCTGAAAAGCTCCCACTTGCAGTTTGCAGAGGGGTCTTATCACGGCAAACATGATGGCAAGGGTCCAGAGGTCGATGAAATTAAACGATGAAGAGTTCAACAAAACCGCTATCGTTGTTGCGGTCTGACAGACGTATGGATCAGGAGGAGAATGTTTCAAACACAAGAACTGGAGATGACGAGACAGAAACACAGAACACCTTTGCTAACAGTGACTGGTTAGCTATAGCACCTACTGAAGCCGATTCTGGTAACTAGCTATCCGCTAACAGCAGGAAGCAGAGCAAACCATTGAGGAAATTTGACCCAAATTTTATCACATTTGGATTCATTTGGAGCGGAAAAAAGAGTAATCCCAGGCCACAGTGTGTCACAAACCAGTTGATGGGTTTTAAGAAAATGTCATCAACTCAAGTCCACCATTCAACCCTGTGGCACAGTCAAAGCACTAGAAATTTCATATCACACATGTCTATGCATCGCCAAAGCGGATTAGCCTGGGAGTTAGTTTACCTTTAGCCATAGAGGATAGAAAGGTATATACACACTGACTATAGTGTATTTTAATGCAGGTCATTATGGTGGTACTTGGACCACAATGTTTTCTGAGGTGATACTCGTTGAAAAAAAGTGAAAAAAAAAGTATTTCAAATTTACATGTATTTTTGAGAAGAGAGTAAAACAGAACAACCTTTTCAAACTGTTGATCTTTGAGGAAGATTCAGCAGTAGTTCCTATTTTTCACTTTTCATGATATTTGAATTGTAATATGATTATTTAAAGATCTGCACAATTATTTAAAATGCTATAAAACACAAAATTCTCGAAAGTGTCCATTTTTTTGATGAAAAAAAGCAGCAATGGTTGGTTGTTCCAAGCATCTTGAAGAAGTAATCACAGATCTTCTATACTTCTATAGCTTTCTCACATCCATCTGTCTCTTCGTGTAATCCCTGACACACTTGTTGATGATGAGGTCAGGGCTTTGTGGGATCTCTTTATTTTCTTTATACTGAAGACAGTTCTCAATGACTGTGGTTCTATGTTTTGAGTCATTATCCTGGATCTATATGTGTTTCTCCTCATTGAGAATAACATTAGTTCTGACCACTACTAATAATTTTTGCATCTTGCACTTATTCCACATTGGTGCACACAGCAAAAGTATGATGGTGATCTTCTCTGTTGATCAGCTGCAGAAGCCTCAAGTACATACACTCTAAGCTTCAGCATGCGTCAGTGAAAACCCCTCCCCCACTTTTAAAACACAACAAATTCCAGTTTAAGTCATTTTAAAATGCCCCATTTTCATGTTTACATCTGGTTTCAAACCTTCTTTATTATGTAACCTGGACTGTGAATCCCCAAAATGCTCATTGATGAAATCAAATGGTCTATTTTGTTTTGTATGTTTATAAATAATTGCTTTACACTTTCAAAGAGAAGGTAATTGATTTCGGACTGAGATGGTCTCTCCTTCACAATCGTTTTCTACCGTTGCTCACATTTAAAACAATGTTTGTTTTTCCATCCGTCAGATAGAATACTTGCTCCGTAAACTGACCGAAGCCATGGGCGGCAGCTGGGTCGAGGAGAAGTTTGAACAGTACAAGATGCGGCTGAACAGCAAGCAGCAGTGCTTGAACGCTTGGGAGCTCATTGATCTGGTGGGAATGGGTCACTTCAGCAAGGGCATGGACCGCCAGACTCTCTCAATGGCTATCACTGAAGTCTTCCAGGAGCTGATTCTGGATGTGCTCAAACAGGTAAGAAGAGAATGATAGCAACAGTACACGGAACATATGTCTATGTTTAGAGGGACAGAGGCATTGCAGGATGGGAACTTGGTTGATACACATTGGAGAAGTAAAGAAGAGAGCTGGAAAATAACAGTGTTGAACAGTATTAAATACGAGACCCAATAGTTCACATTAGTTAAAATTGCTCTAAAGCACATTCCACAGTTCTGTGCAGTTACATGTTTTACAGGGAGAATTAGCATTCTGCTTTATGAGCTGCAATCATATTTACAGAAATTAGAAAAAAAATTGACACTGATCAGAGTTGTTCTGTACAGATTTATGTTATTAAAACTATTGACAAACTATTTAAACCAAGTGTGCCTGACGCAGCCTGCTGAATATATGGTGATTTTCCATAGTTATCTACACAGTGGACACAGTTCAGTGTCTTTAAGTTTATTCAGCTTGTTTAATATTAAAGTGAAGCCCGATATTGTGGTTCCGCCCATGGACACTTATGAGATAAATAGTAATTTTTTGCCTACAGCCTATGATTGAAATAGCTAGGGCGTGCTCTACATGGCAGTCCAATTCTTTTTAACTTAAGCATGTAAGAATAACTTGCAGTTCTACAATTTCAGTATTCAGCAGTGCTTTCAAAAACTTTCAAAGTTGTGTTTTAGGCTATTAGTTACTAAAGGAAAAACGTAAGTTGATTTTACACTATCTCCACAGGTTTTTTTCTTCTGAAAATTGTTTTTTTTTCTCTGTCAGCAAAACACCTTGCTTCTACATGTGCTTGTTTTAAAAAAAAAACATTGTCCCAAAAAACATGATCTTGACGTCAACCAACATTCAGAAACCCCATTTTGTCCACCATTAGACTTGGTCTTTGTAAACAAAGAAGATGCTGAATGGTGACTGCAAGCACAGGGTGTGACGACTATGACAAATGGATCATTTTGTATGGATCATTTTGTAGAGAGAACAAACGAGGGAGAGAGAGCACGAGCTTGTATGTGTGTTCACTCTGAGTGAATTTATTCTTTCACTCGATTGAAGGGTGAGAAACATTATTCTCCTAACATAATGCTCAGACATGTTTAATAAAACATGTTTTCTTTATACCTAAACATTACATCTAGTTTCTTAAAAGGACTACTTTGCGTTTAAGGTTTAGTTTCGTTTTCAAGTAGTAATCCCTGATTATATACTTCCATCAATGTTCAATGTAAAAGGAAAGGACAGAACCACTTTTAAGTTGTTATAAATAAAAAAAAATCTGAAAAACTTTCACATTTTGTTTTGCTGTATCAAATTTGTTCCAAACTGTAACCATACCATGATTTATGAGAACCGTTACACCCATAATACTTATCATATACTATGTTTTGTTTTAGATGTATTTTGGGCATATTTGCCTTTAACGAATAAGACAGTAGGTCAGAAAACTGTCCCGCGACAATTCTCGGTATGTGTCACTCACTGTCCTCTACAGCACACGAGCAGAAAAAGAAACCTAAATGCTAAACCATATTTATTTCTATATAAATTGTCAGAACATTCCATTTCAAATGATTTATTTTGACCAAAGTTAACGGCTTTACAAGGAATGTTCAAGTAAAAAATAAATTTTGAAGAGTAAACAAGGTGAAGTAACTAGTTCTTCTTATAAATTCCTTTTTGAATGAATGTGGAAAATCAGGTTTGAAATCTTTGTCACTTTGCCATTATTATCTCACGTGGAATGTTTATTTCTTTAGACCTCGCAGCTTCCTTTGAATGAAATTATGACACGCAGTGGGTTCATCATCTGCAGCCGGTGGAGACACTGCACACTGGTGTGCATACGGTGTTTTCTGCTTTGACTATGAATGAGAGTGAAAGACTTGAGGCAGGGCCATCTGTGAGGCCACACTGAGGGACAGATATAGATTAACCCTGCCTGGAAACTCACTCTAAAACAGGAAGTGTTGACCAAATGAGTAAACCTGGAACCTGCTTTAGAGTTAAAAATTAAAGAATTAGTCAGCACAGAGGATCTAGAAGTCCATTTTATATATGTAGCATCGGTTCTACTGACTCATTTGTTATTTGAGGAGCAGAACTCACCATTGTTTCCAGTTGTTGGCTCCACCAGCAGGAAGCTGATAAGTGTACAGCAATCTGACCCATTCTTTGCTCCTCTGACTGCTACAGGGCTACATGATGAAGAAGGGTCACAGAAGGAAAAACTGGACTGAACGCTGGTTCCTGTTGAAGCCCAGTGTGATCTCATATTATGCCAGTGAAGATTTGTCAGAGAAGAAAGGAGACATAATGCTAGATGGAAACTGTTGTGTTGAGGCAAGAGCTCGTTTTACACAATGCTTAACTCGACGTTTAACTTCAATGTTTTTAGTAATACTGGATTAATTTGCACTTCTTAAGGTGACATCACTCTCATAGACGCATTTCCTTTTCCTCTTGTGATGATCTCATGCATTCCTCTGCAGTCCTTACCTGATAAGGAGGGAAAAAAGTGCCTTTTCTACGTCAAGTGCTCAGACAAAAGCTTTGAAATCAGTGCGTCGGATAAGAAGAAAAAACAAGAGTGGATTCAAGGTGAGAGAAGAGTCAGTCTTTAAGGGATTTCAAAGAAACATATCTATGTTTCTAAGAAACACCTAATGCACATTTTAATTCAATATTTAAATTAAGCTAAATGTGTTTTATACGCTATGTTATGTAGTGAGTCAAATGCATTTCCCTTTCCCATTTTGAGAGAGGAAGTCTCAAAATCAACAACAGAAACTAAAGAAATGTCAATCCTAACTAAAATTAGGAAATAGCACAAGAATGTATAATGATTACATAACAAATACATTTCAGTCACCAAAACCTTGGGAGCAGAGAGATATTTTTGCTTTTATTATGAACTGATGGTTAAGTATTCAGACAGTAAGAGAATCTGTCGAAAGAGTGGAAGGTCGAACAAAGATGCAGAATTCATCTGAATCAATATCAAATAACATTTCAAATTATACTTTTTAATAAACTCCTGGCCAGAGCTTAATGGTCTTTAACCGTACGCTTATCTCTGTTATTCAATGGCATTTGGACAGACCTTAATCATCAAAAAAAGCTTGGTTATGTGATAATATACCTGTCTGTAGTGATTGACAGCTCTTACTACAAAATGAAGCCACGAAAGAGCTCCAGACAACAAAACAAAGGCTGTTCTGTTTTTGTTTCACTACTTTTACCCATATTCCTCTGATACTGTGCCGTGATTCTATAAACATCTCTTCTTGAACTGTGTGTTTAAGCCATTTATAGCATTTGTCATTGCTCTGTTCAAACAATTTAAAAATAAACACTAAAAAGAACAACAAATCTATTTTTAAACTTATAAAACATGATATATATAACAAAAATCTACATTCACCAGAATTTTGTGAATAGGGTTGAATGATATCCAATCATTCAAACAGTTTTGTGAAAACTCAAGATATACCATTTATTCTATACAATTGGGAAAATGTGAAAACATCCAAAATGGGTTCTGTTTTTCGGTTTTGACCTTTGGGTGTTTATTATTATTATTTCAAGAATATTCACTTTGCCGCAACCCTAAATGGTTAAGATCAAAATACCTTGAAAACAAACAGTAATTCAACTAACAGCATTCAATAAACCAGTTTGCAACAAAGATTCACAGTATTACTGAATCCTACAGAAAACAGTCTGATTGGGTGACTTTATGAAAACAAAATGTGTGGTGTAGTACAATTTACTAAAATTTTTGAATTGCGCTTTGTTGTTCGTTATCAAGCAAATACTAAAGTTCAAACTTCTTTCTACTCAGCTATTCAGACATGCATCACTCTGCTGAAGGTGGGGCGTCCAGCCCCTCATCACGAGGCACGCCTTAAGCGGCGAGAGTTACGACGGAAGCAACAGGCTGAGCAGGAAGAGCTGGAGCTGAGGATGAGAGAGCTGCAGGTGGCCAATGAAAATAAGCAGAGAGAGCTCGAGGCTTTGAGGAAGGTCAGCAGTCTTCTAATCCATCCTTAACAAAAGTGGAAAAGTGAAATTACATAGTGCTCCAAAAGTGAAATTACATACTGCTCCAAAAATACTAATTTTTGTCCTTTATTTTTCCGTTATTTAAAATGTTTTGTTCAAAAAAACTGTGCGACTTCATGGAGATGGAAAAAAACTACATTTCTCAGTGGCTGCGGTATCTGCTGGGTGTAGCAGGGGGTGTTCACTTCGTTTTTCTGGCATATGGTTGCAAAGAAAAAGTGTTTCTTTAAAATCCTGGACCCTTGAGAGGGTCTTGCAATGTTGAAACCACACCACGAGCCTTTTTGCCGAGGATTGCTTTATAACAAACAAAAACAAAGCTGCATTATACATGATTTTAACCTGAAATCCTAGGGGTGTGTCCCACACTCTCTAAGTGAGAGTGAGTGAATTTCTTTTTTATGAGAATAAAAAAATATATTTTTCAGTGGAGAGGATCTTTAAATAGGCACTATTCTAGTTTTGAAAGCTAGATCCTTTGGTTTTGAGAGTCTCCAACAAGCACATGCAAGGTTCAAAAACAACTTTAATTGTCTTAAATATAACATTTATATGTAGAAGATTTTACAACTACTCCTATATGATTTGTTTAGTGACTAAATACAACAAAACCCCTCCTTTACATGACGCAAACTCTGTAATGCTTGGCATTTAGAATTACACATGTATTTTGCATACCACAGCAACTTTTATCATTGTACTTACTGGTTTTGATCTGGAGGAAGAGGCTTGAATAAACTGGGTCATTTAGCAAATACTGCATTACAAGCATGTAGATATCTGTTCCGCAAGTGGATGATGGGAGGGAGTTAGTCTAGAGGGAGTCTTAGGACTACTAAGACACAAAGCATGTTATGTGGTTCTCAGAAAGCGTAGGGGGCTTTTTAAGCAACGTATCGGATTATTCTGCAGTTATGCTTGAAAAAAAATCAGCATACTTTAATAATAAAGAACAAGTGAAGTGATCAAAAATATTTTCAGTATCATGAAAGCATTTTGGTGTTTTCCTCAAAATATTCATTGTTATTTAGAAGGAAGAGAGTTGGAGCCATGTGCTTGGGTCCAACCTATTCTCATTTCTCATGAGATGGTGAAATATTCTATTGGTCAATTGGCTTTTTGTGGTTTTTCCTGTTAAACATGATGCATGTCACTTCTACACAATTTCAACACAGAACTGATTTAAAGGTTTAGCAACTTAGCAAAAAGTGTCAATTGTGGTTTTCAGGTACTGAAACTGTTGCCACATTTAACGTTCATGAAGAGGTTTCTCCCACAACCAGCAGTGGCTCTTTCTAGTGTCTCTGCTCTTCAAGAATTGTGATTGCTCTGAACTGGTTTGTTTACATCTCTTCCGAAAGCTTTAAGTAGACATTGTTTTACTATGAGAGCGTGCTGAAATCAGATTGGCCTTTGTGTGTGGTTTCACACCCTGTAGAGACATGTGGATTGAGTGTACTGTAGCTTCCTGTGCGGGGGTTGGGTGGTGGAACGAACGATGGCTTTCCATTCAACCGCTCTTAACCTTCTTTCCTCTCATTTCTTCTTCTCCCTCATTATCAGTTGTCCAGAGTGTTTCATTCTGTTAAATAAAAGACGTATCCTTAATGAGTTTTGTCCTCAGCAAGCGGATTAGCATGGTGTGGAATGTTGAAAAAGCAGTGGTTGAACAAAGACTTTCTGGGTGAACGTCTGTTGATTGGCATTCAATCAAACGATATTCATCTGCACTTTCTAATTGTTAGCATAGAAAACAGAGCTATTGGTAAAGGTATACAATAATGGTTATATAATGTGAATAGCTCACAAGACAAACATTATATATGTACGGAAACAGAACTGGGATTTTATTTTATGTCACTCCATCGATTTCATCGTAAATATGCAACAATCGTATTTTAAAATGTAGAAATCTGATCACTGAACAGTGTTGGTGCAGACAATCATTTTATTTAGGAAGAAGACAAGTTCTCATTGTCTGACA
Source organism: Danionella cerebrum (assembly GCA_007224835.1). Lineage (NCBI taxonomy): Eukaryota > Metazoa > Chordata > Actinopteri > Cypriniformes > Danionidae > Danionella > Danionella cerebrum. Next base: position 59,004 of record SRMA01026037.1, read on the forward strand.
AATTGTATCTGAACTGTGTGTTTCGATGGAGAACAGTCCAGCATTCATGTGTCAGTGCCTCTACCCCCTGCTTTCTAATGCAGAGCAAGACAATAGGAGCCCATGGAGAGAAGGTCTGTCTGTAAACCTGACGAGTCCAACTTGAACAATACCTTCCCTGTCAGTCACCAGGCCACCTGGAAAGTCACGCTTGCCTGCCATCTCAGCACGACCCGACCCAATAACTGCGCTGCATTAACGGTTGCTACTGCTAATGTTCTATAACTAGAAAACTTCTCAAAAAAGTGTTTTGAGACTGCGAGGCTAACTGAGACTCGGTGATCAAACCCGAAGTGAAGCCAATACAACAACAAGATCATTGCCAACACTGCCATTGTCAATTACTCATCATCGATTGGTTGTGTATCATTGTCCACCTGATTCTGACTACGTATATACATTATCTACAGCTGTTCACACTGTGTTCTACGCTGTGTATTTAGCTCCCTGCTTCCGGGTTGTTCCGGGTCGATTATTCGATTGTTTAGTCTGACGTCACGCAGCGCTTCCGGAGTCTGGGTCTTCACGCACCCATTGACAGACAATGGTAGAATGCACTGAAACTTTGATCCTTATTACACCAAAAACAAGTGAATCACCAGAAACAAGTTAAATCAAGTGAAACATTGTGTAGATTGAGAATAATGTTGCACAATAAATGTATAAAAGTTGTGTCCTAAGAAGTTACATTTATAAAGTGGAAACTGCTTTTCGGAAACAAAAGTTAAAGGTAAGATGCCGTTGTTCAATTGCGCCACAGAACTGCACAATCAACTTTATAAACGTAATTTTTTAGGACGCATTGATTAAAATTTTTGTTACGGAATACTGTTGGTAATCTCTTCAGAAAATGTTTCTTGAAATAAAACTGATTATAAGCAATTTTATGTAAAAAAAAAAAAAAACTTTAATAATCAAAATTTTTTGCCCCTTCTACCATTGTCGATCAAAGGGCGAATGGAGCCCCCAGCGCACGGAAGTGCTGCTGACGTGATGATCGGATTGTCCATGTCCCCTTTTCCATGCTCTCCTTTGTACGTTTGTTTCACCGTATTTCTGCGTGAGAATGCTTGCATACGGTCTGCTCTAATGACTATTAAAAAACTCTGTGAACTTTGCACATATGAGGGTGGGGTCATTAAACTATTGAACTGTATCCACTGTATAGATATCAAATCATTAAAACCATGTAAATAACTTAAAATTATTTTTTGGGTGGGGGGAGGGGGTGGGTGGTGCTTTTGTTTCACTCAGCCAGCCACACTTGGTGTTCTCTGCGAGTAGACCATGACGCTGCAATAAAACTGTCGACCAGGGCGCTGAACACCGTTAACACAGTGGTGAAAACATAGACATTTCCTGGCCGCCTTTAATTAGATTTAAAAATGAACGACTCAGTGATGTACGTAAAGACCAGTGGGAGTCTGCACTAAAGGACCTTCCACCCCAGCGCAAGTGTTTGTCTTTAGTAACAGTTTGAAGTGTCTGCCCAGCAGAGCCCAGTGACCGCAAGGTATTAACATATTGCTAATGTACGGCAGTGCAACACCCTGTAGAGATTTAAAATCACGTTGTATTGTATTTTGTATTCAGCATGAAAGCTATCAAGCCACTCAAAGTTTCAAGCAATACCTTCTAGTTTTATTAATCCAAGTAAATATTTACTTGTTCTAATGCAAGCTCTACTTTTGACTGGACACAAGTATACAACAAATAATCAAAACTACATTGTTTTTATTTCAACAAGTCCAGCATTTCCTAGTTATTTGGAAATATATCTGTTAAATGTTAATCGTTAGGGTCTAGAACCAACCTGCAAAAACAACCTGCAATCCAGTCAAACCTGAAATGTGCATCTGTCTACTTTAATTAACAATGTTTTGTTTTGGGCAGAAACTGGAGGAGGCAGCGGCCAGTTCAGCTGAAGAGGAACGCAGACGTCTGCAAACCCAGAACCAGCTGCAGGATCTCTACCGCATGGAAATGGAGAAAGAGAAAATGGTTTGATATCATTTTAACTAACTTTGACTAACACTTTGATGGTTACACTTTGTATTGTGAAATAAATCTAAAACACTTTGTGATGGGAACCAATGAGAAACTACATTACTTCAGCTCCATTGCCCCATTTTTAAATAGAACAGGAAGTGTAAAGCCACGTAAGTTCCCCTTTTAAATGTTCTTATTCAAACTGGTGAGCTGGAATATTTGCTCAAACACATTCTCATTCAATTCATTGAGAACATGTTGCCCCAAAGTAAAAATTCTAAGCTCAAAAATGTTATGAATATCAGTTTTCCTCAATGTGTTCTGATACAAATAGTCTCTAAAAGAACTTGTTTTTGATTTCTATATCTCAGGTACGGCTGCAAATGGAGGAACAGGTGGCTCAGAAATCCAGTGAGCTGGAGCAGTATCTGCAGCGTGTTAATGAACTGGAGAACATGTATCACAGTTTAGAAGAAGCTCTTGAAGAGGAACGGCAGGCCAGACAGGACGAGGAAACGGTCAGGAAACTACAGGCCAGGTAACTTTGATTCAGAGGTTCTGCTGGTCATGTTTAAACCACAGTAAACATCTGAAAACCATATGAACATCATCATAGACATAAATAGTATTAGCATGGCTAAACCTTACAGGACCCTCATGTGAGCAATCCATTTTCTGGTCTGCTGGGAGTAGTGACGCACACGAGGATGTCTGTCCTCTGCACTTCCTGTTCCCTGTCTCACCCCATGACTTCCTGTGCTAATGCTGACCGATTGCCAGCTCATCACTTTAACCAATCAGCTGAGTAATCACTGTGTGGATACTCTCCTTTATAAACTCCCACGTCTTGTCCTAGGCTTGCCACATCATCTGAATGAACCCAAAAAATATTAGTTTTTGGAAAATTTCTTCTCTCAAATAGCACAGTTTTTGTTTTATAATACAACATCAGACACAAAATCAGATTTGAGATTCCATGCCTTGATCAAATGAGTAAAGTCTACACAGAAAGAAAAAAGCAAAGAATATTTCCTCGTGTTTAGAAGGGGGTTGTCAACTTCTTCCATCAATTTATTTCATGATTATTGTGAATCCACTTCTACATTTGTCAGAAAGCTTTTAGTTTCCTTTTAGAATCAACATTTTCTATGAGATATACAATACTCCCATAAATACTCTAACAATCAAGCCCATGTTGCAAAAATAAGTACACCCCAATTATAGTCTCAGGAGAAACGCCACATTACTTGGGGCAGTCTCACTACTCCTAAACATGGCAGATTTTTGAACACGCCCACAAAAAAAACAGCGTAATAAAAAAAAATCAACTATAAAAAGCATCTAAATTATAATAGGGTGCTACCTAATCTACTTTATAGCAATACTGACATCTAAAAATGTACATTTGCTTCATATTGAGGTATCAAAAAAGCTCACAGACCAGACGTCAACAAACTGGTGGCTCAAGTCGCATCTTGTGACTTAATATCAAAGTTTTTCCCAGCTGAACTTTTCCTGTGACGCCATACAGCACACACTGCAGAGGAATGCGTGGACTGATGAGCCAAAATGCAACATATTTGGCTGTAGCAGAAAATGGTCAATAACTGTGATATTATTTGTCAATAAAGATTTTTTGGTGGAGGTTCCTTGGACGTTTGAGGCTGCATTTCTGAGAGATTATGTCTAGATTAATGATCTTTACAATACTGAGAAATATAATTATACCAGCAGGGATGTGTGGGATTGACGCCAAATTTATTCTGCGGAAGGACAATGATCTCAAACACACAGGCAAAGTAATTATCATCTACAGGGTAAAGAAGAAGAAGATCTCAACACGTCCAGATTTGTGGTTTGTTTTCTAAGAAGTTTGAAACAACAACGTAGCAGCACTTCCTTCAAAAACTGAATTGCTGTGGGTGTTCACACCAAATATTGATATGATTAGAATTTTCTCTTTTGTTCGTTCACTGCATTTTGTTCATTGATTAACATTTCCATTTTTAAAGCATGTTTTTGCATAATACGGCACAGTCAGTTTATAGTATATGGAGCATTATATGGTCAGGTATAAATTGTTATATATGAGTTATACAAAGTTGTAACTGGGAGACGAGTGTCCAGTGAGTTGTAGCACTGCTGGAAGGCGTTTAAAAGAATACTTTTTTGCGTAAATGTAATAAAATTTTACAAAGGGACATCAGTGTGTGTGTGTGTGTTTATGTGTTTCAGGCTCCTGGAGGAGGAGGTGTGCAAGCGAGCAGAGCTGGAGCAGATCCACCTTTCCCAGCAGGAGACCCTCACTCAAACCCAGGCAGAGAAGCAGGAGCTGGAGCGAGAGCGGCTTGCCAAGGAGCATGCCCTGCAGTCGGCTGTGGAGCAGCTGTCACAGCTAGAAGAAGACAGACAAGGTGCCCTCCAGCAGTATGAGGTCAGGAATAGATGGATAGAGACACCAGGATCTCTTGGTTGGAGAGTGCCCTCTGGTGGCTCATTGGTGCAGTACAACCTCTTATGTGTTTTGAGGGGAATTGATCTAATTTCCTGTGAACAGGAAGTGATGCGGAAACTAGCTGATGCCGCCAACAATACAAGGAGTTGGAAAGACAAGGTGGCCCATCATGAAGGACTCATACGACTCATTCAGCCAGGTGATCTTTTTTTAACTAAAGAGTCACTGGGTCAATTTTTGGGGTAAAGACTTTTAAAAACACAACTGATCAAAAAGAATAATAAAAGAGTGATGTAACAAACATTGTGAACCTTGAGATTCATAGCGATCCAACCAAAATAGTCAGGCATTTGAGAATGTATTTTCACCAAGAAGTCAATCATTTTAATATTAATATCTTACTGGGTTTTTAGGTCCCAAGTATCCACAGAAAATCACCAACTGGGGGCCTGCAGCCTTCACTGAGGCAGAACTCAATCTAAGGGAGAAGGATTGGCAGGAAAAGAAGAACAGACCTGCTACCCCTCCTTCACAGTAGGGATCCTCGCTAGGGGGACTTCCTTTGTGACCACACTAAACCTTACCATTGTATCTGATCACAACATTCCAGTGTACTACTGACCTCAAGTGCTTTTACGTCGTCCCTTACGATGATGGGCAGTTTTGCTGAAAGACCTGGTCTAATGTAACAGTAAGTGTTTAGCATAAAAACAAGCTCTTGTTTTTTTTCACATGAATACCAGTGTGATTAATGATTAATAACCAGTGTGGCCGTTCAATAGAGGGCGCTAGGGTTCCATCTCACCACTTACTTCTCAAAAACTTGAAAAAGGTTTGGATTTGTAAAAAAAAAAACTTTGAAAAGCATTTTTATGTCGTTTATATTTATGTATTTAGGGGATATAAAGTTAGTAGTTAGTTTTATTTGTTTCGACTATAATCTCTGGTCAGAAAAACATAAATGACATAAATAAATGTTTTACAAACCTAACCTATACATAAATGTTTTGCAAACCTGACGCTACAGCTGAATCGGAATGCTTTCTCATGCTGCAGCATTTCATTAGAAGACACAGTGAGAGGCCAGGGCACAGACTGCTGCCCAGAGTTTATTGTAGCTGCCTGGATTAATGCACCAACCCCATTTTGTTGCCTTTCTTTTACACTGCTGGCTCTGTGCCAGTAAGAAAATAGAAATAATGAGAAGGAGGTGCTGAATAATGTGGTTAAACAGCTTCAAGCATCCCAGTTTGAGAGAAGGACATATTGGGAGAAACTTGCTTTAAAGGAGCTTAGACCGGATCATCCTCAAGTCTGCATTTCAATGAAGAAAACATACTTGCGTTTTTTTTTTCCCTACTGAGATGAAGACTTGGTTAGGGGGATGTGGTAAAAGCAATGTTTTTTTCTGCTTCCCCTGTCACATTGTTAACACCAGGATCAGATCACGGACAGACTCAGAATGACCGATACAAAGCACTTTTAAGTAAAGTTTTTGAGCAAAATATGTGAATAACACAATGTGGAGTGCTTTAAATGTTTAAATAAAGACGTTATGGTAATAGAACATATTTGTTGCCCCTTTAACACTTTTGTAGATTAGTTTCCCTTTAGAAAAAGGTCGGCTATTGTTAATAACTCTATATTTTTATCATAATAGTCCCGCCCACCAATGCTGCTGCACATGCCTCCCTGCAGATGAGCAAACGCAGCATTGAACACAATCTCTTGCACAAATAGTGAGATGCCCCTGTCGGCAGATGGGTTAAGCCCCACCCACTGGACTTTGAGGCCTGCCCCCCTATCATTTCATTGGTTGTAATTCTGCACACCAAACCTAAGCCTAACCCTGAAGGATTCAACATTCAGTGGGCCATCAATGTTTCATGTACTTGCAGCTCTGTCAATAAAGGGATGGGTGGCTACTTGGAGAAATGAAAAGGATGTTAGATTTATTTCACACACAGTTTAGTACGTTTTTGTTCATGCAAAGTTTTATTGCCTTCTTTTGAAATGTGTTTCCTTAAATGGCCAATTTTCCTCGCACTTCATTAATTAAAATGTTTTCCATTGAACTGAAAAAATAACTAATTTTACATAATTTATAATAAGCACTCGGCTAGTTTACATAAAGCATCCAGATGTGACTAATGAAATAATTTCAATAAAACGTATAGATAATTTCTTATTAAACTAGAACAACTGCGTAGCGTTACAGGGCAGGTTTAGCAGTCTTTGATGTACTGTAAAGTGAATCACTGAGATTGCAGTATTAGATGTGTGGACTTTAGTAACACAGCTATTATTTACCAGTTTATCAGTGTTTTGGAGTTTTTTTTTTTACAATATGCCACACGTGGCTTTGAGCTAATGCTGAGACTGTAATGCTGATATTTCAATAAAAGGGATTATTTAATTGTGGTAAAAGCTTGTATTTTGGGAGAAATAACATGTTAGAATAGTGGTTTTTAATTGACAACAGCAGTCATAACCGCACACAGTTTTAGAACTTGCTTGATGTCATTTTGAAGGTCAAAGATTTTTTTGTAGCACATCACTTCCACATAGTAAAAAATTTGAAAAAAAAAAAAAAAAACAAATCTGGATATGGGTGGAGCTGACATGATGACACTGAAAGCTTTAGCTCAGATCAGGTCTATATCTGTCACTCAAGGGGACACACCTTTAAATATGTACAATATTAAGCCTTAATATAAGTTAAAGAGGGGGGGGGGGTTCTTTCTTTGTCATCACGGTCAAAATGTGTGATTTTAATAAAAAAAAAAAACCTGTTTGAACAAGGCTGTAAATGTGTTGTTTTTGCTATAAAAAATGTCCAGTTTGGCCCAAGTTCAAAAGCAGTATTATGTGGCCCACCAGCAGTGTTGACCACAGCATGAAATACACTCAAACAAACAAAAAAATACCATAAAATTTCCACACTGTTTAAAAAAAATAGAATTTTGAGCATTGTCCACCCAATATACTGCAGTCTACTATCACGCTAACAAATAGAAGCTAACTGGCAACAAAATTTAAGAAGCTTTGTATTTTTTTAAGCCACGTAAGTTCCCCTTTTTTTAACCCAGGTTATTATTTTTATTCTTTTATGTTTTCTGAAGTCAATAAATTGTATACTGTTTTCAAAAGTTATATAATATCTTCTGTAAGCTCTTGTGCACAAAACATTTTGGAAGATGTTGAGTCTAGAGGTCAACATTGTGCATTTAGAAATTAATCTAAATTAATCTATTTTTGAATCTGGCACTTTTTCTTCATTTAATGTTGTTGTCAAAAAGCTAAAAAACAATGCACTACTCTGAATTGGTCACAAGGGGTCACTGCGAGTCATTGCATTTTGCTGGACCCATTAAATAAATAGGAATCACTCAAAATAAAAACTCTGCTTTCTGAGATTCAGGTGTTTCTTATGATTTGATAAAGGTCAATTAAAAATGGTAATAGTTGATGTGAATGTTTTTTTTTACTCTTAGGCATGTTCAAACTTAATAAATATGTAATAGAGCGGTTAATCACATTTAAGTAAACAAAAGAACCACTCCCATGATCCTTCAGCTTATGATTGTACATGCTTTAAATGAATCATTTTATTTCGAGGTCAGCTTTGATTCACTTTGCTGTGATTCAGTTCCCCGTCTGGTTCTTCCTGGGGTGAAAAGTGAAATTTGGGCACTGATGCCCTCTGATGAACAGGACTGGCCTCCATCATTCTCTGATAGCTCACAGTTTCCATAAACATTTAAAAGTCCTCACAGTCTAAACACTAAATGCACAAATTTCGTTTTGACTCGGAATGAAGAGGTTTCATCGGTATAAATTCTCTGTGGGGGAGGAAATTGAATTTGTGCTGTAGCGTCTCGCTCATGTGCAGCATGGAATGATTAAAACGAGATTGGGCCTGCGATTGTTTTAACTTAGATAATTGACTCGGAGCAGAGGTTAATGCTGCTCTCTCCTAAGAGGACCACAAATCAACACTTGCACACGCTAAATCTGTCTTGCTCCTATTCTTATTCGGAAGTGTCAGATTTGGGGTGCTATGCACAAGGGTCCAGTTGTTTTCCATGAGCTCACCCGAAAAAATGATCAAGAATTCATGACTCAATATCACCGGAAATTCATTTCAAGAATCCAACATCAATGTGATGCTATAAAACAGCAATGCAAATGAATGTTTTTGTTCAAATAATGTTTTATAATAATGCTAAAAATATACATGTGAAAAGTTTTGTTCCAAAGCACTTGCATTATGTTCATTTGAGAAAAAATGGGAATAAAGGGATTTCATGAAAACTGAATTTTTCTCTGTTACAAATAGGTCATAATGAGTTTCTAGAAACCTCAAAAATATTTGAGTCAACACCAGGGACAGATAATCGAGGCTTAAACTCACATCAGACATCAAATCATATTGTTGTACGCTGTAGCCTAGCTGTTTTTTTCATTCATTTTCCAACCCACTTATTCACTTTTTGGTGTCATGGGGGTCTGCCGGTTCCTATCTCCAGCGCACATTCGGCGAGTCCAACGCAGGGCAACATTCACACCTGAGGGAATGTAGATTATTCCATTAACTCAACCTCATGTTTTTGTAAGAAACCCATAAAGGCACAGGGAGAACATGCAAACTCCTTCCAGGAAGGTCACCGGCAAACCTCGAAGCGACAGCCGTCAATGGAAGCCACCTCTCCAGCTCAGAATCGGCTTTATTTTTTTTCCAGTTACAGTAAGATTACATACAGAAGATAAAAACAACAGAATATGAACAAAAAGAGAAATTAAAGCACCAGGGGATAAATGAAATGACAATTATCAAAATATCTTAAACTTGGAGCTTAGAGATGAGGTTTGCACAGCTGTTTTGTTTGAGGTAGAAATACGTTGTTGACATAAGATTCTACTTCTTTTTTGAAAACACTGAAACCGTTTTTAACCGTAGGGAGTGTCACGTCATCCATATCATTTTACAGGTGTATTAGATTTCAAACTGAACAGAAACAAAATCCACAAATTTCTTTTTTGTGTCATTAACATAAAATCTTGTTGCGTTAAAAATAATTAAATTATCAGGCAAATAGTATTAAAAGAGTTGATTTCTCCATGTGTAACCTTTGACAAAGGTCTCGTTTGCACCAGAAGACTAATATCGTCAATGTTCAGCTCAGACAAATGAAGCTCAGCAGCAGCAGCAGCTTCAGGCAAGCAGTCGAGCCAAAAGGTGCAGCACATTTATATCTTATGTAACCAGTCCAGCTGCGCTTCACGGTGGACCTGACAATAGCACTTAAAGCTGAAGGTACTGCTCCGCTTGACCTAGTGCCCCTCGCGCCTTTCCAACAACCTGTACATTCTGCACTCTGTTTATTCTGAAATATCTGCCTCATTAATCCATCCTCACACGCAACCTGATATTTGATGATAAAAGTGAAATGAATTTGAACTAGATCCCTGCAGCCTGATTGGCCAAAGACGTCACTGGTGATGTAAATGGCGATACTCAGCATTTTTCGAACCGATCAGATGTACGTCCAGAAATCAACAAGCACAAGTTTCATTATTGCACCGCGAAGGATCCATCATCATCTGTTCATCTGTCACGCACCTCACGTCTCAGCATCCGGCCTTCATTTCAGCGACCTTCAGAGTGCTTTATATTTAAAAGAACAATCAATTTTGCAAATATCTGCATGCTACGTGATACAGGGTAAATGTGCGCTCCAGATGCAACACACACACACACACACGTATCTTTTCTGACTGAAAGAACAGCCGTCTCGTTACACAAGGAGCATGCCGGTGCTCCCCAGCAGAGCCTGTATCCCATCATTCCTCTGAATCCATCAGCTCCGGTTTGGGGCCTTCATTCCAAAGCAATGATGTGAAACAGAAATGCATCAGATTCCTGATGTGGGGTGAGGGCTGTGCCTGTCAGTGGCCCCTCGGAAGATACTGTAAAGAGGCTCAGGGGTGTCCAGACTCTACACATCTGCACTCTCCTTCTCGCACTCTTTGGAATGTGCCAATGCTGTAAAAGTCACAACTATCTATGGAACTCATTACAGACTTGTTCTGCATCCACAGCCGAGAGGACTTGCCCTAATCCAGAAAAAAAAACCTCACCCCACTGAAGGGATGACCCGGTGTTGGCCATTTTTTATCGATATTGGAGATATTAAACCTGGGATCTTGCACATGGCAGTGCGTTGTTGTTCATGATTCGCAGCATATATCCAGTCTGGAACTGGAACTTTTAACTTGTAAAATACAAAATACAGCATTTTAAATGTAAAAAAGGTGTTTTTGGAGCATTTTTGTACGAAACACATGTGATCACATGCATTTAGACAGCTATAAACAGTAAAAAACATGATTTCAATTTACAATACAATCCCATAAAACCATAGCTAGTGTATATCAGAATGTAAATTTTGGCAACCACAAAATTGGTTTTTAAATTACCGCTGTTAATACAACACAAACCTTTAAAAGATGTAAAAATTGCAATGAACAGTAATTATTCAAATACAAACCTTAAAATCAGACAGATCTGAACTCTAAAAAATGGTCATGAACCGCTGAGGAGACGAGCCACCAAGAGATCCCAAACCTCTGGCCAGGGAAAATTAACATCACTGGACTGAGCGGGGTGAGGGCACCCCGGAACTACTCCCAGCATGCTACCCAGAGCCTGTGCTCGCCTGACGTGCTCGCCTGATCTGCTCACCGCCAAGTGACTCTTTATATTTATTAATGATTTTAATAAAATATCCCGTGCTGCCATTTAAACACAATTTCAAAACTTATGCCATAGACCACAAAATGTTAAAATGAGAGCAGGTTGGAAAGCTAATGTTTTAATATCCAGCCATAAGAAGCTAATTAAAAGCTTGCGCGGTTGATTCTGTGTTACTGCTTCAAATGTGTATAAAGCAAATTTGATCAGTGCACAAGTTGTGTTTTTCAGTTTATTGCGAGCTGCTTGTTTATTTTTAATGACCGTTTTCAGACTGATCCATCCCTCCAGGCTGAGGAATGAGTTCAAGATCCTTTCCCAATATTTTAGACAGAGTTTGGACAGTATGTTGTTGATGTAGATAAAACAAAACAAATGTGAGCCCAAACAAACACAGATTGACTCCTTGGCCTGTTAGATTAATCATTGACCGAATTCTAAATGGGATGTAGGTGGTGATGGGAATACATTTAGATGATTAACATTTTGCACAAAACATATACCGGTAACTGATGAATCTAACAGCTATTTTCTCTTTTGTACCTGACAGATGACAGAAGTTTTATAAGCTGTGGTTTCCACTTTTAACCTTGTTTTTTCAGATTGTGCTTAAGATAAAAGCTGATTCATGTAAGATATTTGATTCTCAAAATAATAGGATCTTTGTTTTTGACTTTTTTTCTTTCTTTTTTTATAAATAACAAATGGAACCTTTAGAATTGGCTCTTGAAGATACACAAAACTAAAAATAGTTATGATAAGAATACTTAACATACAATAGGAAAAATGTATCTGTAAAAGTCAATATAGATTTATAAAGCTAGGGAAAAAATTCTAGATAAACATTTTGGTAAAAGTATTGACTCACTCATCCAAAGAAATGGTTCCAGATGAGTCCATGTGCCTAAGTATTCAGACTGCATTTGTGAAAGACTGGGCATCTCTCAGGAGCTCAGTGAATGGTTCTGTGATGAGAAATGGTTCTGACTGAAAGATTTGTTGGACTGTTTCAAGAGTTCACCACCAGGGCCTGCCTTGGACCTTGACCATAGAGTCGAAGTACAAACGCACAAGGCAAGCTGTAAATTTGGGGGATGAAGGAGGGGTGACATTCAGACATGGTCCACTGGAATAGGGTACGACTGCCTTAAATACTGTTGTGAGGGGGCAAATTAGGAACAACGTGGCATCCAGTATTGCTTCCCCCGAAACGCGTTATACAAACATCCCTTTTGTGAGTCCAATCTAATCTATAAAAGCAACAAACAAAACTCTGGTTTCTTCCTCAAAGAAAACATTACTAAATTCAAATGTTAAAATTAAACATCAATTATCAGTTAAAATCAAGCAGACTGTATTTGTGAAACAATGGAACTCAGTGAATTCCAGTGTGATACTGGGATAAGATGCTCAGGTTGTAATATTTCCTCACTACTCAATTTTCTATGGTCTATGCCTAGTGGAAGCGATTGTGACGTACAGCAGCTCGTCCATAAAATAGTATGTATAAGTCGAAAACTTTTGCAGGGAGGGGGGTTATGGTGTTTGTTTTTCAGAGCGTGTGCTTGGCTCCCTGGTACCAGTGGAGGAACACTAATACCAAGAGATCTGGACCTTTTTTCACAGGTTGGCACTTTTGTGTATATGGGTATTGGGTAGATACAAATATATGGGTTTGGCTTAGAAGAACTTGGCCTACAGGAAACCAACCTGACCTCAGCATAATGAACACCTTTGGGATAATCTCTGACTAGCCTGACCTTGTAAAAAATACCAATCAATGTCTGCTATATAAAGAAGAAATTCACTGCAGCCAGAAAAGATACTTTAGCTTTTCTACAGAAAACCACAAGCATTTCTGAAAACTCTACAATCAATGTTAATATCCTGTAATCTATCTTTTTTTTAAAGGTTTATGTCTCGCCATAACTGCTTTCACAGTCATTTTATTAACAGAAAAGTAACACACTCTGAGCTCAGAGAATTCTACATAGCATCTAGAGTCTGGTGTCATGGTCTCTATTGCCTGGAGTTAATGGATGAAGGAAGATGGAGAAACGTAATATAGGACCTTTGATCTCTTTCCCGTGCCAGCTGGCCCAGACACCCTGCTCCATTTAACATACAAATAATATGCAACAAATTGCTCTTAGAAGAATCAATGTAGACCAATGGAAAAAGGTAGTAAATAAATGCAGTTATTTGGTGGGGACAAATCTTTGATTTATATACATTTTCAGCATAGGTTCATTCCCACTGTGAGAGACAGAATCTAATAATAAAATTAAAAGAATAATATTTATTGAGTGGAGATTCAGCTCCCTCCAAAGATTTTCTACTGGATTTAGGTCTGCCTTAGAAAACCCAGCCATTACCTATCTTTAGTGCTCTGACTAAGGGAACAAGGTTTTTGCCAAACATCTAAAAAGCATGCCCCGTTCATCGTTTAATCAATAAAGTGCAGCCATACTATCTCCTGTGCAAAAATCATGATGCTTCCAGCCTTCAGTATACTCATCATTCTTCTTCCTTTAAGCATGACGATTGAGTGAAAAGTTCTACTTTGGTCTCACCTGACCACAGGACTTTCTCCCATGACTCCTCTGGATGATCCAGATGGACCCTGACAAACTTCAGATGGGCCTGGACATGGACTGACAGAAAAACTTTCAGTGTTAAATCTTAACGTTGAACGTACAGAAGTCTTAGTGTATTACTGGTAGTAGCCATGGAAATGGTGGCCCGGCTCTATTCACAGCATTGTATAGTTCTGGGCTGATTCTTCACCATCATTGATACCCCATGAGGAGAGCTTTTCCGTTTGGCCACAGTTCGTTCCGTTTGGCCTCTTCCATTTTCTGACGGTTGCTCCAACAGTTGCCCTGTAGCCCATTCCAGCTTTGTGAATGTCTACAATTTTGTCTCTTGTGTATTTTGACAGATTGTGGGGTACACAAGTGTCTTTATGACAGCTAAAGACCTCAAAATGGTGCGACTACATTAGAATCACGTAGAGTGTAGCTGGAAATAACAGGTCTTTGGGGGTCAGAAATCTGGTTGATAAGTAAGTGATCAAATATTTTTTTGACAGAGTAGTTTACATATAAATTCTGAAAAAAGTCCCTCAACAGTGGACATGCACCTATGTTACAATTTTAGAAAATGAATAGAACACCAAGCTTTGAGCTTTAAAAAGCACCCAACAACCAAGGGAGGTGGAAATGAATAGAAAATATAAAGTTGTGTGTCGTCTGTATGAATGCCATATTTACAGAAAATCAAACAAATCTGCAAGAAATTGATGAGAAAGAGAATTTGACCAGAAACAGAACCCTGTGGAACACCAGCATTGACAGTACCAGCAATAATGTAGCTGAGTGACAGAAATTTAATATAAAACATAATGTTTTACTTTTAAAGCAATATACTAAAAAAGGTATTCCTTTTTGTGAACTAATGAAAAATTGCCTGTCATGATGTGTCCAAAAATACACCAAGAGTTCACATTACACTATACCTAAAGCCTACAACACAAGCATAACTGGCGTCATTTAGGCGAGGCAGAGAAAAGACCTGGAGCGTCCAAAACCTTTTGTTGTTTAGTCTTCCTAGTGGGCGTGGCTTACAAAGGCTTGAAACAATATCCTGAGACGCCGCACCTGGAGGAGATTAGCCAATTCTATGACAGTGCTTTCCTTGAACCTTGTTAGAAAACATCACTGGCACCGAAGGTTTGCTCTTTAAATCAGATGGCAGGTGGTTGACCTGTCAGAGTCTTGAACCAGTGCCAGACTTTAATGCTTATGAAAACATGACTCAGGAGGAACAGCCTAAAGCAACTGAGTCATGTGCAACCATTCTCAATCACAGCAGGGTCAGAAGAACACAGAACAACACATTCGTCTTAAAAGAACGTAGTGCACTGCTAGCACCCCTGAACAAGGAAAGCTTTCAAAACATTGAAAGGTTGTTTTGAGATAAAATAAGACCTAAAGCAATGTTTGCAATACATATTAAAACATATTAGAGTTTTTACAGGAACCACCTCAAAGTTAAAAAGGTCTTATAAATAGAATACATGTTTTTCTCAGAAATGTGGCTCATTTGTCTGCGTACAAAACACCATATGCTAATCAAAATCCATAATTTAGTTTGTATATTTCATCTGCTGTTGTATTTACAGATCATCAGAAGACTGCAGGCAGCTTTTGACCGACAGTAGGAGCGGGATCAGCGGTGGCTTATGACCATGTGATGAAAGCAGACTGAGAAATGTGGTATTTTGAAGAAAACTGTTTTTTATGTGTTGTAAAAATGTGTTGTCTAACAATACCAGACGTATTAACATTATTATCAGACAGACTTTTCATTAAACCTTGAACTACAAAGACGTGAAAAGAGATCTTTGAGAGATTTGTGTCATTAATTTGCTAATTCTGGAAAAAAGTACATTCTTATGCAGGTTCATTTTTCCTACAATTTTGTTCTATTTATTTAGTGAATATATGTTTATTAAATATCTTAAATAATGTTTTTAAATGCTATATAAATTGAAGCACAGAAAATTTATTTTAAGCAACAAGCAGGACCATGAGAATATGCAATATGCATCACATGACAACATGCAAAATTATATGTATTTTTTTCTGATACTATATTCTTTTGATTGGTTATATAATAATCTATTTAAGCATTGTCTTTAATAGTGTATTCTTTCCATATATTTTCATCCTTATCTTGCAGAGATTAGTGGTTAGTTGGTGTCCTTCCTTATAAAGGTTGGTTTTTACGAGTTTGAGAGGTGTCTGTTTTTGTCATACGTCTGATATTTCAAACTTCAGACATTCCAACAATACAGTTCTGCAGAAGGAGACACTCTTTTCATCACCTTCAACCGCTGCTGTTTCCCTGCTGCACACTTTAGGCTGAGTTCCACAAATGGGGTTCATTTGACTCCGGGGACCTTCAACTGTAGCACAATAAAGAAACATATATCATTTGTTACAGCCAATTAAAGTTCCAAAATACCAGCATTTCAAAAGCAGGGACTGCTGCAACTATATCAGCGTCAGAGGCTCAATAATAAAATGATGTCAGATTAAACCATTTTAATTGAGAAATTTAAAAGACTATGTAAAATAACTCATATTAACACATTTTGAAGTGTTACTACATAGACGAGCGCCTAGTGGTTCCAACTCAGAGCAGCAGAAAATCTCTCACTTGAAATTTCTCTTTCACTGTCCCAATCCAGAAAGTATCTTATAACCTTTTTTTCAAAAGCAACTAAAAACTCCTCTTTTCCAAGTATTTACAAACATAATATAAAAAAACCTCTGACGCATTTAATTAATTCTGAATCGACTTCTCAATCCTCTTTTGTGGGAACTTCTTAAGATAAACTAATCTTATCACAAGCTCCTTGTTGTGTTTTTCTGCCAAACTTTGTCACTTTGGATAAAAGCATCTGCTAAATGGATAAATGTAAATGCAGAGACTAAAGTGTTAAATCTAAGAGTGTTCATTTGAATATCTTCATTTTTTCTGCAGAAAAGGAACCTTTAATTAAAATTTTGTATTTTAGAAGGTTTGCTTGCATGTTTTATTCCTTAAAATTAGTTTTAGATGTGGTGGGATAAAATATTCTTTTTTTTAGGAAATGAAGGCTATTCCAATTGTGAAGATTTCCTACAACTGTGAGTACTACTCCCTTCAGAGAACAGCACAAACAGGCTTTAACCAGACTAGAAAGTAAAAGTGGGAGACCCCTTTGCACAACTGAGTAAGAAGATAAGTACATTAGAGTCTCCAGCTTGGGAAATAGACGCCTCACTGGTCTTCAACTTGCAGCTTCCTTGAATAATACCCGCAACACGCCAGTGTCAACATTCTACAGTGAAGAGGTGACTCCGAGATGCTGGCCTTCAGGGTAGAGTGGCAAAGAAAAAGCCACATCTGAGACTGGCCAATAAAAGAAAAAGATTAATATGGGCAAAAGAACACAGACATTGGACAGCGGAAGATTGGTAAAAAGTGTTATGGACGGACGAAGTTTGAGGTGTTTGGATCAGATGTTGGAATGCTGCCTGACGCTATCTTTACAAGAAAGGTGGGGGTAACATGATGGTGTGGGGTTGCTTTGGTGTTCAGGGTAAAACAGTGAGGCCAGTGCTGTCACCAGATCTAAACTCCATTGAGCTGTTGTGGGAGCAGCTCGACCGTATGGTATGCAAGAAGTGCCCATCCAGCCAATCCAACTTGTGGAACGTGCTTCTAGAAGCATGGGGTGAAACTTTTCCAAATTACCAAAAAAATGAGCATCTTAAAGGCCAAAGGTCTGCAATGTTGTAATTGCTGCAAATTCTTTGACGAAAGCAAAGTTTTAAACGAAAAAAATATTATTAATTCAAATAAATATTATTTCTAACCATTACACTATATTTCTAACCATTACACTATACTATAGTGTAGATGGCCACACCATTGGGACCAGTTGTGTTACATTTTGCTGAGCAGTTTGAGAATAAACTACCCAATGAGTCGATGTAGCAGTCGAGCGTTTCCTACTCCACGAAAACTTGCCATGTCAGATTCATGCTCAAGATGAATTGTAACTTTTGTTAAGAAAATAAAAAGTTCCTCACACTTCCTCAAAAAAGGGATTCACAGCAAGGTCATGGATCCACCAGGATTCATTTGAACACATAGTTTCCATTGACATTGCTGAGAGTTTGTTCCGAATTTATTGTCCCACATTAGGAAGGGGGATACGTGGCTAAGAGGATGTCTCAGCATCTGTAAGCTGTCATGCTAAAGATATATTAGCTCAATAACTGAACACAGATAACATTCCAGTGTTAGGGTTTCTAGGAAAAGTTAGTTCAAGAATAGATTTGATTTAATCTGCGACATTATGCAATAATAAACTGAAAAGATTGCAAATGTGACAACAGGGTGGTGCATGCTGTGGCCCTTCCTGAATGCAATTTGAATATTGCCTGCTTGGGTTTTCTCCAACCATCCAAAACATGCTTTATGTAAATTATAGAGTTTAAATTAATTTAAGAAGACAATTGAGAGTGCAACCATTCTAAATCATGATGAATCAAATATGCGGGGATTTTAGAAACTTTTTAGAATTCCATACAGGAGTCAAACACAGTGATATTTCAGTGACATAAAGTGAAATTATGTAATCAAAATGAGGCATGGGCATAAATTAAGGCACATTTAAAATCTTGAAAATTTTCAGGGGTGCTAATTTAAAGTGCTAAATTCATAATTAAAACACTTTTTCAAGAGACTACTATTTGTTCTTTTTGCTTTATTTAATCATTGACAGTAAAAAAATAATAAATAAGAAACCATCTACTGGCTTTATTCGGGGTGGAGAGGAGGCTGCCATTGAGAATGGAACAATCATGGTTTCAGAGCTCCGCCGCGAGTCTGACTCGCACACGCCCCTCTCACACGCAGTCTGTTATATACAACTTATTTTGTAATTATAAACAAGAATTTGAGAACAACTTCTCTAAATGTAATCATTGATAGTGTAAATTATCTTTCTTACATGACGCGGTAAGTCAGCTTTGTTCTGTGTAGCTGTCAATCACATGGTCCTGTCTTGTTTTTTATGGGAAAATGGAACCATCTTGAGCTACACGAAAATATACTTGGACTATTGAAATTAATTCACTGTATAGATAGCTTTCGAAAAACATTAAAACTGTTTGTGTAAATAATGTAATTTTTTCCCATAGACTTGCATTGGCCGGATATCATTCTGCAGCCAGTGCCATAGTAAGGTTTGGCTTCACTCCGCCGGACATGTGAGACACACTTTATTTAATATTCAAAAAGTTTATCTATTAATTTACATTTATTCTTGGTCTGAAACAATACAGTAAAAAATGTAAAATGCTCCGGATTATTGCATCACATTTTCTCAGAAGACCCTTATTCCAGGACACAAAACATTAAGAACTTATTCTGAAATGTCTTGAGAATCTTCAGGAATGCTTCTTATTAGCATTCAACCTGAAAATGCAGAAAATTCTCAGGAGACCATGCTCCAGGACCGCTTAAAAACATGTGTCACTAACATTTCAAGAGTTATGATATATGCAATAAATACATGTTAGTGCAAGTATGTGTGACGTCCGCAGATAAACAGACATTTCTGCGTGCACGGTTGAAAATCGCCAACACAGACTCAATATTTTATAGCACACGGAACAAAATGTTCAAAATTGCAATGTTTTGCAATGCAAACCTTTCTCCAGGAACTCTAGTTTCTTCAAAATCATCCTCAACCAGGGAAGGGGTGACCCTTCATTGCCACCGCACCCCACCACTGAGTGAACCTGACTTTCACCAAATACAAGCTGCTCCAATGGTTCCCTGTAAGCCCAACTCAGATGAATGTGAACATAGCCATTTTTTACAGATTACATCCATATTACATTCCACGATATTTATCCTGTGTTTTGGTATGTTTTTAACATATGTGCATTCCTGTTACATAAACCCATAAAAAACCTCCAGCCAGACAGCTTCTGATTTATAACAGAACAATTAAAGAGCTTTTCAACACTGTGACCACCGAAACATCATCAGTCAGGACCTACATGCTTCTGAGACAGAGGAGTATGGACTTCAGGACGTTGATCACATCGCTTTAACTAAAAATCACCCAAAACCTGATGCTCTACAGCAAGAACAAAAAGGATGAGTGATGATCAGGTCATTGTCAAACCTCTGCCACAAATCCATCACCTTCTCTGTTGTACTGTTTGCTCTCCCGCAATGCTAAACATGTGTTTCGCCTTAAGCAGGAGTATTTTTAGAAAGCAATGGGGAGGTGGCGGAGTCTGAATGGTCCACATGGGGGCAGAGGGTGATGGCTGGGGGCAATTGCTAGAAGTCCAGCTATAATCGTGTGTGATGTCAAGCTCAGCGCATGATTAATATGAGCAGAATTCGAAACAAAGAAAAATGACGATGAGGGATGAGCTGATAATTGGTTTAGTCTTTCAACGTCTCTTGTTTGCATTCCATGTGCATCCAGCATCTTTATTCGGATGGCGGAGTTACTGCCTGGGTTACTCACACATACACAAGAATGTATTGGAAACACATGGCGCTGTCCCTGTTTCAGTGTGAAGTGGATAAACATTTCAATGTGTAATGGTAAAAACAACCAAAAGCAAAAGCATTCCTCCGGAACATTCCTTTACTTCCATTTGTGCTAATATAGGTGCTTTTAAAAGTGAGATATTGTTCCTAGTTGCGGTTTGGTTTGCTCAGGACATTTAAACGTCTAAAGAAGATAAACAGTATGAGTTAGGATGTGGAAATAACAAAAGGAGGAAAAAAATACACCTGTTCCAGTTTTTTTTCACTTGAAGTATACAAAGTTTTATTTAAAGCTAAAATATTACAAGATATTGTAAATATTAATTAAATATTAAAATATTAAACTACAAGGCAACTTGTTGGAAAGTGTAAAGATCTTGTTCCCATTCTTCTTAACTCACATTGTTTACATCGTTCGTGGATCAGTATTGGCTAAAAAAACTTTCTGAAATTTATTTCACCCTATTTTTGGACTGGGGGTGGGGGGGTGGTAATAAATCTTAACACTCATGCTTTTCTTAAATTACTAAATATCCTAAAGGAAATATAATTGAAAGTTGGGATTGAGGAACCAAATCAGAAGTCTTAATTAATTTAATTCTGGCATTTTGCTGAAGAGCATTTCTAAATGTTGTAAACACTGGGTGAAAAGGTTTTCAAATTGTTGTGGGGTGGTCGATGTAAAGTAAAGGTGACACATTATTCGTTCGAGACCCATCTCATAGTAACCTCAAGGCACAGAGACAGGCCAAGTTTTGTAAAGATATGTTAATGCATATGCAAAAAAAACTTTTTTTTTCAAAATCCAAAATGGCCAGGGTAACTAAATTGGACATGGCTCAACTAGTCACTAATGTCCAAATGTTTGGAGAGACCATTTTTTACATTTTAGGACACATAGGACACTATGGTGCACTCAGCTCATGATCAACAAACTAAAGCAATGTGGAAATACAGCCGTAAGGACATTTTTGTGAGTGTTTAACATTTATTTAGATTTAACCGGGAAGTGTAATCTTACTTGAGGGAAAGAAGAAGAGAGACCACACGTTTTATGGCGTATATGGGGAAAGAACCAAGATAGTCGGGATGTGGAAATTGTTAATTTCAGCAAGCTGTGACTTTTTTTTCCCCACTTCTTTCCACAAGTGTCAAAACGTTTAATTGCAAAGATTCCTCTGATGGGTTTTTTTTATGCTGATTACTCCTACCAGCCTGGATTTGAGAACGGTGAGCCAATCCCCAGCGATTAGAGACATCATCTGTCGGAGCTAAGACACCATCTACGTTCACATATTAGTCTACCCGGGTAGTACTACACCGAAGCATCTTAGGAAACCGGAGTTGAACTTTGACTTTGTTCCATTCGCCCCAATTTATTGGATTAACTGAACTGACCTTGAATATTTTCTTTTTTTTCCTTTCCACTTTTCTTATTGTCTTTGGGATTATTCTTCTTATTTAAGGCAAATTATTTTGGGTTAATAATAAAAATATTACTGGTTGTTGGTTTCATAAACCTTGTTAGGTTCCTTTTGTATCCTCCTTTACCGAGCCTAGAGTTTTGAAAGCTATGCTTGATTAATTCTGGTCCTATTTAAAATCTATAGTGATCATTGCGATAGTAACCCAGGGTTACAACTTATTGCAATTTAATGTTTAAAAACATCACCACCATGTTGCTACTGTCATAATGAAGAAAAAGGAGTTTCACCTTGACCCTTACACACGTGTTTCCTCTCATCGTCTCACACTCAGCTCATCTCTTTTTGCTCTCTTGTGAACCCTGTCTGCTCCAGCTCTTCTTTATTCATATTGTTAATTTGCATGAAGCATGGCTCTCAATCCCCTCATCTGAACAAAGTGAGGATCCTGCTGAGGAGTTCAACACGCTTTAAAGTCATTTTTCATCAGCACATTTTCGTGAAAAATCTTCCAAGAGCTCAGGGCAAGTTTGTTCAGTAGATGCTGTATTAAAAAATGTTAAATAATGACCTTTTCTAGAAAATATCTCTATCTTGAATGAATGTTTCCCATCTGTACAAGCATTTCCCCCAGTGAGATGCACACTTTACTGAGCAACTCCAAATTTCTGAACATTTTGTGACTTATACATAAGAAACAGTCGGCTTAGATAAAGAATTAGGAGACCAGAAAAAATAGACGTAGATATTCTATTCTACTCTATTCATCCAAGGCTAAACATGTATCCATTGCACCCATATCATCCAGGGGAGCCATACAGTAACTCAGCAACATCTGAAACCCCCAAAACAAAGTGAAGGACTCTGGTGCATTCCAGAGCGCACATAATCTTTTCCATTGCTCCCTCTTTACTCCATGTTTATAGCATGTCCTTGTGCCCCATAAACAGTTTGAGCAAACATGCTGCAACGCTTTAAGATGCTTCACATTTTTGCCTGCTCTTCTGGTCTATGGGGGGTCATTAACTCCACATTAATCAAATGAGGAGGAAAAAAAGCCTGTGGTCTGATGGGAGGAAATAGCAGAGAACACAACAGAGCGAAGTCCTTGCAGTCAACACGCAACACTGGCGCTTACACACTCTTGGAATGGATGCTGTGCCGTGGATGCAAAGAGACTTCCAGAGGTTCTAAATAGGAAAAATGTGTCTGCGGCCTCACAGGTTCAAAGAGTTTGGCATTGTGATTTATTCCTTTATTTTCCATGTTGCAACGAAGCATGGACTGATTTAGGGAAATATCTAAAGGGGTCAGAGGCAAGGAAAGTGGATGGGCTGTGATTTGAATAAAGCTGCAGTTCAAGTAAATCAGGGTGAGCTGCTGGTTATTTTTTTTAGTAGCAAGACATTCTTTATGATGCGTCATGCTTGGGACATCATGTGCCCCTCTGAGCCACACGCAGCGACTTTGACTCATCACAGTTCATGCTGCAACCTGTTTGGAGCTTCGCAGGGCACACAATCACTGTCTGCGCAAAGATAATGATCCCGTGGAAACTGTAGGCTGCAAAAAGTGTTCATTGTAACTTAAAAGTAAAATACTGGCAGGTGAGGTGTCCACCTGTTACTTAGGATTAATATCGAGTAAAAGTTCTAGTACTGTCATTTCGAAATACAGCATTCTACTGTTATTTAACATAATTTCTGCCAGTTACATCTTCACACCAAATTTGTCACAAATATCAAAAAAGACGTAATAAAATTCAGTGTTTATAGTTGTCACGACACAATATGTAAGTGTAACACATGGTAAGTGTACAAAACAACATGGTTTCTTAATTTAATCTCAAATAACGCTTTTCAATTGTTCTAGTTTGCAGGAGCTGAAAGTTGGCAGGACCTGGCAACCTTCAGCAAGTGGAAACCAAAGCCCTATCGCACCTTGTGAGGAAGCTGGACCAGGAAGACAAGGAGAGATAGAGGAGACACAGGTAAGGAACTTCAGGTGAGTATTCCATCAGGTAGCAATCAGGATATAGTCCAGTACAACATGGAGGGAACCAGTGAAGCCGGATGCTGGTGAACGTATCAGTGAGAGTAATGGTTTTGTAGAGGCTGGGGCTGTGATTCTGACCATGGACTCAAAGCTTTTAGTGTTGGACTTGACAAAATGTGATTAGTAAATGCGGATGCGTTGGATAATATTCTCATGTGTGTGTGGGTACAGGAGAAAATATGTATTAACAGAATTACCTCAAAATAGAAATATCTTAACGATATTTTACTAAAAACACACAGTGTTAACAGGCAACAAAAGACGTTGCCAGGTTGGAATCTTTATCTTTACCAGGCTGCTGAACAAACGAACACAGCATAAAGCCACATAGCTGCAAAAACAGGGAAAAACAAAAGTTATAACCTCTGGAAAGAGACACAGTCACAAGTAATCCTCATATTGAGAACGAGCAACCCCGACTTTTAGATTAATGACTGCGTCAGAGCGAGGAGCTACAAATTGGTTTAAAACAACTCCACAGTGCGAAGTGTAACAGCTTTGCTTCAAAGCAAAAGAGGAAAAGAGAGAATCACCAGCAGCTGTAGAAGAAAGAAATACCAAAGCAAAGACTGCAATAAACAGAAGATGGAATTCATTTTCCATTTTCATAATTCAATTTATTAAATGCAATTAAAACAAAACATCTGCTTTTAAATTCTATGCAAAAGGGATAAGTCAGCTCTGTTCAGTGGAGATGTCAATCATAACTGTCAATCACAAATCCCCAACTAGTTTTTTAATGGGAAAATTGAGCCTTTGTGAGCCACACGAAAATAAACTTAAAACAACCCAAAAAATAAATAAATATTGAACCTTGTTTACTCTATAGATAACTAAAAATCATTAAAATCATGCAAATAAAATTCCACTGGCCATGGGAGACACACTTGGTCTCTTCCATCAGAGGGTCTTGTTGGATTCTTTGACAACAGTGTGTTATGTAATATGGAAAAGTGGAATTCAGCAAAAAAAGACACAGTTTCAATAATTTAATAAAATCTTAATTATTTTAATTTAGGTTAGATCATTTTATTTATTTATTAGATTCATTTATTTTGGTTTACAAAGCTGATCTAGGGAAACAAATAACAGAATCATTATGGTTTTTTTAGAGTGTAGCAGTACTTTATATTTCTTTTATTTTATTCATGTAGATGTTTGTAGCAGAAAGCATTGAAAGGTATGTCAGTAACCAAAAAATAAAATAATGAAATAAACTGATGAAATAATAATTCTGCAGTTTTGTTGTCAAATCCACATATTGCTTACGAAATAATGGAACATGAATAATAATTTATTTCAACGCATCCACTATGGTAATATATAATAGACAATATATGCATTTTGGTTTTATTTACACAAGATAAGGGTTACCTCCAAATCAGGGTCATCTCCATGCACTGTGTGAAGATTTAATGATAACTTTAATTTGAGCAGGAATTCACAAAACAAATAGAATGACAAACCGTCCAGACCTTCATTTTTTTATTTTAATGAGAAATTCTCTATTTAACATCTGTCAAGATTCTGTTTATTTCTCTGTCCAATTATTATTTTGACCACACAATGTTATAGATAACATCTAAGAAGAAGAAAACGATCTGCTGTCCTCTTACTGGCCCTTGTGCTATCAAACATTTACATTCCAACTGCCGCACACACAAACACAGACATGCAGCAGTCAAAGTTAGGTTTGCATTTTGTTTCTCAATTTCCATTACTAATGCATTTACATCAAATGCAATTATCTTGGAGGTCCATTGAGGTGGAGGAAGTATCTTTGTGAATACAGACGCTTATAGAAATTGAGATTTTATATTCATAGGAGCTTTGAGATGACACACACTGTTAGTTGAAAATAGCTGAAAATGAGAAAAGAAGCTAAAACAAATAGATAAGACTGTCAGTGTGGCCATTTTTATGTATGCACAATTTAAAAGAGGGATCCATTGAAAAATAGCCCACCATTAACACGCTTTAGTATCATGTTTTACAAAAACTGGTGGTCACTCGATGAATGAAAATAGTGTTTATGAAATTTAATTTGTGGGAAGTGTTCTAGATTAAATTAATGGTGATGTGTTGTGCTGTTGGTGGTACATTTGTATTGCTGTGAAATTCAATCTGACAAAGGTGATCAAATGAGCTTCTGGACAGATTTTTTATATGAGATATTGGATTTTTACGTCTACAGATGCTATAGCATTTAATGTTATGTTAAGACAAGGTAAGCTGGCTTCAAAACTAACTTGGGGTTAATGGATTGACAGGAAACAGGCACTGACTGCTTCCCCCGAAATTTGTTGTACAAACTGTGTTTTAATTATTGGAAGCAGGACACAAATAACTATCCTATGAATCATTTTAAAACTAAATTATATATTAATTTGGTGTTGTAGAGCTGGACTTCCCTTTTCATGTCATCACTGTTCTCACTCATATTATCTGCATGACAAGATTTTTTATTATACACCACCTTGCGGCCTTTAAATGGATTTGTTCTGTAAATCCTGGTAAAATGGTATGGTTGTCATTACTTTGCTTGGAAAACAGAGCGCCTATAAACTTCTCAAAACCTCTGAAGCACAGTCAGAAATCATCTCATCACATGACTGAAACTCTTTTGCAATATCCGAATAGCTTTTCAGATGCCAAGCGGGAATAGTCACAGCTCTTCTATACTTTACAAGATTTATCACTTTAACTCACACACCTAATCGTACGAAACATTTCTAAATACACCCGAGGAAACACCATCAACCTGCTGAAGAAATCCTGTTCATGCACAGTTACTCCAAAGGACCGTAAACCAGCAGAACTGAAGATGGCAGTGCTTTTAATCACTACCACTATTTGACACATCCAGAGACAGCCCAACAGACACATAACATTCTCTGGACTATTTCTGGCTAAATATAAATTGTCTTTACAATACCCATTGGACCCGGAGGAATGAAGCTCTAATTCAAACCAGAGGGTATCGGGTATACCCCCCTCCATCCCTCCGTTGTCCTTCACAGCTGTATCTCCGTTTACTAGTTGAAGTCTATAAAATATGAAATGATTACAGCTGTTAGTATATTTATCAGGGTTCTATTACAATGATTACTGGTAAATGAGCTTTTGTGCGGATTGGCTTTTATTTCAGGATGTTTATTGTGTTGATGTTTTGAATCAGGGTTTGCACACTGCTATGGTAATTATGCTAATAATGGTGAACAGTTTTTAAGGTCTTGTTTAGAGAAATCAAATAAAATGTAATTTGTAATGGATATCATTTTAAAAATATACCAAAGAAAGTAATATACTATAAAAACTTAACAAGTGTGGGTCAAAAGTAAACTTGATGAATTAAAAAAGCAACCATTTCAAAAAATTTAAATTTTGCGTTTGCACTCCGTCAGATAGTTCAGCTGGGAATTACTTTGACCTCCAATATGGTATTATGTGATGTGACTTGAGCCATCAGATTGGAGAGGTCACATGCGTGAGCTTTTTGTTCACTCAATATGATGCAATTATAATTTTTTTGTGTGTCAGTATTGCTATAAAGTAGCTTGGAGTGCACCCTGTCATGATTTTATTGTGAATTATTTTACTTTTCAACAATGCTGTTTTGTGGGCAGGATCATTACAAATGCAGCCGCATGCAAGGAGAAAAAACAAAAATCCATTGGCTTGAATGCCAACACATACAATAATTCAAAACTGTAACCTCTTGTCTACGTGGTGTGATTTTGGATTCTGCTCCTACAAACAAATTTAGCTAGGCTGAACTTTAAACTGCGATATTGCATGATGTGACGTTACTTGAGCCACCAGATTTAGAGAGGTCACATGTGTGAACTTTTTGATCACTCAATATGAGGTAAATTTATATTTTTTAGGATGTCAGTATTGCCATAAAGTAGATTAGAGAGCACTCCGTATTCAAATAGATGAGTTTTTCATTCATTTTTCTAACAGCACAGTTTTTTGGTGGGTGGGATCATAACAGATGCATCAACATGGTTTGCATGGTTGTTTTGCTGGTGTTCCATAAATTCATCCTACATGTGAATCCTGAAAACTAATGTGTCAGTCACACTACTCCTGAACATGCAGAATTTCAAAAATAGTTAATATATTGATTCATGTTAAGTTAAGTATGTTAAGGATTTGTATTAAGGTTTAAAAAATACATGGAATGTATATGATTGATTTGTAGTTCTATTATAATACTTTATTGTTTTATCTGCACACATACGTTGAATGTTAGCAAGGGTAGGAAAAACCATTAGAACACTGGTATGTCCTTGGTTCTAGTCATAGATACCAAGCTAGAAGTGGACAAAGACACTTTTAACTTCTACTTCATGTACAAGATTGGGCAAATAATGGGCATTGGGCAGAGCATAGATGATGAAGCTGAAAATATAAGCGGTTTCCAGTTTGTCTGTGGAAAAAGTGCTAAATTAAGCTGGTTGGTAGAGCAAAAAAGATTAGGGACTAATGATATATGCTAGGGAGGCCCAATACTGAGACTGGTTAATACTGAGCTCAGTTAAAAACAATCCGATACCAAAGACCCTGTGATGTCATTGACAGAACTTTCAGGGCATAGATGAATGCCAGGCTCAGCGGTGGGTAAATATTTCAGAAATGATGCTGACAACCCACGCATGGCAGACTGGAACTTTACTCTGAAAAAATATCAAGGAGATGAGTACTTATGATATGGTAAAAGAATACACTAAAACACAAAAATGTGCATTGGAAAATTTGCTGCTAGAAGTAATGCTAGCACTCACCCTGCAGCAAACCTTTCCAAAGTGGGAGAAAATAGCACGAGATAACCCAAAGAATAAAAGAGGTGCTTACCCGACTCATCAACCGCTCTCAGTTGTTGACAAATTGGGATTTTGTGACCTTCTTCACATCTTATACTTGTTCATAATTACATTGAAGCAGTCTTAAAAATATAAGTCTCACTGTGTCATTACTTGGAAAACTGCCACATCCCAAAAACAGTCGTCAATTTTGGAACCAGAAAAAAACAATTAGTAGCTATACTTGGTCTTAACAAAATAGGTATTGATGCATTCCTAATATACACCACTGTTAAAGTAAAGCAGCATTCAAGACCCTTTCAGTCAGGTCAATAAATCAATAATACCAATTTAACATGAATAAACATGATTTCAATTGAGTTGCCAAGGGTTAATAAGCAGGTATGTGCCCCAAATGCACATGCACTGTTCAAAACGTGTGTTCTTTTAAGAGTTAAATCGATCCTGATCTGGAGCCTGCCATTTATTTGACTTCTGACACCAGAGTCACTATAAATGCCACACATTCCAAGCCTCACGATGTAATTCTGATTGGACACATATGTTCTAATGGTATCTGCTGTCTCATTTCAGCCAAATCATATCTGGGGGGTAAACAAGTTGCATTCAGAGCTGCCTTACATTTCCAAGCAATCACAGCATATTATTGTAATGACTGAAAAATAGCCACTAAGCACATGTTTTGCATTTCAGACGTACATGTGCAATGCAGCTTTTAATTACAAGATGACCCCACCTGACTCTATAAACTCCGAGTTGTAGGCTTTCAAAGCCTGTCGGGTTTGACGATGGATGAAGGGAGAACCACAAAAATTCCAATTACAAATCCATATTTTACTAAAATGATCAGAGTGCAGAGTTATATGAGGTCTCAGAAAGAGGACATTCTATCACGCTTTCTCGGTTGATGCTTATTTTAAACGCTATTAATTTTAGAGTTACATAAATACTGGAATAAAAGTCAGGAGATTGGATAAAAAGCTCCACTGTGGCTTTTTGTCTCATGAATTATATCACACTGCGTTTCCATTTCCTAAAGTTGGAAACAGTTTATATAATTATACTGATTTACAGAAAACTGTAATTCAATTGTTAAGGAAAAAATGGTTGGATTTTGAACAGGTTCAAAACTTTTACTGGGAAAATTGACTAGATTTGTTTAATATAATTAATAATTAAACACAAAAGGTAAAACATAGCGCAAGCAGCCAGTCCTTGAGATTAAAAAAAAAGAATAAATCCCAGCGTGCCCATAGTTTACTTGCACTAAACAAACACGCCGTAATACTGAGTGCTGAGTCAAAATTCATCTGGATGAGCGAATCCAGTCACGGATCATAAATAAGGTCCAGTATTGGATGGGATCAAGATGTGAACAGGGAATGTGGTCACATATTAAGAATGAGGAATAGTAAAGGGACAGTTAACGCAAAGCAGGTTATGAAGCAAGTGCTAAAAATAATTCATCCACACAAACCACGTCTTCCCGGAGCAAGTGTGTCTGAAAGCATCCCCTGGTGTCTGCCACGGGCCAAACGAACCATCAATCATTCATGTTTTCAACAAACAAAAATCTTTCAGCAACAGCCATTACATCATACCGTAGTTTTGCTACATAGAAATGTATATAAAGCGATTATAGCTGTTAAAAACAGAACATAAACGCTTAGCATGTTAGCGTTAACGATACTTTTGATTGACAAGGGCTTGTCTCCTGTTTCGAATAATGAAACGGCTTAAACAGAGGAGCTTTCAGACCTAGAGATGTCCATTGTTAAATCCCTGATAAAGCTGTCCAAGGAACCGTGTGGCGGGTCCAGCATGGCCCCCTGGCAGACAGATGGTCAGGTGTTCTCTGTGGGGCCTAATTCCTATTTCACGGTCAGAAGTAAGGAATGCAAGAACAAGAATTCGATGGGAATATATTACTCTATGGGGATAAACATTATTTGGTAATTTTTTTTGCATTCCAAGATGATTTAAATTTTTGTCTTGTAAGATTTTGTTGGGTTTTATGCTCCAGCATTGAAAGGGTATTGGTCTATGAGAATATAGACTAGTCTGGGTGTATATGGGTTTCTGTGCCATACCTGTTGTGAAAATATGTTGCCAGTCTATTCTGCTTTAATTCTTTTCTATTTTTTTTTCAGGATCAATGCCATGGTCAAACATCAGAGTAAGAAATATATGTTGTCTTATTGTGACCATGCAATCGACAGAACTACTGAATAAAATGAAATGGACGCAACCGTAATTTTGAGTTTTGACCTCTTTTAAAAACTCATTCAAAGGTCACTTTGGTCTCCAAACAAATTGCAGAAAATCCTTTAAGATCCTTCGCACATGTTTTAAATTGCCGTTGTTTGTGATGGAGTGCGTGAAAAGTTGGTGTAGCTCCAGGGAACATGTTATCCCCGCTCAAATTTATAGAACTGATTGTGATCCTTTCAAAAAGAAGAGGTTTATTTTAAACTATAGAGCAAAAAATCAAAGAAATGTGAGTCAATGTCAGTCAATGTGTCCTGTTTATTTATTGTTTATTATTATTTTTAATTGTTCATTTATGTTAACTAATAGCTAACAAGTCTAACATTTGGCATGCTTTTAGTTCATTGTAATATAATCATTGTGTCAATCATTAATCAACTGATTCATTATCTGATATCAATAAAATACCTGTAAAATATCAGTTGATCTGCAGAGCTCTGGATCATTTGTAGATATCTGATCAAACCGTCTTAGGCCATTTCAGATTTTATTTTTTAAAATAAGTAAAACATCAGCATCCAGTGCTGTAAAGACTTGACCAAACTCACAGGTAGCGATTGATTTGTAGCATTTTTAAAAAAAAAGTATTTAACATTTTTGTAACATTTTACAAAAACACAGGTTCCTCTGTTCTACGATCAAACTGGAAACATGAGAATGTACTCCTGTACATGCTGCAATACACGGAAACAGCAACATAGTCTTCGCTTCGACCACCACTTTTGCTCTTTGTAAACAAGTCAGTGACAGAGCTTGATGAAAATATTGATGCAATGACACTCCCTGCCTAAAGATGGCATTTGGGGTACAACAGATGCTCATCTTGCCAAATAGAGAAATGGGAAATAAGAAGAGCAGGAAGAAGACGACAGCATGGAACAAATAAAAGAATACATGGGTGTCAAGGGGATCATACTGTTGGTGGCTAATAACAGGGAGCGCCTCTTTTATGTCCTTATGTCATCGAAAGAGTCAGCTTTCATTGGTCATTCTCTTTGCGAAAGACAGATTGAATATGGCACTCCAAAACTCTTTTTTCGTTGGCACCACTTGTTCAGTCTGATGTATGATATCGTGAGGGCGTCAAAGATTTTAAAGTTGCGTCATCACACTAAACTTTGCAACGGAAATTTGGGTCAATGTGTATAGGCCTATCTGAACTAACTGATCCAAAGTTTATTGTGAGAAAACTTTTGTTTTTTATGGCAGGGGTTATACATTTTAGTCACATTTGCTTAGATGACACCACGATCAGGTATGTTTCCTAAATGTTTGCAGAGAGATGTGAAAAAGGTTGAGAGAATCACAAGGACTTCACGCACAAGAGTGCTGCCTATTTCCTGAAGGACCCCACCCACCATCCATTGGGTCGAAGGTACAGGAGCCTGGTGTCTGCAGGAGTCACGGGGGTCTGCACTTATGAACCAAGCATCTTTTGCGGCATTGTGTCATTTACAGCGGACAGCAAGATTTTAATTGTACGGTCTGTGCATATGACAGTAAACACTTTGAATTTGAATTATGTCATAAAGTAGAACTAGCGGAGTGACATGTCTTAACCAGGCAAGTCAATAGCGGAAGTTGGTGGAAACACAAAGGTTAACCGTGCAAAGCCACACCTAGCAGAGTCATTCCATTACTAAAATACAGTGCAAAAGCTACATTTGAATGTTTCCTGCTCATCAAAAATCACTCCGAGGTTTGGGCTGAAGCTGAGGGGGTGATAGGTGAGGGCTCCAGCTGAATGGTGAAGTCTTTCTGAGAAAATAATTGTTAAAGGACAGAAAGCAGCAAGTAAACCTGTTTGGGAGTGTTACAGTCTAAGAATTCACCACCGTAGATAGAACCACTGTTTGGAAAAGTGGTAGGCAATTCACCTGTAAATTCACCGGGAAGAAAGCAGTCCTGCAGGTTTAGGTTCCAATGGTAACACACACCAGGAGCTCCAAGGTTGAAGAGAAACACAGGCCTCAAGGACCGAAATTTCCATTATTGGCTATTAAATGAGCATTAAATGGAGTTGTGCCTTGTTTTTACCAGAAATTGTAACACAGAGAACACTATAGGAAGTCAGTACCACGTACGATTTTCCACTGGGATTTGGGCAGTAGAGTAGCACCACAACCATCCAGGAAAAAACACAGTCATTTCCAAGCAGGCATCATTATTGGCATATATTTAACAGGCCTTGTGTCTGACACTTATTAACCTGCAGAGCGATAAAGCCTTGCTCTTCTGGACGAGGAGAATGTTCAGGAATAAACAATGAAACAAGAAAGTCTGAAGTTAAATAAACAATAAACTTACATAGTGTTTGTATCATTGTACAATGCACTAAAAAAGTAACTGCATGATGGAATATGCACAAAACAATTTACGTAACACAGCTCAGCTCAAAGTGACTGTACAAAGATGGATGTGTGGAAGGACACCAGATCATGTCTGCCTTTCCAAGAATCATTATTCAGGTATTTATGCATGATTTCACATTCTTCTTGACACTGAAGTATCCTAAAAATCAAATTCTAGTAAATGAGTAACCAGTCCAAACTGTGAGTAATTCAAATCTCGACACAAAGCTTGAT
This sequence comes from Danionella cerebrum, assembly GCA_007224835.1. NCBI lineage: Eukaryota > Metazoa > Chordata > Actinopteri > Cypriniformes > Danionidae > Danionella > Danionella cerebrum. Next base: position 92,537 of record SRMA01026037.1, read on the forward strand.
GTGTGCCACAGAAGATTAAATGTAAGTAGTTCCAGACAACAAAATGCTTTTGAATTGAACGAATGATGTAAGTCAGATAGAAAACAGAGGGAGTTGTATGTTCATAAACAGCTAAACAATAGCAGTGACATTTATAGCTCACCAAACAGCTTGTTCTGAGAAGTTCATTACGCTGTAAGTCGTTTAAATCATTCAGGTGATACTTCCCTGAATTCAGCTAACTGTTAATACTGACTAAATGACATGGTGGTTTTTACTGAAAGAAGAATGTTTCACCAGGTTCACCCAATACTCTTCACAAGCATTTTAGAAATTTTATTTCACATGGAACAGAAACCGACTTTGGTGACTTGTGTTACCCATATGCTGAATGGGTAGTCTTCTCCCACCACTTACAAAGGGCCAATGAACCACTTTCACTGCACAGCCACACCCCCCATTTGGCAAAAAGTCCAGGTGGTTTGCTCACAGTCTGCTGAGGAGCTGGACCCACATTGAAGTAACCTTTCATTTGTTCACTTCGACTATGGGAATTCATTGAAAGCATCACAACTGAGATTCGCCCTTGCAGACTGGCACAAAGCATGAAGGTTAGGAGCTAAGGCCATTCCAATTACCTGCACGGGTTCACCTTCTAAGACCCTATTGCACAGAAACTGCCACTCATTGGACAGTCACAAACCATCAGCAATTACTTCTCAAGAAAAGTGAAATAGGAAACACGCCTGTGGTGTTCTGTCAGGTGCAAACTTGTCGAAAATGCTACATGAGGGGTCTCCATATATCTCATCCGTGCCTCTGGGCCCAGCCTTACCCAGGTCAATGACAAAAGAAGAAAGATTCATAGGACGATGAAAACCGTCTATGATGCTCCACTCCAGTCCAGTGTGTAGGTGGGTGGGAGGAGCTCAAAGAGTAACATGTAATAAATATGCAACATATGCCGAAGAGGGTCTACAGCAAGTCTACATCCATTCCTCTCACTCACAGTTGCTGCTACCACTCAGCACTTCAAAGGATACTGATTCAATCCTCAGGTTATGATACCTGGTAAAGGTCTTGGCAGTCATCCCTCAGTTCTGCTATGTTGTGCTAGTGGAGTCCCCATAATCAACAGGGAGAAGGCTTGGGATGTTACATGCTGCATATGCAAGGCTAATAGCCTCCACTATCCAGTGGGTCAGCCTTTGCTTGGAGACACCATTTCTTTTCTGCTGACCATCACCTCTTGATAGACACCAGTGCACTCAGGGGTGCTGTCTTGAACACAGAAAAATAGGCTCCACTGACTCTAATTGCTCAAAGGGAGGTCCCCAAGGACTGTACACAGAGGTTGTGGTAGCCCAACCAACTTATTCCCTGGTCCTGTTCTTCTTAGAACATAAATCAGGCTCGCATACATTTCCAGAGAAGGAGATCATGATAGACTGGTGCAGAGCCAAAAGCAAAGTCTTCGTAAATAGTCTAAAGATTCAGAAAAAGCTATTTTTTTTTTCATTTACTCAACACAGGAATGTTTATATTACATTCCTGTATTTGGATTATGCTGTAATCCAATGATATCTAAGAAAGGAACACATTTAATTGGTTTCTTGGTATAATCAAACCCATGACCCTTGTGTTGTTAGCACAACACACTCTACTGACCACATGCAAGTAAGGCCTTAGCAAAATATTCAGGAAAGGAGGGTTTGTGTGAAACTAAAATGATTTAGCAGTAAGCTACTTGGCAAGTGATAACAGCAGAGTGTGACTGTGTGTCATCACTGTGATGAGTAGATTCTCTTCCTAAGGCTTAAAATACATTGTGGCTTTCTGTATTCTTTGACTTGATGATGTTGCAATAGCAATCCCTCGAGGGGGACTTGTAGCATCTGCTAGGAATACACCCCGGACTTTCTTCATCTCATAAGAACTGATACAACAAAGTCTGGTTTTAACCTGCTTCAACTACACTGAACAGCTGGTGATGTACAAACGATGAGGTCATTACAACACAATATGAAGACATATACCAAAACACGTGATTTTTTTTTCTGTTTTTAACAAGAACAGAGACATTAATAACATACCCTTCCTCGGGCCACTCATCCTAAAAACACTCATAGCATCATAAATTGTCCACTTTCGACTGAAATGCTTAGAAATTGTCCCTTTTTTTTGTTTTTTTTTTGTTTTTTACACAGTGAAGATGATAAAACAGTGCGCATGGGTTATATTTTTGTATATATCCTGAGAGGCTTGACAATAATTTCTACACTCTGCTTTGGATGTTGTTTGGTTGGCCACACAGTGAACTTAACTTCCATTTGATCAAGCTTCTTTACTGTAATTATACTTTAATGAGGTATTTAAACTTTGCTTGGGCCTTCTGTAGGAACCTTGCACAACCACCACTTTCAAAACAGTTACAGAAATTGTAAAAATTACACAAAATATACAAGGTTTACCAATATACAGAGAAATTTCTTTTGTTTGTGCATTAAATACATTTCTTTTTCGGCAAGAAATTCTTGGCAGACATAACTCAGAAACAGAGATTTGTTCTGAAGAATTTCTAAAAGGTGACTGGTAACCTGTAATTAGGTGAGTACTAGACAAATAATGTAATACTGGTGCATTTTGCTACTTAAACAGCATTTGATGACCACCACACAATGTAAAGTTATCAGTATTTCCATATATTTCTTGTTTTATTTCTAAATGTGCTTTAAACAGGTTCAACACATTTTAAAACCTATTGAAAGACTGAAGTGGCCGGCAGCATTCATAGGGAGAACTTGCAATCCTGCAGAGTCTACAGTGTAGAATGATCGCCGATGAAAGAGCAAATGACAAATGGAAGCAGTTTCACAAATATGAACAGCTGGATGAAAAATAATCCAAGATGAATCACAAAATGTCACTTCAAATTTAAAGAAAGTAAAAAAGAGATATATTTTTCAGAGCAAAATGTATTTGAACAAACAAAGACTATCTACAGTTTCCCTCTCTGCTGTTAGAAGTTTGGAGATGTTCCATTCACAAATTATTTTGGCTTGGAATCTGCTGTCATATTAGCTGTTCTCAATATAGAAATCATCAATTCCACATTCCAAATATGTTAACAAAATGTGTAGGTGGCCGGAACGTGTGAGGGCTTGTGCGGAGTCAAGGACAAAATCTCCCAGTTCCAGTTTTTCAAATACACTTGATCACCAATTAGATTTGCATTCCAGATGCTTCGCAGGAACATAATCATCATGTGTTTACAAGGCTGATGCTGAGCCATTCTTCTCTGGGATATGAATCTCAAATCTGTCTATCTCCGGCCCTGTGTGTGAATACATACATGCAGGAGATATTAGAATGATTCGGAACCAAAACAAATGGTGTCATCTAATTGAAAATGATATTACAGGAATGTTGAAGTAATGATATCTCCCTGAGCTTATATTCCATCCTTTAAAGACAGGGTAAAGTTGTTGGCTAGGTCAGAACAGAGATGTGGCTGCTATCACTCAAGACAACTCCCGCCCCTTTCCACCCCCAGCAAAGTATATAAAGGACTCAGGTTTTTCAGTGAAACTCAGACATTAGCAGTGTCACAGCTGAATACTCATCTCAAACCAACCAAGATTCAGACCTTCTTTGGAAATACGCAAGACCAGAGGCTTCAAAAGCATCTTTTGAGAGCACAGTTCGTCAGGTAGGTTTTTTTAATGATTCACCAAATTTTTCTTGGTCGTTGAATTGGGGACTTAGCTTAATGTTTCCCAATTTTTTTTTAAAAATGACCTCTTCATACTGGTCTGTTGTTCTTGATACTGAAATCTGTACATTTCTCCTCAGGCTCCCTTCACAATGAACTCCCTGCTTCAGAAGGCTTTCCTGTGGTGCATGCTGAGCACTCTTCTGCTGAGCATCACAAGTGCTAAACCTCTGAATACAGATGGACTGAGAAGGTACACTCCAAAATGAACTGCTCTTTTGATCCCATTTGTTACCCCAAAGGGTTTAAAGCTAAATACTTTCTCCATTTGTTAGACTCAGTGTCTGGATTCAAAGTATGGTGAAGAAAGAGTCCGGGAAGGACACCCCACCTTTGCTAAATGGTGATACAGACTCATTTATGTCACAGCAAAGGTACCTGTAAATCATTCGCTTTGATTGATTACATTTCAAGAAACAAAATACCAACTAACTTTGTATTTGTCTCCAGAAATGTGAGAGTAAAGCGCACAGAACCGGCGTACACCGTCAAGAGAGTGGAAAGAGCCGGCTGTGTTTTGGCCACCTGCTCAGTGCACGAGCTTGCCCACTTGGTGAACACATTAGGCGCAAGGAACAACAATGCGCCTATGGAAAAGATTGGCAGGAATGGTTATGGAAGGCGACGGAGGCGTTCAGTACCCAAAAGCCAACCTACACTAACCTTCAAGAAAGGCCATCTAAAGCTGGCATGGGTTCCATTCATCCACAAAGGGAATTAAGAAAGACCCCAAGAACATCTCAGTGGTTTGTCCAGAACCTTTGCTTTATATCGGCTGGGTTTATAAGATACTTCTGATACCTCCCATGCTGAAAGCTATACTTTCTTCAGGCAAAAAGGACCAACTGGAGCATCCTTCTCTGCATCCACTGCCTGATGGTTTATAGAGAAGGAGTCGGTCGTGGTTGAGGAAAAAAGGAGTACTAAAAATGACTTTAAGATAAATTTATATGTCTAAGTGATATGACAGGGACTATGATATGTACATGTCTTGCATTGTTGTCATTCTAGTGGAGCTCTGGGACTTGACACTATGTCTCTTCTGCAGCACTGATGCGCCCTCTGCAGAAGAATGAAGGAACAGCCCAGGACTCAACCAGCCAAAAAGAAAGGAAGAGGCCAAAAAAAAAAAACTTTTGTGGCTATTTACTCTGAAGAAACAGCAAGGTCTCTTTTTGGGAGATTTGAATTTCCTTTGAGGGCATCCAGATACTTGAAAACTATGAGAACTGTGCAATAATTTATTGTTTGTACTATTGATTTTGTACTGCTACTATATTGTTGTATACCACAGTCTATAATTTTTGTATACATATGTATATTATGAAAATATGTATATTTATATCTACATATTGTACACTATTTTGCATTTCTTTTTGAAGATGTTTATCAAGTGAGCTCATATGGAACCAATTTTCCACAAGAATCATTCTTTAATGTGAAATCTGTTAATTTGTAACCTATTAAACTCCAGCAAGAGTGTGTGAGGAACATTTATTTGTCTTGTTTCCATGGGAGCATTCCGTTCTTCTTGTTTCACTCTTTACTGAACAAGTGTTTGGGCATTCACTTCAGTCTACAGAAATTGACGAAAGTGATGTTCCTTTCATAAACAGATGCTGCTCTTCTCCTCTTTAAATACAACTTTTCACCTGATTCATATTATCCATTGAACGAATGAATATAAAACAACAGCATTTTGGGTGAAAGCAGTTCAGAAACAGCTTTACTTTAATACTTAAACCAGCTGGACAACTTTGTTTGCACTGAGTTTATTACAGAATATTCTAAAAATTCTACTGAAAGTATTTTCCTTTTCTGCTCCAGTTTTTCTCAGAAATTGCAGATGCACAGAAAATGTAGGCCTCTCTATAAACCAAACAGGTCACAAAAATTGTAAATTTTGTAACGACATTCTATCTCTTCTCCCTATATTGTGTCTCACTGGAATAATTCTGTTGTTGGTCGAGTTTAATTTCAATGCGGATTAAAAGGGTTATATGGGCCAGCTCCTCTTTCTCTGAATCCAGTTAACCACAAAAGGAACATTTTAAAAGTTATTTGATGTCGCCATCTAGTGTAAAACATAGACATTACATCCACATTAACGCCATTCGACCAAAATAAAAGTTAATTTAAGTTAACCTGGTGTAAAACGGGATTCTAACTAAAACAGTGGACATATTGATACACCACTAATATAAATTAACGTATAAACGTGAACACCTGATGAAGTTGAGATTAAATAAACGTTAAACTTCGGCAAAGGACGCTTTTCGTTTCACATCACTCGTTACCGTTACTATAAACAGCTAATGTGTGACGTGTAGATGTTCGCGCTTAAGAGGTCACAAGTTAAATAGATAAAAATACGAGGAAAGGTAAATTGCCTGTCAAATATTGATTTAACCATCGAAGGAACTGTTATCAGCAGAGTGTACAGAACTGTGTTGGACTTGATTATAGTAAAATCTTACAAACTGGGTCACAGCACGCGTGGGATCTGTGACAAAACAGAGAAGCCTTAACAAACAAAGCGTAAAAACATACGCCACCAACAAATGTAGCACATTATTAAGTTTACACAATTAATACTTAATCGCCGCTAATCCTATATTTTAATATATTCCATAATGGTCTCGTTCTATAATTTGTCGTCTCTTATTAAAAACGATCACCGTCAACACGTAAACGAGTACAAAACAGAAACGTGCAAACAATATTTCCACTTTAGGTCTAAACGTAAACCCATGTTTACACATATCTAATACATCAAAAACTTTGTCAAACGGCTAGAAGATGTTAGAAAAAGTGAGCATTGTATCAGGAAATGCACATGCAAACATCTTCAGCTAGGAAAGGGTTAAGAGCTCCGACATTGTTCACTTGCAAATGTAGCTGGTGACTTGAAAAAATTATCTTCACACCCTAAGAGTGCTGGCCACATTACTCTCAGGGGACAAGCAAGTCACAAGGAGAAGCAACAGAGGCACAAGAGAGGACAGTGGGTGAGTTGATGACTACTTTATTGTTACTTTATTTAGTACAGTAAATGTTGGGTTACAAACATGCTTTATACAGCACTGTAGAACTACAGCAAATTGATGTTGTGCTCAGGGATATCCTGCAGGTCTGAACCTGTTAAGAAGTAACTCCTCATTCCACTGCTTCCATTTCTTACAATTTAATGTCAAACTTTCTGTTCTGTTTACATTTAAAAAAAACAACAACCTTAAAATGGAGCATTGGAGCTTAGTGCTTTATCAGGGGTGGTGGCATTTCCTTTTTTAGACCTGCTTCTGTTCTTGTAGATAAGCGAGAAGCAACCCAACTACATTGTACAACTTTTTGATACACACTATTGGCAAAAAAAAAACTTTAGTAAAGTGCTGCATATGTTGCAAGTGCTCAGGATTATCAATATAGCCCAAGCACCAGGCACCTCATTTGAATTTTAAATGGCTGCGTGTTCTTGTCAGAAGAGCGGTTGTGAATTTCCTCTGTTTGAAAACCACAGATATGGTGTGCAGTTTGCTGACATCATCTCAGAAAACAGCACATGCTCTAGTAATAATTTTACGCAGCAACACATTGTATGGTCATGGTGGCTTTACAGCAAAAACAGTCATTGTAAGAATCTGAAAAAAGCTCTGTGTCTTTCAGGTGGATTTCTTACTTGGGGTTTTGCCCTCAACACCCGACAAAATGAGTAAACAAGGAGCTCCTCTGTTTAAGCAACAATCAACACCCAGCTTTGGGAAGGGTAGGTTTGGCACCGACATAATAATGTTTATTTTCAGTATATTTTTCCCCTTATAGTTGAGAAAGCCATCTAAAATGAACACCGGGAGCATGGGATTCGTCATACAGCCTAGTATTGTGTCTAAAGTAGGTTAAAAGCACACCATGTCAAAGAGCCCTCAACATTCCTTGAAGCATGTCATAAAGAGCTCTATCAAAAGAACGCTGCACATTTCTAAAAATACCTTCTGTCCTCATGCTTAGACAAAATGTAACACATTACGCAATAGCAACCCCAGAGGCTTTACAAAATATATGTTTCCATGTACAGCTCCAGAATTCTGACACTAAATGAAATAAATAGAGAGAGAAGCTGCTGAGTTTTTTTAAATGAGTCATAGATATTAGATGATTCTTGTTGTTGGATACTTGTAGTTCCTGTTTGATGCCAACCGCTCATCTTTGCGCAACCAAAAAACATTTAAAGAGCCTCTATTATGGATTTTCAAAAAGTACCATTGTGTAACAGCTCTATGTTTGAGGGGCATCCAGTATTAAGTGTGAAAGTACTTTGTGTATCAAGATCTCAGAGATAGAGTCGACATTCACCAGCTACTTTTTATTGCGTACACCTTGCTCATTTGGTCTGTATTGACATTATGGTCAAAACTTTATGTAGTTACAAATTTTCCATTCCAACACATCCCAAAGGTGCTCTATTTGACTGAGATCTGGTAACTGAGTACATTGTCTCATAGTCTTAGATGATTCCAGCATTATGACATGGCGAGTTATCCTGGTGGAAGTAGCCATTAGAAGATTGGTATACTCTGGTCATAAAGGGGTGGACATGGTCAGCAACAATACTCAGGTAGGTTCTGGCATTGACACAATGCTGAAATGGGCCCAAAGTGAGTCAGAGATTTTAAATAGAGGGAAGGAGTTTCACCTGGGCGGCACGGTGGCGCAGTGGGTAGCACTGTGGCCTTCCAGTTAGAAGGTTGTCGGTTCGAGGGGGGGTTTCACCTAGAAGGAGTTTGCATGTTCTCCCTGTGCTTGAGTGGGTTTCCTCCGGTTACTCCGGTTTCCCCCACAATCCCAAAAACATGTGGTTAGGTTAATTGAACAATCTAAATTCCCCTTAGGTGTGAATGGACTGGTGACCTGTCCAGGGTGTACCCCTGCCTCTCGCCCAATGTGCGCTGGAGATAGGCATTGGCAGACCCCTGTGGATGGAGTTTCATTCATAAAATATTTTTAAAATTAGGTTTTTTCAATGTTGAATAGGGTGACCATATTTTGTTTTCCAAAAAACAGGACACAATTTCACAATTTCAGACAGGCTTCTCTGAGGTCGTTGAACATACTTTATTATGCTTCAATGGTAAAAAAAAAAACACTTCTGTAATAAAATTAAATCTGTAAACCTTGTAACAAAATAATAGCTCTTTTCTAATAAATAAATAATATGAAATGGTGTAGAAGTATGTTGGAGATGGAGCTGCTAGGCAAGAGGTCAAGAGGAAGGCCAAAGACGAGATATATGGATGTGCTGAAAGAGAACATGAAGTAAGTTGATGCCAGAGTAGAGAATACTGAGGACAGAGTTAGGTGGAAACGGATGATTCGCTGTGGCGACCGCTAAACTGGGTACAGCCGAAAGGAAAAGAAGAAGAAGAATGTTCTAAATATGAAATCCAGCTTCAACAATATATCTCTTAACAACAGTAATAAGATAAATAATAGAAGACTCTCACAAAGATAGTATCTTAACAAACAAAATGGATCTATACTTTTTCAACTTTAATTATTCAGTTCAAGGGGGCGAGGAGCAGACTCGCCCACAAGGCCCCCGTTGTGCAACAAAGTATTGTAATATTGTGTGCAAAACATTGGTAAATTTACATACACGTGTGATGGTGTATGAAAAAGAGCGAACACCAGACAATTTCGTGAATTTACGCTCAGACGTCTCGGATTAGACGTAAAAAGTGGACCTGTCTGGGCAAAAGAGGACGATTGGTCACCCTAAAGTTGTATGAACATTCATTGAATTAAATGGATTACTAAACTGGGGTTTAAATATTTATTTCTCTCATTGTCAATTAACAGATGATTCTGTTTGTATTAATATTTGAATACACAGATGTGGTATTAAAAGGAAGCAGTAGAAAGCCTTTTTTAAGTAAAAATTTGATGTGTGAAAGATGAGTTATTGGATATTCCCTGCTTTTTGATGAGTTGGTATGGCCACCAGTGAACCACATGACTCTAACTGTTATTATTATTAGTGTGTCATAGTTTCTGTTTTCCTTAAAAATAATTTTCTGAGTCTGCACCTTTCTCTGCACAATCTGCACGATTCTGACCACTGCCACCTAACTACACAATAAAAGAAATAGAGAATATTATTGGCTTATCGCACACTGTGGAGGGGATGTGCATGGAAAGACTAAAGTAATGTGTTTCCATCTCTTTTAGAGGGAGCAGAATAAGAGCTAATTCTTCACACAAAGAGTGAGATAAGGGGCGGAGGGGGATGTAGGGGCAGGTTCAGGTAGAGCCACAGCTGGGAGGAGCCCAGCTTCTCCATGTTGTTTCCCTGTAAATGAGGAAAGGTCAAAAGAGACACGCTTTCATTAGGCGTAAAAAAGTGCAGCCGTCCTGTCTGGCTGCCCTGTACTTTCCCTGACACCACGACAGCCAGAACATCTCCTGAGCACCGGTAAATCAATCCATTTGTTATTAGTGTTATTATTTGTGTACTGAGCCTTTTCTCATTTGAGTGTTCAGAAAAGACGGTTACTTATAACCTCAGCCTCAGGGAGGTTCAAAGGCTTTTTAGGATGGTGGGAACAGAGTTTTCCCTTGGTTTGTGTGCGTTGTTAATAATACCGCACCTTCTGTATACCCGTGGTGAATTAAATCAGTGGATTTACCCGTCAATCTGGTTATCGAGGCAGGGTAGGGCAGTGTGTTGGAGACTTTTTGAGCTGTAGTTTTGATGAGCTGTTAAAGCTGTGCTTGGGAATGTCAACATAGCTCTTTGCCATGTATATATTACTTTATTTATGCACAAGTGGTCTGGCTTTAAAGCTTCAGAAGAGTTACTAGAAGTCAAAGACAAACGCTGAGAGCTGGAAAGTTATCCTGGCATCTTGCAATGTCCAGAAGCTCCAGCGTTTCCAAGAGTCTCAGGTTCTGCTCACTGCTTGCTTGTCGGTGTCAGAGACTTTAAATAGAGGGAGCGGGATGATCAAGACTGGAAAACACTAGCGCTGCCTCGTAGACCAACACAAGCTCAGTTAGTCCAGACACAGAGGTCCTATACAACCATGGAACAAATTACACCTGAAGGTAAGAGCATGCAAATAATCTAATGTTAAGTAGGTGACAATAGAGTCACTCGAGCTGAGTAATGGGGGTCAGTGATGGTCACAGAATTTCCGACTAAAGCAAGTTCCTACAAAAGAGGGGTCACATGGTGGTCACACTCTTGAGAGATTAGCAGAATTATTCTGACAGACGTGGCGTTTTCAGAAAGATAACGGCATGTTAACAAGGATAAACCTGACAACATGAGTTAAGCTTGGCTCTGACATTCAACGCATGATATTTTTCATTTTTAAGTCATTCATTTTTATCTGCTTGAGATCACAGAAGTTTTGCTGGTCACAAAGGATAAGGCAGGAATGCCCCGGTGAACTGGTGTTTATAGACTATGGGATAAAACCAAAGTGGATCATTAAGAGAGTTAAACAAGAAACATTTACAGTTTTATTTGGTTTACGTATGCACAATGTTTAATATTGTGCAGTTACATGTCTGTTGAAACCCAGTCATGACCCGTAACAGAAACAGCTGTGTAAGAGGAACATTTAGTCAGATTATTTATGTTGAGCATGGCATGAAGAACATTCAGTAATTGAACAATTTGAGTTTTTGATGGAATGTGGCTGGTAGGTTGAACTAATCAGTGATCTTCTGTGAATGTAGCTGTCTCACATCATTCTGCCTCTGCATGTAATCCCCGACACACTCTGAGATTTTGAGATCAAGGCTCTGTGGAGGGCATGCCATCAATTCCTTAAGCTGAAGATGGTTCTTAAGGACTTTGCCTGTATCTTTGGGGCCGTAGTCCTGCTGAAGAATACGTTTGAGTCATACGCCACCATTTCATTGAATAATGGATACATTTTTCTCTGCATTGACCAGTTATACTGAGCAAATATCCAACTCTACAGAATTACAGCCTCAGATTTAAGCCTCTCACATTGCTGATTCTGTTCCATTTTTTATGTAAAGAAGGAGCCAGAACAGTCAAGAGTCAAATCAGACGTGCTCATTGGTCAAATAACTAGTGGCGATTGAAAGAAATCCATATTTTATTGAAAATAGAAGAGAAAATATAAACTTTCGTCCTTCGAAAAGGAACAGCTGTTGAATTAGCTTGAAAGTGGCTACGGATGTCTTGAATTCTTCGATGGCCAGCCCTGAAAGCCTTCACTGGTCTGTCAGGCTTCAGTATGGTGCATGAGGAAATGTTGACAGTGCAGTGGAAGATCTGGTTACATGTCAACACAGGTGGAAGTCAACAGCCTTGCATTTGACTTCATTATTGCCCTGTCTGCTATTTCAGAGTCTGTTACGGGACAGCACTGACCTACATTCTCATCCAACATACATTGAGCCTGGAGAAGCAATGTAAAGGATCCTCAGATTTTGTGACGGCTACAAAATCTGTTAATTTTATACATATTCACAGATTTAAACCATTGGAAAATGTATTTCACAGTTTCTTTTTTAAAGATTATTACTTTAGTCATAGTTGGTAAATGTGTGATTTATAGTGTTTTAAACTACGCAATTAATGTATAATTAAAAAAGTATTTAAATTGGTGTGTATATATTATACCAGAAATATTGTTACATTATTTTTAAATAACGATCTAGTTATACTAGGTCATCTCAGGTTATAATTCCTCTTGTAAAACCTATGGCAAAATTTCTAAACAAAATGAGCGTGTTCTGGCTTTTGCATTAATTAATATGGATCATGGCAGTTAATTAACATGGATCATGGTTACCGCTAAACAAACAAAGTTTTGGTAACAGCAATTTTGGTGGATAGGTAAGTGTAAGTATATCTTTTAAAGACTAGTTTAGACCAAAAAAAGTTGCATCTGTTCTTTAGTGAATGATCTAAAATGAACATTATTGGTTGGAACGCAGTGAGTGAGTAGTGGTGAGAAATTCCTGGCTAGGGTCACAGGGTTCAGCTGGTGCCTATTTCCTCCTCGCATTGGGCAAAATGTGGGATAGAAACATCCCCTCAACATGAAGGAAGGCTGGTCTTAAACCAGAAAAGAGTTTCTTAGGATGTCAGATTTGAAACCTTTTAATTAATTAGCAACTTAAAATGACAAAGATGATAAACTAATAAGACTATAGATGTTTATTCAATATAAAATATATTTAATATAATGTTGAACTTATTGTAAAAAAAACACCTACATTCCATTTTAAATCGGCTTAATGTGACCAATACAAGGAATTTGTTCCCTGCATCAAAGTGCAAATACACTTTGGGTGGGGGGACGGGGGCTGGTGCCTTGCTCAAGGGTACAATAGCTGTAGTCGTCATCGGTGGGTGAGAGTGAGGTTTGATCACTCACCCCACCTTCAACTGTTGATGGATCTGAGGATTAAACCAGTGACTTTCTGACCACCAATCAGTCTTCTTTGGACCACGATTGCTCTTAAAAACAGCAATGCCCTATTTAATAAAAGCTTGCTAATGTTTCTTGGCTCCTCCATGTGTTTCTGTGCCATCATGTTCGCTAAAGCAAAGGAAGGAACATGTGCTGTACGGCATGTGCAAGTGGTTGCCAGAGGACACAACAACAACTGCACAGACACTTTGGGAATTGAGTAACTGACCTCAGGATCTCTCTTACACGACTGACTTGCATATATCATAAACGTTGACTCAGGTGAAGGCTCAAGATGCAGAATGAAACCTGAACGGAATGAAACCGACATTTGAGGACATGTTTACAACAGTGATTTGTGTACGAATGGATGCTGACGTACTGTAATCCTTGAAACATATTTACCTTCCCAATATTACAACATTTTATTTTTTGGCACCTTTCAAGGACGCGTTATATGTTAAAAAAAAGCATTACATAAAATCTTTCATATGAAGTGTAAAACAATGGGTTACAATAACCGGTAGTTTTAAATTTTGGAAGGCCGTTGTTCAGGGTGATGCTTGGCAGAGCATGAGACCCTAGAACAGATACAAAGTTTTAAGAAGTTGGCACTGCACCCTTTGTTGCAATATTTGAAATAAAATTTATTATATGATGTACATACCGTAACAAGGTGTTCCTTCGACACATGAAATAATCGAATGAGAAAATGATCTTGGTATTTGTCATTCTGAAACCACCACTCCTTGCAGAAATGCCGCGCCAGTTCACAAAGGTCTCTCTCCACGAGGTGGATGAGAACATTCGGCTCATGGCTGAGAAAGTGTACGCTTCGGCTCTAAAGGTAGAAGACACAAAGAACACCATGTCCATGTTCACCGTTCCAGAGGATTGCCCCATTGGCTTGAATCAGGCCAAAGAGTGGGAGCTACGCAAAGAGATGGAGGAGCAGAAGTCTGTGGAATCTGTCAAGAGGTAAGTGAAGCATTTACCATTTAGATATTTAACGGTGGAATATTTCTCATGTTTATTGTTTGTTACATGGTATGGTTTAGAAAACAGAGTTTCAAGATGATGCGAACACAATCGATGTCCTTGCAAATCCCCGTGGCCACAGACTGGGGCATTATTGCACCCCTGCTGACCCCCTCAACACCTGAAGTCGTCATGTCAGTAAACGTCCCTGAATTCCAGAGGGTCACCATCAGTGGGGACTACTGTGCTGGGGTAGGATTTGATCCATTTTAAACACATGCAACACTGAGATGATCGTCTGCAGTACTGAGTTACATTTTTCACCTAATTGTTGGCAACTTAAACAAAGACACCACGTTCTTTAAACGCTAAGTGTTGCTTTGTGGATTATTTGGGTTGTACATGCCACATCACTAAGAGAATACAGAAACAAATGAAGCATGGCGTGATATAAAAGGGCAGATCAAGACTGTGAGTATACAGGGTGGTGTGATTTTTAGTCGTACCGTGAATAAAAGTTGAAAAGCCAGTCACTCACATCACACAGAGGTGTGTTTAGTGAGGGAGAATGAAGAACAAAGGCAAGCATTGTGTGCACAATTGTTTACTTTCACACTTTTAGCAATGCTCGCAACTATAGCCCAAGGGTAAGGTGCATAGACATGTGAGGCAGTAACCTGGGTGCCTTTGCTCAGATAACAATTCTTCCTGTCACCTCCAAAACTGTCCAGTCCTTGAAATAAATACACGGAATGGGCCAAAACTCAAAAAATGCAGTTAAAACTTTCCGATTCACTAGTTCACCATACTGTCATTAAACTGGTGACGCAAGGCGTATTTGGGGAGCATGGAATGCATACCAGGTGAGCTGTCCATGAAAGGGCTGTAGAGCTAGGAAGCGACCTGAGCCTGTGTGGCGCTTACTGGAGCTTCAAATAGACAGTTAGAGATAAGTATCTGCTGCTGGGCGGCTAATTGCCATCCTGACTCATACTGAATTTCATTATCAAAACGCCTTTTTGACCGTTTTAATTACTTTACAATTTTAACAACCTTTTTTTAGCAATACTTGATAATTTTTTTTTTTTTACAACCCCAGCTTTTTTTTCAATTATGTTTTCATTACATTACACGTTAATTCCTTGTACAAAAAGATAAGATTCAGAATATTAAATTTTGTCATTTTTTAATGGATACAATTCTGAAGGAACAGTTTTTGTTCTACAACAAAAATGAAAAGTGTTAAAATCCCCCAAAAAAGCAAAGACGAGGTCAAAACAATGTGAAAATTTGACCCAAAAAAAACCTTTCTAAACCTTACACACTATTTGTGTATAACCATTGTGCTTTTTTTGTTCCAGAACTTTGAAAAGCACAAGACATATCATAGGCAACTTCCAAGGGCTATCCCTTCATTTCACCACTAGATGGCACTGATGGCACCGATTTTGGGTCTGTGAAATGAAACTGAAAGACGATCATTTAGTTTTAATCTAATAACATTTTTTTTTTGCATTGCGGCTTTGTATTTGAGCTGAAATACTAAATATAGAGCTAATGGTTTTATGATATCAACCTGTTGTCAGCTAGCTGACCATCACCAGCTGATGCAGGACCTGTTCAGTGTCAGCATTATGTGCTTTGGGAGATATAACTAATAAATTGCTAACCACTACAACTAGCTTCTTCTTCATCTTTGCACAAACTTTACCAGTGAAAATCATGTGAAAATGTTTGGGAGTTGCCCAGTGTGACGCAGGTTCCTCCACCCTCTCTCTAACCATTTCTCTTCATATCCCCCCCAATAAAAGGCAAAAATGGTGAAAAAAATTGTCTTTACAAAAAAATGCTTCTCACTTTTGGTTTGCAACAGATGTTCCTCATTTTCAAAAAGTTAAACACTTTTTATTCTTTCCATTACTTTGATGGAAAAGTCAAGTTTGCATAACAATTTCACACAAAACTGGAAGCATGAAAAATGACAGAGTTTTGAAGTAATCCTTCAGAAGCAGATTAAATATAATCTGAACAACTCCGAATGTTATCATTTTAAATTGATCTCTCATTTTAAATTGATTTTCTTCTGACAGATAACAGTGGAGGACTATGAGCAGGCAGCTAAAACTCTGCTGAAGGCACTCCTCATCCGAGAAAAGTATTCCCGGCTGGCATATCACCGCTTTCCCAGGACCACAGCCAGGTTCCTCAGGAGTGCTGAAAATGAGAAATGGAGTGAAGAAGATGAAGTGTTGCCAGGTATTTAACACGTGCCAACATGTCAAGCACTAATACTTCACAATGATCTGCAAGGACCTGAAGCATGCAACATTCCAGGACTATTCTGTGTGGTGATCACCCTTTGAACAGTGAATCTTATTTCTAATGTCAGAACTTAGAAATGACTATTTTTCATCTGTAAAACATATGGTTCTGTTTGTTTTGCAACAGATGTCTGTCCCTCTCCAAGTGAAGGAGAGGATCCCTACAGTATGGAGGACATCCCGCAGAATCTGAACTATTGCCTCCAGATGAAAGATGGAATTGTAAACGTCTATGATAATGAGGATGCAGTAAAACAGGATCAGCCACGGAGCTTGCCATATCCAGATTTGGAAACCTTTGCCATCGATATGAGCCATGTCCTCGCCATGATTGCAGATGGACCAACGTGAGTTTGGCCAATTATCTACACAGTTTTATTATTCACGCGAGACGATAAAGGGGTTGGGAAAAGGGGCAAAACTACACAGCCTGGAAACAAAGAAATTCCAGCATTTCGGTTAAAGGGTTGAGACGATTTCTAGCAAATTCACACAGGCTTTGAAATGGTGCAAATGTTACAAAAAGAACACAAATGAGCATCTTTACAACCCTAGTTTGGTTTATTGGTCGATTGCTCTGAATAAGTCGAAAAAAACCAAAGGGGAGTCATGCGACATCATTAATGGACAATATGCAACCCAACGTATCCTTCAGTGTTGCATTCAGGTGTTTGACCATTCGTGAGTTGAGCATTCCCACTTATTTACATTTCACGGTATATACAGGATAAAAAATTCTTTTACAATACACATTTCATTCATACCACCCAGATGTAATTAGAAGTGGAGCAAACACAATTGTAACATGTGTTCTCTTTCATAGGAAGACATATTGTCACAGACGGCTTAACTTTCTGATGTCCAAGTTTCATCTCCATGAAATGCTGAATGAGATGGCGGAGCTAAAGGAACTGAAAGGTGTTCCTCACAGAGACTTCTACAATGTCAGAAAGGTAAATAAATACGCCGCTATCCATCACTGCTATCTATCTGTCGCTGTTTAATGAGAGGTTTCCCTTCACTCGTGCTCATGGACTTCCAGGTCGACACACACATTCATGCTGCTGCCTGCATGAACCAGAAGCACCTTCTGAAGTTCATACAAGACACCTGTAAAGACGAAGCAGAGCGCGTGGTGATGGAGAAGAGCGGGAAGAAGTGCACCCTCAAACAGGTCTTCGACAACCTGAAAATGGACCCTTACGATCTCACAGTCGACTCATTGGATGTTCATGCTGTACGTAAATCAAAATATACTACATCTCGTTACCCTGCCCAAAGTGATCTGTATTTAAGAAGCTGTGATGTTATGTTTACAGGGCAGACAAACCTTTCATCGCTTTGATAAATTCAACTCCAAATACAACCCGGTGGGAGCTAGTGAGCTCAGAGAAATCTACCTCAAAAGTGATAACTTCATCAACGGAGAGTATTTTGCCCGTCTGATCAAGGTATCATCTGATTTTACTATAATAAGAGCAGAAATGTATTAGTGTGTACTCAACTACTTTATTTATTATTTATAGTTAGGGGCTATAGCATAGGGGAGGCATGGCGAAGTACAAATCAGCCTTAATTCTACTTGTCCATTATGTCTGCTAATTATTCCATTGTGCTGTTGTTGGGTGTAAAGTAATGTATAAAGTCATTGTGTGCTCTAACAACTCGCTAAATTACCCCCCCCCCCCATGACGGGAGGTGTCACAGTTGCTCATAGGGGTGTAACGATACCCTCTGCTCACGATTTGATGCATACCTCAATATTATGTTCATTATACGATATGCCTCACCATATTTCACAACACTGTTTTTAACCAACTATTTTTCAACAACCATTGGGAAAAAAAAGAATTTAAAGTCTTAAGACCACCATGTGAAAAAGGCTATTCTAGTTTGATTTGTGTGAGAGCATTTGATACCACCCACCACTAGGGGGTCGTGTTGATCTTTGCATTAAGTCATCTTTTTTACTCTAAGCTAATTTTACAATCTTTCTCATCTACAATGTGAGTAAAGTATAATTGTTTTCTATTAAATATTACATAAAACAAGAAAACAAGGTAAAGAAATTTCAGAAGTGACTAAAATCACTCCAAGAAGCAAAAACATTTCAGCTCCTAGACGACATCTCCCAGTAGCTCCACAATGTGTATAGCATTATATTGTGCCACTATCTATTGTTTCTCCCCTTACAGCTCGGTATCATTTCACTTCGAACAATGCTGCAGTAATTTCACACCTTAAATAATCTACTTGTGAGAAATGGCCACTGATGTCCAATTTTAGCTGAAATTAGTCATGTTTCTTGTACTTATCCTTTAAAGGAAGTAGCTCGTGATCTGGAGGAAAGCAAATATCAGCATGCAGAACCCCGGCTCTCAATTTACGGCCGAGCACCAGAAGAGTGGGAAAGCTTATCCAAATGGTTCATCAAGCAGCAGCTGTACTCCCCAAACATGAGGTGGATCATACAGGTGCCCAGGATCTAGTAAGTACTTTCCAGAGCAACCAGTGAGGTACATACAGAGAATTGACTTGCTTTACTCTAAACATTAGTGAATTTGCTGCTGTATACGGTTAGGTTCCAGAAATAATAGAGAGGCTTCTGAAAGACTAGATTCAACGCCTTGAACTTCAGCTTTTAAACCAGTTAGTGTTTACTGTTTGCCTCATGGAAGATTCCAAGCAAACAGTCAAGATCTGTCTCTCTCCAATCAGCAGCTTCAGAGCACACAGTGTTGATGTTATCCATTGAACTTACAGAAGCACTGGTTCTCTCTCTCTTTTAAAAGCTTCCATTTTGCAAAAACAGGAACAAAATCAAATGCTGGACATGATCAAAGATTTGTCTAATATCAGGCTCACTGTCCAGACTTTGAAAACCCTGATCCAAAATGGATTTTCTTGCATACTTCAGGGATGCAAATCAACTATGTTCTTGCCCTCTGTCTTTAGTGACATTTTTAGAGTTAAGAAGATCGTCCCGAACTTCGCCAAGATGCTAGAAAACATCTTCCTGCCCCTGTTTGAGGCCACGGTTAACCCACAGAAGCACAAAGAGATGCACGTGTTCCTCAAACATGTAAGTAACTAATGTACCTGAGGCTGCAGGACCAGTCAGATCAGATTTATTCAGTGTTTGAACATGCTGAAAAGAACTCCTTTTCCTTTTTTTACCCATTGAACAATTAAATGATTCTCAGAAAAGTTCACCACACATCATGCTATAGAACTACATCCAACTTAGTCATTTATATACAGTGGTTATTTATTCAGAAAATGTCATTGAAGTGTCTGAACTGATAAAGGAACAAGAAAAGCGAGATATCACATGAGCTGTTTTTCTGCAGGTCACAGGGTTTGACAGCGTGGATGATGAGTCTAAACACAGTGATCACATATTCAATTATAAGAGTCCCAAACCTGAGGAGTGGACCACAGAGGAAAACCCACCCTACACTTACTACCTCTTTCACATGTACGCCAACATCATGGTCCTCAACAACCTACGGAAGTAAGTCACTAGGCTCTGACTTCTTTATTAAATCCACAGTCAAAATATAGGTCTGAGATCCACTAAGGTTTTTTTTTAAACGTGGTATACAAAAAGAAACCGGCAAATGTCCATTAAAAAAGCGCACCTGTATGGACCCGAAAGGCTGTAATTACTCTACCAAACCAACAGGTGGCAGTCAACTCAGGTTGTTTGAAAAATTATTATTTAGCACTGTGCCAGCAAAAACACAAGTGCCTCAAATAGGAAACGTGCATGTAATCCTGCACATGCTGTAAGCCATAATTATGGAATTTTTATCCTCACTTGGGGACTAACTCCACCTCCAGAACTCAAAAAATCGTATTCACCTTGGCTAGCATTTTCAAAAATGTGTGGTTACATGAAAACGTTGCTGCGGCTAAGGCATTATTTATTGTCCTTTATTGTACTAAAAAAAGTGATCCATTGAGATTACCAATCTCTTTTTGCGACAGTGCTCACATGTCACGTTTGCAGACATAGTTGTAAAATAAAATACCAATAAAAGTTGACAATGTTTTTCAAACCCACAAATGTCCTTTAAAATTTAAATAAAGAGATGTGCATTTAGAAATTAAAACTTTATAAACTCCCTGGGGGTTACTGGGGTCTCATGTTCAATCTCTACATGCTAAATCACTGCGTAATAACAAAGATGTAAATGTGTCAGTTTTTGAACTATGTTTGTGATGCATCTCAGTGGAATGGAATATACCATGGAATACTCTGTCAAGGGTGGACTGTTGCCCACATATAAGTGATAGTTGGAGATCTTTTATGGAAAGATATTGATAAGTAGAATTGTCTTAGGACTGAACCCTGTGGTACACCCATGTAATCCATCAAGTGCTTGTAAGTGAAACCTTTTTATTGAGCAAACTGTTCTCAGTTCACAGTGGAATACTCTGTCAATGGCTTTGATGAGAGGAATTCGTAGAGATAGCATCACCATAGTATAGCATATATTTGTAGCTATAATCATCTCTGGAAATTTACTTCTGAAGTAAAACCTACTTCACCTAGGTTTCTCTCCATAGCTACCATTGACATGTAACTTATAGTTGGCCTTTTAGATATTTTTAACAATAATATTGATAAGTAGAACTAGGACAGAACTCTGTGGGGTTTCAGTTACCAACAGCTCTGCAAAGATCAATAAACAATATGTGTTCTAGCGAATACATGTAGGAATTTGAAGCTGCTGTAGTTTTGCAACTTTATACGACACCCGAAAGGCAAAATTATGATACACTTTTCATTTGGGAAAAACCCAGTCAGTGTTTCAAAGCAGTCACAAAAATCTATATATATTTTGAGGGACTTTTTATGTAAAAAAAATATTTTGCTATGTATAGAAATATTGTGTGAAAAATACAATGTCAGCATGCCACTCAAACTGTTCCTTGACTATTTTGCCTCATAAAAAGTTTTTGCCCCTTATATCAATAAAATTTTCAATATGGATCTTTAAATATTTGAATTTGACACCTCGTATCTAAATGGTATTTTTCAGGGAACGAGGGCTCAATACCTTCCAGTTCCGTCCTCACTGTGGTGAAGCTGGATCCATCACTCATCTTGTGTCTGCCTTCCTCACAGCAGATAACATCTCCCACGGACTTAACCTCAAGAAGGTTAGTCACAAAGATCCATTACACAAAAAATCCCATACCCGCCAGGTCCATTCTGCCATTGTGGCCATAGGGAAGCCACTTCACCCGCATCATCCTGTATGGATGTGTGTGACTGATGAGGTGTGTTTGGGCAGGAGGCTGTAGGTGCTAAATGGCAGCCACGTCCTGTTAGACTCTGAATGTAAGGTGTAGGAAGATTCAACAGAAAAACTTGGCTTTATTTAACTTAAACATTCCATCTGATTCAGCCAAATACAAGCTGCATTGGGAGGAGAGGGAACAGAGGAGAAGGTAACAGTTCAGAGATAACCACGCTCAGAGAAAATATGACACTGGTTCTTTCTATTTAAAGGAGCTTTTCATTTCATGGTTGTGATGTATTTCCTGTTCTATCTCAGAAATGAATCAGAAAATAGGATTATAAATATTTTTATGCATTTTCTGTTCACTCATTCATTCATTTTCAAACCCGCTTATTCCCTTTTGGGGTCACGCCGGTCCCTATCTCTAGCACACATTGGGCACGAGGCGGGGCAGGTCACCAGTCAATCGCAGGCATCACACACTCACACATTCACTCCTAAGGG
The DNA here is from genome assembly GCA_007224835.1 of Danionella cerebrum. Lineage (NCBI taxonomy): Eukaryota > Metazoa > Chordata > Actinopteri > Cypriniformes > Danionidae > Danionella > Danionella cerebrum. Next base: position 114,795 of record SRMA01026037.1, read on the forward strand.
GAATTTAGATTATTCAATTAACCTGATGCTTGTTTTTTGTGGGGGAAACCGGAGTACCCGGAGCCTCGAACCGACAACCTTCTGGAAGGCCACAGTGCTACCCACTGCGCCACTGTTCTATTCACTTGTGTTCCTAAAATGTTTTTCAGTCATTAACATTATTTTATCGCTTCTCATAACAGAGTCCTGTGCTGCAGTACCTGTTCTATTTGGCCCAGGTTCCCATTGCCATGTCTCCCCTGAGCAATAACAGCCTGTTCCTGGAGTATTCAAAGAATCCACTCAGAGAGTTCCTGCAGAAGGGTCTGTGCGTGTCCCTTTCCACCGATGACCCCTTGCAGTTCCACTACACAAAGGTCAGTGAGAGAATGAAAATCACAGTAACCATGATCCCACCATCGTGAAGTTTACCAATCATCTACTCTGTGCACTTCCCTGGTTCCTTCAGGAAGCCCTGATGGAAGAGTATGCCATTGCAGCCCAGCTGTGGAAACTGAGCACCTGTGACGTGTGCGAGATCGCCAGAAACAGTGTGCTACAGAGTGGCTTGTCTCATCAGGTACTTGCTCTTTTCATCCTAAAACCTTTCCGTCACCTTCCAGTGCAAATCAAGACCATTGTAGAGCTCATTAGGGTCCAAGCGACGAATGAAAAATCCACCTATTGCGTTTGTTAGCGTTCATATTCTTCTTCTCACTTGGAAGTCAAAACAGCCTTGTGAACTGCTTGTGGGAAAATAATGAGATTTGGGAAACTGCAACAACTGTGTTTGATGAGTCAGTTGGACGTGCCAAGTCAAATTCTCTAGCACCACGACTAGTCCAAAGTTTTACTTATGTTTATTCCAATGATTTGAAATGTTTTATCCTATAAGATCATTTTCAAATATGCAAAGGAACCAAGATTAATTCAAATATTCACCTTTTAAATCTGTCCAAGAACATTCACCTTATTTCTATGAAATTTGCAGCAGATCATATTCTGACCATTGTGAATCCTCTTCGTCAAACAGATAATTTCCAAATAATCTTAAAGCTCATACAAAAAGTTATAAGTGTATTTTCAAAAGTTGTAAAAGTTGCAATCCACAACGGTTGAGTGCATTGACGTAAATTGTGTATAAGAACCATGATATGAGGTTCACCACAGTGTTTCCTAGTGATCAGATTTGGGAGAAAAATGGGCTTCTAAATTCATAACATCATAGCCTTTTTGGTCTTTCTCAAAAGCATCAATATGATTTTACAAACTTGTCCTGGAGGGAATCAAAACGATTGTGGTCGGACAATATCAAAAATCTGGTTAGATGGGATTTTTGGATCATGCTGAAAACATAATGAAATTTATTCCCCATAATTAATTGATCCTTCTGTCATTTTTAATTGTTAAATATCTACTTTTTCAGACTCTGTACTTTGCATTCAGCACAATTTGTTGTGACTGGTTTCGTGATTACATAGGTTAAAATGGTAATAAGGGCACATGTCCACAATGCTTTGGTGTATTTACATAAAACAATGTGTATATTTAAATTATTACATGTACATATTTTCAAACTTATAGTCAGTCTCTAGAACCATGTCCAAGCTACCTCACAACACCAAGCTTCTTTACAAATGTATTAACATATCTTTACAAAAATACACGTCTCTATCCCCTTAGGTTGCTAAACCTTGAGGTCAGAAGATATCTTAAATTCTTTGGAAAGCATGAGTCTATGGTCTTTGTGACATTGGAACATGTTCCAATACTGCTTCCATTTATAAGAAATGCTTGTTGTCTGTATTTGAATTTAAAGAAACATTCATAGTCGTATTTGTGTCATTTAAAAACGATGAAGGTGAATACAACTTACAACCTATTAAAATGTATTCATGCTTACTTTTGTAGGAGAAGAAATACTTCCTGGGTGAGAATTACCTTCAAGATGGACCGGAGGGAAATGACATCCGAAAGACGAATGTGGCTCAGATACGAATGGCCTATCGCCATGAGACCTTGTGCAATGAGCTCAGCTTCCTAGTGGATGCGGTCAAATCAGAAACAGTTGTTGCCAAAGCTCCGTAAACACATTGGAGATGAAGATATGGTGAAGCATGGGTCTGTACAAGTGGACCAGAGATCAGCAGAACACCATTTCCTGCCACAGATGAACCACCCGAGTAGACTGAAAAACGGGATGCGGATATGGAGACCTGCATTTATTTAGAAGATGGATGTATTGTTTACTTTAGTCCACTGTAGGTGCTGGACTCATTTAACATTTAAAAATTTAAAGATGTGTTGGAGACTTGCTCAGTTTTAAGCAAACAGAGCATTTGCTATCTTTTGTAAACCTGGGAGTTTTTGGGATTTGTGACCAGTGTTTTTGGTCATATAAATGTATTTTATAGAACAGGAATTAGAGTGACAAGTAGAACTTCAGTCTGTCTTGAAAAACTTGTTTGTAACCCGAGTTCCTGGAACTCTTCAGTTTTGAACTTGCACATTTTGTACACTTTTAAAGATGGTTAAATGTTTTGCTAAGCGTGCCTAATGATAATGTTTGAGTTGACAGCAGTATCTTAAGGTCACAAAAAAACCCCAATAATTATATGATTACAGACAAAATTCTGAATTTATTTTTAGATGCTCAGTTTAACAATTACGTAGAAAAATTGTGAATGAAATACGCTGAAAGAAGCACTTTCTACAATAAAAACTTTCAATTGCTTTATTTTTAAATGTTTACAATGAATTAAAAAATAAACTTCTCCATTCAGCAAAATACCACAGTCAAATCTCTAAAAATCTTGAAAGAATTCAGATTAACATTTAAAAATGTTGATGTCAATCTTGACGAAACCTTCAAAGAATTGTTCTGTAAATATCTGTAATAAATCACCAGCTAAAGCACGATTCATCCCTCGTTTCAGAAAAGTGCAGAATGAAGAGGTGAGTAGAGAAACCTTTTTATTTTACTCATGTAAAAATAATTGAAAAAAATGTTAACTTCCATAAGAATAAAAATAACCATCACACTATTTACCTAAAAGAAGAAAAAAAAAGAATGTCAGTTACTAGTTAGTTCTGAATTAAATGATCCAAAACAAAACCCCTTTGCACACCTCTTGTTTCTTTGTTCTGTGAAATGAAAGCCCTGGAATGTACTTGAGAAAAGATAAAAGGAAACCTCTTCAAAAGAACGAGCCACCTCTGAGAAGTGAGCACTGATGAAGGTTACTAGCCACCACTGTTTGCCAAAGATGCCCATAAAAGTAATGTGAACTAAACCAAAAGGGTTCGTTAAAAAAAAAAAAAAATCTTTCTATTTTAAATTTTAGTGCACATTATGACCATAAAATTCACATTTAAACTTGTTTTTGCCAAATAGATGAATTCAAATCAGCAGCTATGTTTCCATCCAAAGATGCAAATTAAATGTATCCGGAAAACTGGAATATTGCTATAATATAAAATATTTGCGAATACCACACCGTTTCCATCCAATGAGTGCCAAAACCGGTGCCAATTATCAAAAGATAAACGGAAGCTGCTGCAATAGAAGGTCGTTTTTGTATATAACAACTTACTTGACCAAATAAACGAGATGCAAAATGCGCAGTGATCTTGCTTTTGGAGGCGGGAGACTGTTCTTTGGGAACGCAGCCAATCAACACAGTTCTGGGGATTGATGATCCCGAACCACTTTGATGACAAAGAATTTTAAAATGACCAAAAACAACATTTCAGATGAAATCGGTTCGTTGGTCAGTCCATTAATGTCACCCAGGATTACGATTTATTCTGTAAATGAGTTTCAAGTTTATGCACATTTCTTTTATAGGATAAAATGTTTATTCTACTCATATTTGTATGTGCATTTTCAAAATGTAAGCACATCTTGGCATTTCCATCTAGGATGTTTTATGTGATATTCCTAAATGCGGATAGAAAGGTGGATGGAAACGCAGCTACAGACTCATGCGGCGAGGTGCAGTAACGTCACAAACAAGAGAAATGAGCATGAGTTTATGATGTGCTACAGTACAACTCATCTAGCATTTTCAAACATGAGTTTAGATAATTATTTATAATATAATCTGTCAAACGTTTCTTAAAAGTAAAGTCATTACCAGCAAATGCGTGACGATACATAGTGCAATAAACAACAATAGTAAGAGAGAGTGGCACAAAGTTTAAGGTCTGTGTGGGTGCCCGGCTTCATCAGCAAGATTAAGAATGTACCCAGCTATGTCTTCCTCTGTGGGGGCATCAGACATTACCCAGGATTCATTAGCAGCAGTGACTTGAATCCGACAGACGGGGCAGTTTCGACTCTGGCCGCTCCTGTGTAAGGCATGACAAAAAAAAGAGAGAGAGAGAGAGAGAGTCATTATCATTTTATAAAGCAGACAATTAAATGATCAGCCGCTGTTTATGTGACTCATGAAGAACTAACGCATGGCATTGTGTTAAAACGTGTTTTTTCACTCTTTTTAATCATGTGTTGTGTTGACCAGACAAGCAACTTTATTTAGCACTTAAAACTATACAAGTACTGACCAAAATGTGTATCTGTTTAATACTCTGAAGTAAATAATATATTGGTTTTATTTGTTAAAATCTCAATTTTTGTGATCAAAACTATTTTGAATACATTCTTTTAGATTTTGTACCTGGAACAGTCAGAAAAACCAAAGCAAACAAAGTAAATGACGTGAAAGATTTCAATGGCAAATTATTTTGAATATGAATATATTATTACATGAATTAATGACTAAATCACAAACAATTAAATCGTGCATGGTGTGTAAAGGCCTTAACGCAGAGGTTTTAACAAATCCAACCATTCACTACACCTGTATTCACAAAGCAGTACACGTGAAATGACTGCAATGCCGAGCACGAAAGCCCAGAATCTCACTAGAATTTTAAAAAACACCTCATACAAACTGAGAATGAGTAAAAGAATTCAACTAAATGCATATTGACAAATGTGAATTCATCATTAAAACCAAACGTCTCTTACCACTTGTCAATACACTTCTGACAAAAGCTGTGGGCACAGGGCAGAATGAGGTCGGCTTTGCCATCCATGCAGATGCAGCATTCTTCCTCATCAGTCAACTGTTTCACTCTGTTTCACAGAATAAAGATCACTATTTGCTTGACGATACTCAGCATCGATAGAGAAGAAACGGACCTGCCCATCCACATGCTGGCCTGACAGCCATCTTCTGATGAGAGTGGCCCAGATGAACCCTCTGCAGCCGTTTCAGAGTTTAAAACTTCAGCTGCTTGACTGGTGATGTCTTTGTAGAGCTGGATGAACTGGTAGAGGTTCATGATTCGAGATGCCTCGACCATTCCGTCCTCCTTATTAATCTACAAACATCAACCACAAAGTACAATTTACAGTACAACACAAATGGCCATATCCATTATTTTTTAACATTTGCATTTTAGGTGCAGAACAAACAGTGTGGTTTGTTTTCTGATCTCACCTTAGTGCACACTATTCTTACAGCAACTTTCCACAAGGCAGAAGCATCAGATCCAGGCTGCACCTCAAACAATAGATGTTTCTTTTGACCTGTGGCTAGTTTGGCAGTTCTGTTAAGACAAAAATCGGGGATTAAAAATGTGATAATTTACTCGTAAAGGTGTAACACTATATCGTGAATTTACAGGGATATATCGCCTAGGAATTTAAGTCTTTTTTGATTGTTAGTTATGATGTTTCTAGTCACTTCTGTAACTTCTTTAAGTTGTCTTTCTGTTTTATTTACATTTACTAGCACACGATTTACTCCATTATAAACACGTTATAAAACAATCTCTCTTCATCACATAGTAATAGAGAAAAAAATGAGCGCTGCCCCCTAGTGGGTGGATGATGTTAAATGATGTTAAACACAAATCTAACTCTTGCCTTCTAGGCTTTGTGGTCTTGAAACTATTTCTTTCTTTCGCTGATTATAGAAATAGTTTGATCAGTTGGTTAAAATGCTAAATATTATTGTGATACATATCATATTGTGGACATAATATTGTGATATACATTATATCGTGAGCAGTGTGTATTGTTACACCCCTATTTATTCCACATCCGTCAAATTAAATAGTGTTTTTTTTATTTACAGAATACATACATAATAAATTTATATATACTACTATAATTGCCATATACTGCCATCATATATAATCACATGTGGATGATAACAATTATGTAAAGAAAATGTTATGGCATTTTGTATCACAAGTGGTGCAGCATTAGACGGATGCTGGAAAGAGCAATTTTACTTTATTTTGTTGTTGAAATTCGGTTTCCGATTTTTCAGAATTTTCTATAAACAATCTTGTTTTCGATAACAAATAGTATTGTTTAACCTAAAAGAGGCCCTCAACTCAATGAACACTACAATTAAAAATCAGCCCATTCCCCTTTAATGTAGTAAAAATTTAAATCTCCTTTCATTATCCAAATTATACAAAATTGTTTATATATGGCCAACATTATCAACATATGCCAGGCTAAAGGGCACAGAAGCTAACTTACACATCATTGAGCTCTGCAACACGCCCCAGGAACTCATCGTAGGTGAGATAACCACTGTCCCGCACAAGCCCCACATGTTTGACCAGTTTCTCTGGCAAGCGGGACACAGCTTGCCCAGAAAGCTGTTGGCCCATCTTGGCTCCAAAGAGAGGAGCAGCTGAATGTCCTGTGCGAGAAAAGTTAGGAGCACAACACTATTTTAAAAAGATACGTTCATCTTAAATAGAAAGTAAAACACCATTTTGGCTTAATCTTCTTGTTTATATGTTGAAAAAAACTTTTTCAAATTGACAGAAAGTTGACAAGAAACTGATGTCAGAAATAAGACAGTTGACACCCTCTGCTCCACCGTAAACATTTATTCCCCTTGATCAGTGTGTAGAACACACTGGCACTGATAGCTCAAGTACTTTTTAATAAAGGACAAATACTCAACCGCGATGTATACAATTATTTTATATTGGCATTCAGGTGATCTTAAATGAAAATTCTTTGTTTTGCTTAGTTTCTTTTTGCCTTGTTTTCCAAAGTGTTTTGTAAATGTATGTATATTTTCATATTTGTTAAATACCAGAAAATATTGTAAAATCCAGATCTAAAAGAGGAGAAAATTTAGAAACATTTAAAACATGTGTTAAATATATATACATTTGTAGAAATGTTTAAGCAACTGATATTTTTTTCATACAAAAATCTAGGAATAGTGTCAGTTTGTCACATTGATCTGAAATGGCACATAAAGTTAATAATAATAATATTAATAATAATAATAATAATAATAATAATAATAATAATAATAATAATAATAATAATAATAATAATAATATAAAATCTGATGTAAAATTGTTGTCTAACTTCCTGATGAAATGCATCAGGATCCTTCTATTTAATTGATGGGATATTATTACATTTATATTTACAATCATTGCATTTTGGATAGTGTAGTTTGGACGATTCAAATGTAGTTCCTCCTAAACCATTATAACCGTTATCTAACAACGTTGTGTCCAGCAAAGCAAAGCATTTGAGTGCAATGTGCAAAGTTGTTAAAAGCGTCTTCAGTGACATGTAACGTTATATCGAGCACTAACAAAACAACATTGCTACCAGTGTTAGCTTGAAAAAAAACAAAATACGTTAACACACCAAACACAACCCAATGTACTCTTGAAAGATTTAAAAATTGGATAAAAATGTACCTGAGAGAAGTTTAAGCTGACATTTGTTTATTCCAGACAAACGTTCGAGATGAAAAGTACGACGTTAGAATGTAAGCCTTGACGCTTGAATATGACGTCACGAGTCCATTGAACTCTTGATTCCTCCGTCCACCAAAGAAAAATAACTTTTTATAATCAGCGCGCCCACGCCGTTATAGCAAAGTACGGTAACAAAAAACTAATAATAAGCCAGTTCTAAGTCATTAATCTAAATAAACCTGTAAAAAAATGAAAAGAGGATAATTAATTATCAATCACGTATTACATGATCAATGATCAATCACTTGAAACACATTACTTTAAGGAACAGCAAACAAGTTATAAACTCACAGACATGGAAAATGTCCAGGACAAAGAACTGTTGTAAAAAAATATGGCATTTTACATGCAGTCATGCTGTACCTATTACTATACTATGTTTATATTTAGTGAAGTATGAAATTATGGATATTTATATATTTCTCAATTATGTCATACAGTGTGAATACATTTTGTGCTGGCATGATTTTACACACACACACACACATGTAAGTCACTCCTCTGACATATGTGCAGTTTGGATCATTATCCTCCTGACTGCAGTCTGCCCCAAGTATGAGGTCAATAGCATTTTGGAACAGGATTCTTCCAAGATTTCTCTGTTAATTTCAACTTGGATAGTCTTCAAGTCTCTGCAATTGAAAAACATCCCCACAGCATGATGCTGCCACCACTATGTTTCACTGAAGAGTTGTAATTAGCAGCAATTATTCATGATTCTCACCACAAAGATATTTTTTGTCTCATCAGGCCACAGAATTGTGTTTATGTGTCTTTTAGCAAACTACAGGTGGGCTGTAGGGTGCCTTTTACCAAGGAGCGGCATCTTTCTGGCTGCGGAAACATTGGGTTTTGGTCACCTTCTGAAAGGGCTCTATTCCTTGGATCACTCAGTTTGTGGACAGACTGTTTTTGTAATACAAACCTTTTTCACTTATGAATGATGGCGGTTACTGTGCTCTACAAAGCAGTGGAATGGTTTTGGACCCTTCCCAAGATTTGTGCAACAACACAATCCTATAGACAATATGGGTACTATCGACAATTCCTTTGTTGTCATGTTTGGTTTGCACTTGGAAAAATGTCGAACACAGGCTTGTCTAATTTTTCTGCATATAGGATGCAATTAAGAAGTAGAACATTTTCAAGCATTATCGGTGGAAAAAAGATGCACCTTGGAAAAGGTTGTGAATACATTTATTTTAAGACATGGCAAAATTTTCAAAAATAATTTCATCCATCTTGAAATAAGGCTGTGACAGAGAAACTGTTGGACTGTGAATTTTTTCTTTTAAAAATTTGCAGAAAGCAGTGTTTTCTCAGGCTGAGTCTGGATCTTGTTCCATCTGAAGGATGATATTATTGCATTTTTGATTGTTATTCTCTTTCCTCGGTTCTGAGATGCAATGCCTTTCGCTTATTTGCTTCCACATCTCTGTGTCAACAGTGAGCTTTGGCCTCATTCTGTTCCAGGATGGAAACTGTTTTCCTCTTTTCCTGAAGAAATGCAAAGTTAACGATTATTACATTTGCAACAAAACATGTTAAAACAGATTTAAAATAGATAAAAACCCACATTTTTAAATACCAAGCGGCACCTGCCACTGCCATCACAAGCATCAACACGAATAAAATGATGACAAATATTTTAGAACCTGTTAATAAAAAAAGCATTAATAAATTCTCAATGCTTCCTTTCAAAAATCAACTTTTAGAATCCAAACCTCTCACTGACTGTCTGTTGGCTGTGGTATTCTGGAGCACTGTGGGTGTATCTGTCGAAAATGCAGGTTGAAAGAGAAAATAAGTGTTTGAATGAGAGGAAGATGAGGGGAATGAGGTTAAGAATTTGGGTGGAGGGTTGGAAGATGAAACAGCTGGAGCGCTTGGTGCTCTCTGGGAGGTGTCACTGATGATCGAATGAGTGACTGTTATAAATGAGGAGGAAGCGGGGGAAATGGATGTGCTGGGGGGAGGTGATGTGGATGTGTGGGCAGGGGATGAGGTTGACTTCGTGGATGATGGATGGCTTGCTTCAGTGGAATAAGCAAAGGTTGATGGGGTTCTTCCTCCTGTTCTAGTTGGAGTCCTGCTTGTGGTTGTGTGAAATGGTTCGGGACCTGAGGAACATATTAAACTTCTTTGGAATCAAATTGTGACTGTTTTCAGCATACTGTGTAATGCCAAGATGAAAAAAAGCACCTTTAAAACAGAACACGTCAAACTTTTTGCTGATGTCAGCTCTCCAAACCGACACCCCCACCTTGTTTTTACCACAGTTTTCATTTCTGTCAACTCGAGGAATAACTGCAATTTGCTCTTCAATCCAGCCAAACCTGTGTGAAAGATGACATTTTCAGGAGACATGAGACAGATCGAGTCTACATTCGAATGACAATTAAACTGAAATGGGTCATTTTGGATCACAACTATTTAATGATGTGATAAAACGTTTCTGTTTGATTAAGCTTGTCTAGGGAATGACACAAATGAGCTTTGTACAGTACCCGGGGGCATATAGAGTATATCAAACGTGCAGCTAACTACATGGGTTTCAACCCTCATTGGGATCTTAGAACATCCCAACACTTCAATATCTGGTAAAACATCTGTCTGTAGGAAATCAAGATATCAAGCTGCTTTCTTTTAATGCCAAGGGCCTTTAGTCTATAAAGCAACATTGAAGTACAGTTTTTGACATTTTAGAATGCAGCGCTTAGAGGATCCAAAAATAGAACTCCGGAGAGTTGCAATCCCCAATTCAATCATAAAGAAATGCCTAGAAAAAAAAATGCTTATACCTAGCAAGCAATACTTACGACTTGAATGTACTCCAGGAAATATACAGCTATACATTTTCAATGGTCACATAGTTCTTTAATTTAAGTTCTAACAACTGTTGAGGAGAGATTCCAATTAGTTAACTCAAGAAAATGCGCAGGTAATTGTGAAAAACTCAATTTTGTACAGTATAAAAAGTACAGAATGCCCATTTACTCATGTATTCTTCACACCTATTCCCCTTCTCGACCCCTCAGGTCAGCTGACCTGTTGCTCCTGCAGGTACCGTGGTCCAGGAGGAAGCTCAGGAGGCTCAGGGCCTTCTCTGTCTCTGCTCCTCAGCTGTCGAACAACCTCCCTCTGGGCATTAGAGCTGCCCCTTGACTGCACACTTTTAAACCCTGCCTTAAAACTCACTTTTATTCTTTGGCTTTTAACCCTGGCAGAACTTAGGTTCTTTTATGTGTTTTAAAACAGTTTTAAAACTGTATTATTGTGGTGAATGTTTTTACTATTTTTAAAATGTTTGGACATGTGCAGAACTTTGGTGTCAGCTATTGTTGTTCTTAAAGTGCTTTATAAATAAAGTTGGTATGGTATGTATTAGTTAATAGTTCCAAATTCTATGAAAAATAAAGCTATTTAGAGTCGACACACCTGTTCGGTTAATGTAAAAAAACACTTAAAGTCTGTAAAAAACTTAAATTGAATTCTTGAGTTTTGTAATAAACATCTCATTATTCCACATCACAAATGTAAGCTTCTGGATTTCTTTGTGTAAATCGGCTTGAACTCTTAAGACAATATCGGGTGCTTTATTCTGAATTGTTAAGCTAGTAATTTCTTTAAATATTGCAGTGATTTTGGGATTTAACAGTGATTTTGTTTAAAAAGTTCAACAATATGAGTCTCCCGATTAAAAGATCCATTGTCAACTAATTCCATGATTTGTTTCGTTTGAGCGAAAACAGAAAATACTATGATTATCCCAGGCATGGTTTCACATGAGGCTAAATGCAGAGGTAACGTGTTGGTTAAGAAAATAATGTTACAGGATCTTTAATCAAGTAAAATCAAACGCACACTGACACTATTGTGGGACACGGCAACACAAACGTAGCTGTGCATTGTGAAGCTCGGTAGAGGTGCTGCACATCTCGACATGCACCTACCTCACACAGTGTATATATACAGTGTGAAACACGGTAAGTATTTGAGTTTGTAAAGATAACATTCATTGCTTTGCTGTTTAAAGATCAAAGCCAATCCAGACTGAAAGATCAAACCTAAAACTTAATGCTACTCCTGCCATTGTTTGCACGAGAATGGTAAACGTGTGTGAAACTAAAGTAGAAATAAGGTCAGGATGAATATGGCAGAGCTGTTATTTTACAGTTAGGTGTTTTTCAGGTTTGAGCTCGAACATTTGTGCACTTCTGTGTCAGTTCTTTTAGGGAGATAGACAGCTCACATCCTGTTTTGAAACCTCTTTTAACATCTTGGATTGAAAACTAACTCCTGCATGTCCTACAGTTAACTGCTTCAGGTTTGTGCTTCCATGGAGAGATGAGCAGCACAGGTTTTCTTTGTGTTTATGAAAAATAAAAAATCTTACTTTAAATATTTGCAAGCAAAACTGAGGAACACAGCTAAATGTAAGTTTTCCTCTAAATTTTACATAACATATATTAACATTTCCTTAAAAAATATGTATACATGTATATTTATGTATGAACATTGTGTGTTTTTCAAAATGTAAAAAAAATCCCGGGACAACCGGGGACACAAGACTTAACTCATCTCTAGCATATTAAAGTTTTAAACAGCACACAGTTTTTTTGTAAAGTAAAAAAAAACACATTTCAGTAAAGTGGTAAATATGTAGTTTATGAATTATAAATACGGTTACAATTACATAAAAGTAATTTTCTTCACTGTTTAGTTTAATTGGCAAATGTTGCTTTACCTGCAAGTCTGGAGACCGTTTTTGTTTGCGGTTTCTACTTCAGCCTTTGTAGCAATCCTCATTTGAATAAACTCACACGCTTCCTTAGCTGTGGTGGCATTAAAACTATACTGGCTTGTCTTGGTTTGAACTAAAAACACTCCAGAAACTCCATCAGTTGTTGGGACTAAAATATGGAAACAAAAAATGTTTAGCAAAATATTGTAATAGCAGAATATAAAACCAAAAGAAACAAACTCAAGGAACCATACCTTGTATTAGATTCACATCAAGACCAATTGTGCTCATTAGAAAGCAGAACAGCAGGTTAAATCCTAACCAAACCCGTGCCATGATGACTGTAACACATGCCTGAGGATTGAACGCTTTCAGTCTGATGATGCTGCAGAAAGCCTTCGGTGAAAATAGGAAACAGGAGGCTGAGGATGATCTGTGAGGCGACCTGCACTCTGAGGGCATCTAAAGCCAGGGCAGAAGTCATCCAAAGAAACTGTTACATCCTGTGGTTAATGCAACTAAAGTTAATGCAGCTAAAGCACATTTATAATAATAATAATACATTTTATTTGAGGCACCTCTCATGAAACTCAAGGTAACCCTAGAGAAAATTAACAAGTGAGCAACAACAAAATAAACAAAACAAGACAATCAATAGAAAGTTAAAACAAATAAATGACATAAAGTGAAGTGTCCACACATTCCGAACAAATAGAAAACAGTTTACTTTTAAACCCCCCAACACACACACACACACAGGTTTACATTACCTGTCGTTGTATTCACTAAGGGCTACGGCTTCAGAGAATCCTCAGAATGCTGCATCAAATGTCAGTAAATGCAACAATCTAGCCTCATTCTGACCACAGAGTTTTATCCTCTATCTGCTCCTTCCCCCCTACAACAAAAATGACATGTACCAACAGTTCGCATACATCAAATCACATTCAGATGGCTACGTTTTAAGCCGGTTTTAGATTGCATGATTTCTGCCCCTATTTTGAGTCGTAGACAATTGCATGCGACTGCCCAGAATCGCAGGCAAATAGGAGCTTGTGCCTGCGTGTGACAATTGCACCGTGTGAAGTACCAAAGACTCAATCTGCAGGCTTAAATATCTAAATATATAACTATATTTGGCATGCTAAATATCTGGAGCTGTCGGCAGCGTGAAATTGCAAAGAAGATACAACGTTATAGACGGCAATATATACAGTGGTTTTGTTTGGGGGGGCTTCTTTTTGGTCATTTCGAACTCAATAAATGACTTAAAAACGTGCTCATATTTTTGAACCCGGCTTTTTTAACATCATGTTTTTAAGATAAAACTATGGTGTTTTAAAATGCGTTATAACTACTAGCATTTAAAGACTCCCTTGAACTACTGTCTTTAAATGAAAACATTGCGTTGCTTGCCATTTTGTGTGGATTGTGTTGAACAAAGTGTGCAAATTATCTTTGCATATGTGAGGTCACGAAGTATAGATAGTAGTGATGCATGCTATGATTCAAAGGAAAAGAGGCCACATATGAAGGACTCTTTGATTTTTGGCAAAATGAGACAGCCTTCACGCAGCATTCGGACATAATCGGCCTGGAAATCTGCACTTTGAAGGATGCAGAACATGGATTAGGACTCCCCCGTGGGAGGTTTCTGTTCTCAATACAATATTTTGTGTTTTGTCCAGCAATTTTTAACCATAACTTCAATTTAACGGCATTCATTCTGATAGAAAATCATTATCCCTTTAATATTAAAGACTCTTGACACATGGTTGTTATGAACATGGCAGATTTACATTTATTTACATTGTAAAGCATAAAAAAGATGCATTTTAGTGACCTAACATCATAGTCCTGTTGCTCTGCTCACCTTCGCATGTCTTGAGCCGGAGACAGAGCCCCCTTACCCCAGCACACCTCTATTTATACTGCTAGGGCATAAGATATCACAAGTCACAGTGACGTGTTAGCATGTCGTATTTTTGCAAAACAGGCAAAAATTATTTCACATTATCATTAATATTAAGACTAAATGTAGTGATTCTCTCACATACTAAAAGCCTTTTGTCGTGATAAACCATATATTTAAGTAAACACGGCCCAAAAAGTACATTTCTCAGTATTTATATTTGGGTATTTTGCCAATGTATGGGAACAGTGTATGGGGTACGGGGCACCTACAAGTTTATGATTCAGACCAGCGCAAATGTGTTTTCCTGTTTACCCCACACAATTGTCATCTGACGCCTCCTTTAATTGCTATATTTCCTCACAAGGGGTTCATTAAGTTTTTTTACAAATCTTGAATTATTGATGCTAGCGGAAGACAGACAGGTTTTTTCTGCTTCCTTCTATTCTATTGCTATTAGAGATTCTGAAAGTAAAATAAACATTAAACTTCTTTTTAAAAAAATCAAAGCTGTCAGCGGAGTACTGTCCTTTTGACTGAGAACAGTGAATTTAAGATTGTTTGCTTCTAGAAAACCCCCAAATGAAGCCACAAGGGACATCTACAGAATGGCAGGAAATTACCCAAAGCTTCCTCAGCCACTTTCAGATTTTCATCTCCGAATTTCTGTTTTATGAGATAAAGCATCTTTCCCAGAGAGGAAACAAAACACTACGAAGTATTCTGGTCCATAAATATTAGATTACCGGTTTAACTCGAGTGAAAAAGCACCACTGGATAGTTACAAAGTTGTTGAACACAGTCACAAAGTGAAGTGGGTCAATGGAGCTGGTTCTGTTTTTGCTGTCTCACTCTGCGTAAATAATACATTTCAAACGGATGGTTTGAGTTTCTTTGATTACTCCAAGTAGATCAGTCTTGTAAAGGATCTGGTTTTCACAAGGATGGCTCTCTATTAAGAAAAGCTGGTTTGAAAAATGCACTCAAATAATGGCGAAAACCCCTTTGAAGAATTTTGTTAACAACAATCTTTAAAACATCCTAAAATTTTCATTCTTTGTTTATGGTGTGCAAAATTCTCAAAAAAAGTGGCTTATTGGAGGTAAATGTGAGTTTGGCTGGCATAAATCCTGAAAATGGGGAAAAGCTGTTGTGCGATTGACTGCTTGAACTGATTTTCAAAGACCATTCTAAAGACAGCTGAAATCAAAAGAAATGAGAAGCAAATTGATTGCTGCAATTAGAAGAAATAACTGGAATCCTGGAGCTGAAACCTGGATTTGAGGTCACTGTTTTGTGTTTGGTATGTAAAATACTTTATTAAATTTGCAAATAGTAAATTATACGTTCAACATCTTTATGTGCCATTTACTGTACTTAAAAATAAAATCAGTAGTTTTAAAGATGCAAACATGATTTAAATATGCTTCAAACTAGCCATCTCCATGGTAAAGAAAGAGCTTTTAACAGTATTTAGAATTAATTCAGCATTATTTACCTGCCCAAATGTGTTACCCTGACTGAGTGACACCATCAATTGATGAAAGTCTATAAAAATTGTGTCTATAATAATTAAATTAAAATGCTTTGGACATATCTGTCTATATACAAGCAGAATGTCCATAGATGTATATGCCATAGATGTCAAAGTTCCTGACAATTTGTTTGTAGTCAGGAAATCTAATTTCATGGGCAAACCTCAATGTCTTCAGAAAGCTGGTCATCAGGTAAGTCATGGGGATCAAGTTCAAGTTCAATTTATTTTAACTTATGTGTAATTATTAGAGTTATTTATCTTCTCGTATTAACAACAGCCATTTTACCACTTGTTTTGCCACTCGGTCTCAGTGAAGAGGTTGTGTCCCACTGGGAAAGTGACATCAATGCATAGTCTCCATTTAGTTGGCACATTCTACTTTTGTGTATTACAAATCTTCATTAATACTTTTCTTTTCATACCAATTATGATATTTATCAAAAGATCCTTTCCTGCAACAACTATATTTTTGTAATATGGTATATTTTATCATAGCAAATGTTGATGTATTTTTATATAATTCACATTACTCACATCAAACATGTTATTCTTGAGGCCTTGTCAGCACATTGTTAACACCAGTTCATTTCAGGATGTTGAGTAGCTCTCTGGTGCTATTTGTCATAGATGAGATGAGCAAGGCTGGTGCTATAGAGTTTCTCTGAGTAGGCATCGCATTTCCCAATCAATAATTGAAGCAGGTTGAATGCTGTTGGGGCTTAGAAAGAAGGAAAGCATCTCAAAACTGCTTAACACTGGACTTTTGAAGCTCATTGCAACACCAGAAGGATGACTCTAAGGACAACCTCTCATGGAGAGCTGCAGAGTTTGATTTCGCTGAAGAGCCCTACTTCCGACAGTGGGTTTAGGTCGCTTTCGCAGAGCAGCAACAATATTGGAGGGCGATTTGAGAGCATTGAGGAGATTAAAGGAGTTTCAAAACCCACTCACCCTCCTCGTAGACCTGTGCGAGCCGTGCGACCTGTTAGTGCGCTCAGTGTGAGTGGATCTTTCCTGCAGATCAACCACCTGCAGGGAGAACTTGTGAGGAAGAGGAAGGTATGACTCCCAAATATTCTCTTATTTATTCTACGAGTACTTTAGGAGCAAAACTCTATTAGAATTTATTATCTACTGCCTAGAAACAACATTCTAATAAGAAAAAAAAAATTGGATTTGTTATTATTCTCCAATGTTTGGAATCAAAAATGTACTGAATGAATTAGATAATGCTCTCAATGTAATTAGATAAAATGTACAAATATATTCGTAGTTTGGAACACAAATGCAGACTTTACATACTATTGCTTATATTTGTTCAGGAATGTGAAGACCTGAAAAAGGAGAATAAATATCTATCAAATGAGATCCACATGGAGAGGATCATGATGAGGACTGAGAGTGAACTCACCATGAGGAACCTACGCAATCTCAACCAGGACCTACAGAACCAAGTGAAAGAGGTAGGTCTTACTTCACAACTGGGTTCTTGTCCAGGGCTGGGCGATTAATCAAAAATTAATCGAAACTGACATTCAGAACCATTGTAATCAAGAAGTGCACCATTCATTCTAAAATCTCTCACTTGTAATATCTATTTACTGTATACAAAACGTGTCAATAAAAAGAGAATTGGGGATTTATAAACAAATAAAATAATTGTTTCACTTGTAATTGAGTTGAAATGTTCAATTAATTGATATTTTGATTTTGGGCCAAATCGGCCAGTCCACTTGATACCAGAACCTAGGTTTTATTTTATATCTGTTACAGTTAGACTAAGCTTTAAATAATCTTTCAGAATGAGCAGGGGGCCAAGAATATATTTCCCCCACTTTAATAAACTTATTTGCCAGTTGAGTTGACAATTTTCTACCTGGGAAACCAGTCAAACTGGTACAGATTGGTACAGAACAAAACTGAACAGAACTTATTTTCTTCCAAAAGAAGATACAGATTCAGAAAAGATACAAATAGTTCCGCAGTCATGGTAGCATATTAAAGGCAAGGTTGGTGTTTCTGGGAGCCAGTGTTTACCATCAAATTGAGAAAAAAATTCTCCCAATGCACCAAAATGCTCAAAGGGGTTATAGTGGCATTTTTGAAACATCTCCTATTATTGGGAAAGATTGTGCAAAAAACTGGGAATAAGTACAAAATATAGCTAATAAGGCTTTCAAACATAAAACATCAGAAGAAAAAAAATATACAGACATCAAGCCAATTATTCTCCCTTGGAGTGAATGTTGAGTGAAGAAATTGGATGAAATTGTACCAACCAAATAATTTTGTTAAATTGACTAAAACTACTCGTTAAAGTCAAGTTTAATATTCTGAGTTTGTTTGAAAGTAAACAAGATTGAAATATAATAAATAACAAATGCTTTGGTTTAGTTGACCCACTTATTATTTTTTTTTTACTAGTATGTTTTATGCTTTACTAGCATTAGTATTTCCAATTGTGCTGCGATGCAAATGCGTGAAGATGTCACTAATGTTCCAATGACGAAATTTGAATTTTAGTGTTAATTTTCAACTGTCTAACCAGTTCTAAACATCCAGGTAAAATATAAACTCAACAAAAAGCTCAATAAATGTTCAACTAACGTCCCTACCTTTGTCCACTGCGCGCTGGAGATATAGGAACCAGCAGAACCCCATGACCCACGCCACCAATAACACCCTGGAAAGGACATACCTGGATGCACAGATGGATCTATTTGTTATTTATCTATTCTATTATATATAAGAGAAATATTAGCATGTTCTTTCCTTAGCTGAAACAGAAGCTGCAGATGAGCCAGCAGAGGGCGTCGCTGTGTTCCAGGGCAGCGGATGAGGCCGATAGAGCGAGGTCAGAGGCGGATAAGAGCCGAGCGTTAGCCGAGGTTCGAGCGCTCGACAGCCGGCAAGAACAGGAGCTGGCAGCCGCTGAAAGAACACGGCTAGCAGAAGAGCTAAAGCTACTAAAGAAAGAGGTAAACACCGCCTACAATCACAGTAATACATGTGAACAAAATTCAGTATATACCCCGAAAAAGAACGTTTTTTTTTCATCTATTGTGATTAATCTGCAATTAATAAAGAAGAAAACGATCAGTTTCACCTAGCTATCAAAAATAGAAATTAAAGCTTGACAGGTTTCAGTTTGTGCTGCGTAGTTGTGAAACAATGTTAGAGTACTTTACTAATCATTTATTTTCAGCAATTAACTAAATGCAGTCATTGAACAAAAGTGAAATCTCAATAAATCAATATTCGCTGTGATCTTTGGCTTCAGAACAGCAGCAGTTCTTCGAGATACACTTCCATTTTGAGGGATTGTTTAAACATCTTGGAGATGTGGATGTAGTTTAGGATGATGACGGTGATGATGATGATGATGATGATGGTGATGAGATTGGTGCTTTGTGGGGGTTATATTGAATATAGTTCTTAATGACTGGTTGTATGTTTGGGGTCATTGTCCTGCTGCAGAATACATTTGAGCCTAGTCATTGATGGTATTTCTTGACGGATAAGCATCTACCTGTATTTCTGAGAAGACCATTAACCCTGATCTCCAATTCCATTTGCAGAAACGCAGCCCCAAACATTCAAAGAACCTTCCCCATGCTTCATTAATGCCTGCAGACACTCATTATTGTACCATTCTCCAAGCACACCTGTTCCAATGTTAGTCTGCATGCTTGAGTCATTGGTTTTTGGCTGCAACTCTTCACTTATTTAGCACTTCTGGACAGACTTACCCAGAAAGTAGGTGGGTGTACCTGGATCCCACTGGTTTCTGCCAGTTCTGATATGATTCTGTACTGCTCAGTATCTTCCAATTTCAAAGAGTACTGCGCTTCATGTTTCCTTGGTGACCACTGTGTCTTTTAGAGCTGGGTGGTATGACCAAAATTGTATTTCACAGTAAGGATATAGTTTTTATACAGGTTGTTACTCCAGAAAATGTACAAACTGCTTTATTTATTAAATACGCTTGAATATTTTAGAAAAAGGACTTGATTTTATTTTATTTTTAACCTTCTGTTCTTTTCTCATTTCCTATGTTTTTAAAACGTCCCAGCTGTCCTTCAGTCTAGTTTAATGGTTTACCCAGTCACTCATTCTGCATGTCAGTTGGCCACGCCCAGTAATTTACATTTGGCGGTATACACAGAATAAAAAATTATTTATAGTACACATTTCATTCCGCGGTAACAAAATATACTATCCTATGAGCCTTTTTCTTTTTGTTTATTCTGCAGTGTGCCATCATCCAGTTTTAAGCCTCCTACACAGCTGTTTCTGTTTCAGTTAATGACTGGTTCATGACCATCTCACCTGTAGTCAAATTGATGCTGGTTTGAAAGAAAAAAAGTAAGGCATGTTATGGTAATAAAATACCTTCTGTATTGATAATAAACACTAGAGGCAGATTGAGAGGGAACACAGCAAATGTGGCTATTTATTGTAAAGATATTAAGCAGAATCAATGCATCCTTACACACGTGCTATTATGATAGTGGAAGAAGAACGTGGTGAACCGAGTTCCAAACAAAGCGAGCGTGGAGAGGAGAGCAGAGAGAGCGAAAGAGAGAAAGAAAGAGAGAGAGAGGGAAACAGACAGACAGAGACAAAGAGCGACAGCAAGAGAACAGGGAGAGAGCCTCGAGAGAGCAGTTCTCACATACTTATATCCATGGGCGGTACTAAAGCATGACGTATGCTCTAAAGTTTTCTTCCTTCCTCTCAACAATAAACCCATTTAGCATTACCTTAAACTAATAAAAGACTAAAATGTAATGAGTCTAAATATAATGATAATAAAAAGAAGAATAATAAGTAGATTTAAGAACTAAACAATAAAAAGTAGATTTAAGAACTAAAGATCTAAAGTTAAAGAAATTCTATGTCTCTAAATGACCACTAGATGGTAGTAGAACACAACAAATGCGACGCTATTGTTTAACATTTAAAAAAATGTTAAACATGTTAATTCCTTGAAATGTAATGTTAAAAAAGCAATATGCATATGTCAGTTTATTTGCTTTCGTTCGCTCACTTTGCATTTATTACATTTACAAAAATAAACACTTATTATTTATACTTGTTTGGTTACAGCATTTTTACACACTTTAGTTTTTTTCCAACTAGTACATTTATTAAACTTTCAGAATCCCACTGTAAAAAGTAAGATTGAATGTGCGGGTACTCAGAGATTGTGTGTGTGTGTGTGTGTGTGTGTGTGCGACATGTGAGAATAAACATGCCGCTTTGATAACCTTGTTTTTAAACAAAGCTCAAACCTGCCCTCTGTCCTCCGCAGCACAGTGAGGGTCAGCTACATTCCGTGCAAGCCGACAAAAAATACTTTGAGACTAAGCTCAAACTGGACAGGGTCTCAGGAGAGAAACAGGCTCTCCTGGAGGAAAACAGAGTACTGGAAGATGAGAGAAACTCCTTGCGAAACAAAGTGAAGGAACTGACGGAGGAGAATGTAAAGATAATGGAAAAGTGAGCACTAAAGCCCTTTGATTAAAATAACTTTAGTAATTAAAGCTTTGGGAATGGATCCATCCATGAGAGACTGTGTGTGTCCGCAGGGAGATGAGCTCCAGGCGTAGAGCTCTGCTGGCAGAAGAGCAAAGGGACAGGGCCAGTAAAGGCCAGCAGGAAGCAGAACAGGAGATGCGTCTGGTTGAGCGAGAAAGACATGAACGCAGCAAAGAGTGTCTCGGCTGGAGAGAGAAGCACCAGACTCTGGCAGAAACCATCAGAGCACAGGAGGAGCTCAAGGCCCTCAGACAGACCAAAGCTGTGAGTCTTCTCTCAGTCTTTCCTGCACAAGGGAAACAAACAACAATTGTTCTCCTCTCTTTCCAGCACCAGTGTCCCATTTTTTAGGATTAACAAACCAATGACCATTTTGTTAACTTCCTACATCACTGCTGGCCCGTGCAAGTCAAAGATGAATTTGTCCAGAATAAAGTAGGAAAATAGAGAAAGAGGCACCAAACAATTCTGTTAAATCACTTCAATTAGGAAACCGTTTGAGAGGTGGAAGAAATTTAAAACTTGTAAAATTCTATTTAAAATGTAAATTTAAGCAAACTTGATTGAACAGGTTTATATTATAAGATTCAAAAGACAGAGGGAGGAAATACACTCGGTCACTTTGAGGCTAAATCTATGAAATGAAGACTTCTAAAAGGATGTGGTGAAGTGCTTGGTACAGTGTATAAGGTTCAGGAGAGATTTGTCTGTTTTATATATATATATATATATATATATATATATATTTGTTTTTACATTGTTTACGCGTTATCTTTGCTTTTTGAATTTTTATTTTGTCTTAACACTTTAAATTTTTGTTATAAAACAAAAATGGTTCTCAATTATTGCAGTGTAAAAAAAGGCTAAATTTAGGACTTGTATTTTGGGACAATTTGTTGTAAATAAATTATTGTGTAACGAACAAATATTTGTGGAAAAAGAAGCTGGGGTCGAAGTAGGTCAACTTTGTCCTAAAATAGTCTTTTGATAGAAAAAAAGATATATTTAAAATCACATAAATACAGTTGACTTGCTTCATCAAATGAGCTGAAATAGAGTTGCCACTACTTTTTATATAAACAGTATCCTTAATGCAAGTCAATAAAGACCCCAGAAATCACGACGGTCTACTGATTGATTCACCTTTTAAAACTGTTAATGAATTTAAAAACGACATTAACAATACTTTGTCATTACAGTGTCAAGCGAATATCAAGAGTTACTTCCTGTGTGTGACGGAAAGTGACCAGAGGGTTAAAATCCTGAGAAGCCAAGACGGCACACCACGGAACTTCACAGTAAAAATTCACACATCAACATAATAAACTGCAATTAATAAAAAAACACATTAAAGAGCCAAATTCCATCCCCAGGAAGGAGAGCCTGTCTACATCTCGACACCTGACCTCAGCAGTGAGGAGTCAGACAACAGTCCAGCGAGGTACGGCATGTTTCCCCTGGCTGGAATGTAATATAGAATGTCTAGCTTAATTTATCTCCACTTTTCAGCAAAACAATGTTTAAGCTTGCTGCACCCAGACCTCAACAAGACACCAGCCCGGTCCAATTCAGAGAGCTCTCACCGGTCAGAGCATCACAGGATGCAGCACTCCCAAGGAGGAACAAGAAAGTGGAATATTTCTGGATCCCCACTGACGAGGAATAATTGACTATTCTTTCGTTCCACATGTTCATTAAATTAAACTGACCATTGTCAGTGATAATAAAGACTGACCATTGTTTATAAGTTGGAAATTGAGTGCCACAAACATAATTACAAAACACGAAAGATGGTCATGCCGATCAAGTTTCTTCTTTATTGTGAAATTCAGCAGTAGTGGTGATGAATACAGCACTCAACAGCCGTCCAATGACATGATTAGAAGCCATTTCATTTGACAATGAAAGTGCAGTTAACGTGAGCAAATGCAAGCTGAACAAGATTAACTTTGTCAAATAATTAAAACACTTGTCAATAAAAGCTCATCCGAAAACCTCATTTTGACAAGGGCAAGGGTCTTTCTCCATATGGGTATCAAGAATTTTCAATTTAATAACCCATTAAAAGGCAGGATAAAAAAAAATCCATTATATTTAATGGTTGGGACTTCCATTACAACTGCCATTAGACAGAGAACATTTCTCAGATCCATCAATCAGAACACACTTCCAATAACATTAAGAAAATAAGGCTGGGGCTGCAGAAGCATAAAGTTGACACTTGTAACTTGATTTCTGCATCTTTAAAAGTAAAGCACTTAAACTCTACGACAGGTAGTGTGTTGTGGCAGATGCTCTGGTTCTTAATTCAAGATTCTTGACCTATCGGAAGCCTTTACCGACGCTTGTTCAGTAGGAGGTAGAAATGGAAATTGCTAATCGTTACAGTGATTTAGGTTTAACAGATGTTCATATCATGCACAAGGGTTTAGGGATATTGCAACAGACCCAAAATAACACAAATATAAGCTTCTACAGCACAGCCTATGATGGCCATTTGACCAGGATCTCATGATTTGCTTTAAGAAAAAAGACAATTTAATGGATCTCCAAAGGGTAAGCTCCACAGTTCCTTAAGTTCTTGTAAGGATCTACACGTACTGGAAGTGTATAGAGGTTGGTTAATCATGAGGAACTGGCACTGATAACATGTCTTGGTTATAATGAGAGCAAACACACTGTAATAGTGGTAGCATTGCATCTTGTATTTAATTCATGAGCCTAGCAGCAGTGTACTAACTGAGCGAGTGTGAGCAACTGCAGAGCGTCGGAACCAAATAGAAGCAAGTCACATAGTTGGAAAATCTGTGTGTACTAGAAGGACTAGTCTTGCTCCTTAATCTGCTTCCTCTTCAGACTCCTCTTCCTCAGCAGTTTCAAGCCAAGTCAGCCATTGGTTCACCTGGGAAAAAGGAACAAAATTCAAACAAAGATAAACTCAATATTTCAAACAATCAAGGCTTTTAAAATATAGCCACAAACTCCAGGAAACCGTCTGAACTAAACTTACCTGGAATAAGGCTTTTCCTTTTCCAGGAAACTCTTGAGAAATGTCTTCTTTCCAGGCAAGAAACGCTTCCTCCTCAATGATCTCCAAGTCATAAAAGTGGACAAAGTAACGAAGCAACATTCCTACATTTCAGAGAACAAAAGTGTGTAAATAAAACCTTTAGAAAAATAACTAAAAAAAAATAAATAAATAAATAAAAAAAAAAAAATCAAACCATCTCTGTACCTTTTGGGAAAGCATTGGCATTACAGTGCACCTGCAGGGCGTACAAGGCGCTGACCTGCAGCTCTGGGTGATTATGGAGGAACTTCTGCATGACTGGCTTAAAGGCAAGTAATAGCTGCTTCTCCTGATCCAGCTGCTCTTTAGAAGGAGAGGACAGTTGCTCGTCTCCTTCGGTCACTCCAAGCTCTGCAAAGATGTACTGCAGGAAGCTGAAACACAATTTATCCTGTCAGTAAAAATCACAAACGATATTGCAATTATACCAGTTCAAATTATACCTAGTTATAAGGATGTTAACGAATCCCTTATCAGTGTGGAGCTTGGGAGATATATTGTCTTTGATCCACTTGTAGATGGTCTGAGGAGAGGGATCCGTTTTGATTTGCTTCAACAGCTCCTTCTCAAGTTTGAGCAAGGGAAAGAGGAAACTCAGACCTTTGCCCTCCAGAACCTCCAGCATACGGTCCTTATTCTGGTCAATTTCTAAAACAAAAGATGGAATAAGATAAGTAGAAAACTTCCAAGGAAATTACATTAACATGGCAAATATGAGGAGGACCTACCCGGAAGCATCTTCTGCATGTTGACCTTGCTGAGCTGGAAAAGATCTGTGAGCCACTCTCTGTCCTTCAGCTTGGAAGCTTGCTGAAGGCAGAGCAGGAAGAGAGGAAAGTGGTTGCCATTCTCCAGTGGATGAGCCAGCTCTGCCACACTGACCAACTCAGCGATAACAGCCCGTGCTGCAAACTGGGCAAGGTAAGACTTCACCAGAGGAATGTCTGCTTCAATCTTAGGGCTCTGGTCCAAGACATACAGCAAAGCCTGAGACAAAAGCACAAATAATTTAAACATTTGCTGACAAACACTACTTCTGCACAGGCAATAGTTGTTGTTGTTGTTGTTTTTTATTAACCTTCATATAAGAGCTCTGCAGCTATTTACGTGCTTTAGAAATACAATTTTACTTACAAATGCTAAACTTTACTTTAAAAGCTAAACTTACCTGCATGAAATTTTCCCCAGTGATGAAACCCTCAGTGCGCAGAGTGTGTATTAGAGAGCTAGTGTCCTCACGATCCTCATCAGTACGTTCCAGAGAACACAGGATGATCTTGCTTAACATCTCTGGCAGAAAGTGTTTGGGAGCTTTAATCTCCCTCACACCACTGACAGCAGCCTCCATGTTCTTACTGTTCAGATACTCAGTCACAATACTCTCCTATTTTACACAAAGCATCAGTCACAAAACCTCTCAAAATCATGGAGTAAAATGTAACAGACAATACTCACAGTCATCCTCAGAAGTTCCTCCTTTGTAGGTGCTGGTTTTTTGGTGGTTTTCTGGGGTTTCTCCTGGATTGGAGGTGGGTTGGTTTTGAGCCCAAGTTGCGGAGGCTGAAATGAACACAAAATACAAGATGGAGTAAAATGCTCTCTGATTAGAACTTGATATTCAAAAGATTTTTGAAGGTTTTTTAAGAGAAGCTTCCAACCTGTCCAAAGGGTGGAGTTTGTGTCCGAGGAGGCTGAGCACTAGGAGGAATCATGGTGGGAATCTGGGGCTGCAGTTTTGGCACTTGGTTTTTATTCAGAAGGAAAGACTGAGCAGGTCTAAGACTGATCTGCAAATTCGAATCACAGGAACACACAAAGTTATGTTTGTCCCCAAGATTACAATGATTGAGACAACAGTGACAGCTTGCACTTCCTCATATCTCATAATCACATTCAGCGGACTGGCTGGCAGTAAAGATTGAAGGATGGGACAGAGGCATAAGAAAGAGGTAAAAAAGAGAAAGATTAAAAGTCAGAGAATGAAGACAGCCATCCAGTGGGATCCCTCAGAATAACGCGTCTTTTTTATAATCATAGGGTGCGAGATGCTTTTGATTTAGGTGGTGGCAGGGTGGCTTCTCAGATTTACCTCATCTGCATTCAGCTGCTCCTTCTTGAAGCGTGGAGGCATTTCCTTCGACTGAGCTTGCTGCTGGTTCAGATGGTTCTGGTTTTGATTGTGAAAATGCTGATTCTGACCCTAAAATAAACCGTTTATTAAACTTTATATAACTGCTTTGTTAAAGGCTATGCATTACTGATATTGTGTTAGTACATGCCTGGTTGGACTTCATGAAAGGCTTCATGCCCAAGTCAAATTGTGACTGGGGTTGGGAAGCCATGTGCCCGTTGAAAATAGGATTTGTACGATGACGTCCAAGAGTGGGTGAAAATCTGTCCTGGATCACACCTGGACCAGTCCCTATGCCACTTCCTGCAGACATGTAGTATGGTCATTATTGAGAGATAGCTGATTTGTCTTTTTCAGTGACAACTGATCAATTTATCAAATCTCACCTGGCATCTGACCAAACATATCCGCCAATCCCCCAAGAGTTTCTCTATCCAGTTTCAACCTATTTGGCATGAACGGGCCATCTAGGAAGAAGTCCGTTCTCATCCCCTGGTTCATGGGTGGAATGAAAACACCCAAATCCTTGAAAGTGGAAGAAAAAGAGAAAAAGATTTTTTAGCCAATGCATTTTTCTCAACAGTATTAAAAGCATGACTATTCTCCTGGCTCACCTTAACTGCATCTTGACGAATCTGGTTTATCGTCTTTGGTCCATTGTCGATGAAAGCCTTTCGAGGAACCCAATTGTTCTCTCTCAGCTCCACTGTGTCTTGCAGCAGGAAACGAATCCTTGCAGGCAAATCCTTGTTGTTCATTAAGGATTGCATACGGCCAAAGTACTGATCCATTAAAGACTGTTGGAAACACAAAAGAGATTACAAAGATTAAATTCAATGGTGATCTCATCTACTTCATTTTCGTGCACTCCTTGTTTTTCACAATCTGAAATTAACTTCAGCTGAAGGTGTCAACCACAAAGGGTTAAAAACTGTAATAAGCAAAAACTCAACACGATGAGCAAACAAGTACCCATTGGCATATTTATTTCATTGTCCGCAGTATATCAATAAAGATTTTCCTGAAGAAATGAATCTTTCTATGGTTATAACGATAAGTCTAGCGGACTGTGTACCAAACGAATTAGGCCTGCCATGATAAATTTGGCTTTTGACTTCTTTTTAAATGTGAAGCACCAGGGCTCCAGAGAGTTAATTTTGAGGACTTTTCAAATACAGTGGTACCCCAAGATACGAAATCACTTTGTTCCAACAGTATTAAGTTGATTAAAAAAAGAAAAACCAGAGAAAAAGCAAGTAATGTTTCTTCAATCCTTAAATCTGCACATTGTTAATGTAATAAATGCTGATTGAACAGAATAAAATGTAAAATATATAATAGGTACACAAATGTGAAACCTTTCCTTGTGAGTGAGGTGTCGGAGGAGGTGGAACGGGTGCCAGAAAACATTACAGCACTATGTATGAGAGTTAACTTTCTCAAAATATTTCACAAATTACTAACACCAACACGGTTTCAAGCCCAATCATAGACAGTTCCGAGCGTACTGGAGAGAGTTTCTGAGAATGCGTCACAGGGTTTCTCTAACTTGCGCTACAGAACAGCGCTTTCCTTTTAGATTACCAATAAATGTACTATAACAAATGTTATACATAATGTTTCGCTTGATTTAAAGTGCATCAGCCCCTTTTAGCACTGTCTGCAATGGGAGAATGGAGCACCAGGACCCAGAAGCGCGACGTCAGACATAACAAGCACATATTAGAGCAGAACTGTTGGTGTTTTTTCATATTTTGGAATTATTTTTCTTATGCCGAAGCAAAATATTTCCCGCGAGACCTTGAGGTACCTTGGTATCTTGAGGTACCACTGTATATGGATTTCCAATTATTTAGTAGGATTACTTACCCCACCTCTACTACTTAGTAAATTTACTTTTCCTTAAAGGTGCCATATTGTGAAATTGTTAAAGCATATATAACTATTATTTGAGCCCCCTATACTAGCACTGCATCGGTAGTAACTTTGAATCCTCTCGTAAAATGCACCATTAACCCCCTTCCTCCCACAGTCATGTTTTCACCACGGCCTTTTGGAACCAGTAGCTCAAGAATCATGAGTAATGTATTTTTTGCCAAACTGCTTGAGCTGTATATGCAAGATTAGAAAAACTGCATAAAAGATTATGAATAAACCTTGAGGCATGTTTTTGATAAGGGAACATCAGAAAAGTAGATTTTGCATAATGTGACGCTCTTAAAAAGGTACACAATTTTTCCTGAACCAGTTTATACCTTGGCTTTTTCATGGTCGAGTCTGGGCCCAACAGTCCTCATTATCTGACAGAGACACTCCAGATCCTCTCCCATGTCTTTAAGCTGGACCCTCTTCTTTTTCTCCAAAAGCTACAAACAGATTGGTGATGGATTAATGAATCACTGCCCAAACGATACAAGTAATTCTCACTGAAGTGTCAAATGAACACATACTGTTTTGATGCACTTATGAAGGATAGATTCATGGATGAGGTCGAGTTTGCCGAGTTCCCCAATGAATTTGATATTGCCAAGCATCTTGATCTTAGCAATGGCACGCTGCTCTTCCTCCTCAGAGGTGAGAGGGTTGTCCTGTTTGTCATAGACTGCAAAGAAACTTTTCAAATTAAAATCCCAGCAACAAATAAAATAAGAGATAAAATGGGGTTACAAGAATGACCTACTATCAACATTCTTGGTGCGGTTTTCAAATTCATCTTGAAGCTTGGTGATGAGAAGTCTTCTGAAAGTCTGCATTGAAATATGTACATGGATCAGCTTTATGGAGCTTCATGGATCAGATTTATTATAATAAACCCTGGCTTTTCAAAAGCCCTTAAAAATCATTATTTATTTAATCATAAAAAAAAAAAACTCAGAGGCACTTACTGTGCTTTGTTTTTGTGATGACTGGATTTCAGGTGTTGGGCCATCAAAGTTTGGTGCGTCCTCTGCCAAACGCAGACATAGCTGAGCATAGAGGGAGCTGTATTTCGGCTCTTCTAGGGCTTTGTCTACGATCTACAGAACAGATATAAGTTACAATTCTATAATTCCCATTGGTACAATCTTAGTATTCTTAAATCACTCTTTATTATCTTGTAGCCCATCAAGATGGGAAAAGGCAGATTTCTTTCCTTCTGTGACAACCTTAAGAACATAAGAAATCTGTTTTCTCTTAATTACCTTGACAGACAGAACAACCAAAACTATCCTTAGTGCTAGACTAATCATCATGGAGACAAACCTGTAGATTTCAATATGTCTGAAGAATCAAACTGCCCCATTATTGTGAAATATAAGAAGGAAGCTAACCCTGCTGACCATCTAAAAAGATCTGGTTTAGAACTACAGGAAACGTTTAATCATAAATACTAAGGTGTTTTCCTATGGCATCAAATATGTACTTTATAAAATAAAAAAAGAATTGGTAGACAGCTGATTCAAATAAATTACAACACATGTTCATTGAACGCTATTGTGAAGTATTCCAAACTAATCAGTTAACTTACCAGCAAGATCACTCCTTTGAGGACAACTTTAGAGTCTACGCCCACATTGAGAAGCTCAAGGCATAGCTTGTCAAACTTCTCTGGAGTCAGTTTGTTGAGTATGCTAGGAAGAAAAACAATAAACAAATGAACATCTTATGAAAGTCGGATCAAACACTATTGTTTTACATGTGTAAAGTTTGAGAGCATCAGCCGACCAACACCAACAAGCTCACAAGACTCAGAAACAGAGGCTTCCTTCAGCTCAATCCTAGGCCAAGACACTCACCCTCTCACTTTTCTAAATATTGCGTCATGATGTTCTTTTTCATTGGAGGAGTTGACATCTCGTCTAGTGCTTCGTGAAGGAACCCATCTCTGAACGCTAGGACCTGGGGTTTTCCCCAGGAACTCGCTACAAAAAAAAACCAAAAAAAAAAAACACAGATATTAGTATGTGAAATGTTACTTTCCAGTCTGTTCATTGGTTTAACAAAGCATACCTGTTACCGACAGTCTTGGGATAGTGCTGAGCTGCACCCCTACCTCCTCCTCCGCCCGAAGAAGCACTACAACAAAACATTAAAGATTGGATACCCATTTCCAGGCAGAGCAAACAAAAACCAATATAACTGGCTATAACATTTAGTCACTTGTATAGTTGTGAGAAAAACAATAAAACAAAACAAACCAAAATAAACTGACTTTAAATGTTGCTAACACCCCCAATTATTCAGGCATTTTAAAAAGTACAATCTCCCCCAACTTTTCAATGTGTGTTTATTTACTTCAAACATCCTTTAAAAAATTTAGGCAAAAGCTTTACCCCTCAATCATGAGTTAAGTTAAATCGTTTGAACTGTCCACTTGCTCAAGGCGACTGGTGCGGCGTCAATGCAGATGCTCTGGTCTAAAACGCAACTGAATCAGTTTGCAATAGAGAGAAATGCCAGTCATTACACAACAATCATGGTTTTAATCTGAGAGAAATATGCAGCTTTAAAGGATCAAGACAATTTTTAAAACTGCAAAATATCCTCCCGTTCCATTTTATTTTCTCAACAAACCCTACCTAGAATATTCAATTAACAGTTAACACAAGATGTGCCCTTTTCTTCAAATATTCCAATGTAGCCCCATAATCTGTGACATACACAACATCTCTCATATTTGACATCTTCACTAAAACAATGGCATGATAGATTAATGGAATAAAGAAGGAAAAGCAAAAAACAACCAATTTTATACAGAAACCCATTCTGGTCTAACTACAACAAAATGACAAACTATCTTGGTTGTCTCAAAATATCGGTCTTCTTTTGACAAGTAAGTTTTTATTATTTTTCCTTTTTTAGGCTATATTACAAATCTATTCTAAATAAACCAGGAAACACATTGGCTTGTGATACAAATTAAAGGGGCCATGAACAGATTTTGGACTGAGTTAGTAGATTCAATAATTAACTTTACAGCAGAAATAGAAACTCACTTATGCTGATTTGGTCTGCAATAAGAGCAAGCACGCTCTACACGGTAGTCTCTGTACACATGAGGACCATTATATTTGAGCATAGACGGGGTCTCTGATAGGTCAGTTTAGTAGCAGAGCATTTCAGGTCATAGATAATCAGATGTCATAGATATCTGGGAATCTACAGCTTGAGCATAATAAAGATGAACATAGAGCAACTCAATAGACTGAAGAATAGTTTTGATTTCCAGCCATAAATAAATAATATCTGCCATTTAAAAATCTTTGTACTCTGCTGATAGTCATACAGCTGATTATACTATATGCCACTTTTCAAGCAATCTCTCTGTGATTTTGTCATCAATGTGCTCAAGGCTGAGATCCGTGTGTAACCTAACTCCAGAACCCTTCTGTTACAAAACAAGCAATAACAAACCATAAAGACCAACTCTACATTCCAAAAAAAGAAAGAAAAAAAAAGTAAGGGAGTGCACATTAAGCTGCGATGTAAGTTGCAAAAGTATTTTGTTACAACCAGGTTTTTAAAGTCTTCTTTCTATTCTTTCATGAAAATTTTAATGAGAAATGTAAAGTGTCAATTTTTAAATTAATCATTTAATGTAAAGGTACATCAAGCTTACCCAATTTCAATTACCCATTTGGATTACTTTCTTGGTGTATGATTGCTGGCTCATGACCCCTTGTAAGTATAAAAGTTTGTATTTTGCACGTAAAACATCTTAAAAGAACTGCGTAAACTAATATAGTAAATTGAATTGTCGACCATTAGTTTTGGTCTTTTCTGTTGACATTTCAAACGAGCAAATAAATACAGATGAACTTAAAAATGGCCACTATATAGATTGTGTAATGTTTAGTAGACTCCTGATTATGAATTAGCTTTGGTGGTTATACTTATACTTATCTTGAGAAGTAACTTAAATAACGTAAATACTTTGGTCACGCCCTAGCAAATGTACACTTAACTACATAACCTTACCTGAAACGAGAAGCACCCCCTTCTGCAATCACACTCTCCACTTTGGCGGCTTGACAACGAAGAATTTTCAAAAGAATAATTATCAAAGGGCGGGTGGGGAAATCGTGACTGGCAGAGAAAGGGAAAAATAAAATGATATTTAAAAAAAAAAGACAAAATTCGAGAAACCATGTTAAGCATTGTAATAGTATTCAATTAACTCCCAACCAAAATATACACTTATCAAATTTAAGAGCAGTATTTCGTATAAAAACATGTTTAAACGGTCAGATTCAACCGTTTCCTGCTTTCATAACAAAAGAGGACAGAACGTAACGTTACAGTTAGCTCACGAGCAATGCAGTCGGGTAACAAAGAAAACAGCAGCAAATATTAAAATAATATACAAATTTTCACCATTTAAGAAAGCTAGAAAATTGTTACTTTACATTAAACTACAAATTAAATGTAAGATGAGGTATTTGCGAATTTAGTTTAAGTTAAGGTTACAGCTAGCTTGAATGCTAACTCGGTCACGTTATGTACAGCGATTGAAAAAAATAAATAGGCCAACAGTTGAAAATAAGATTTTACCAGTAACAAACAACCAGCGTATTGGTCCTTAATGTTAAAAGAGTTAACTTATACAATCACAAGCACTTCCAGGTGTTTGCTATAAATCGACGCCATTTTCTACCTTCACGCACTACCAAAGACAGCCATTTTACCATTCGAAAATACAGAAAAACCTACCTTTACAAAAGCAACCTCAGTTTTGATTTGGCGTATGTTCTTTTTTCTAAAAGAAAAAAAAAGATTACAAAATAAATGCCTTTAAAGGATAACACCGGAGACGTCTCAGGCACAAATGTTTGTCGGCGGTGTGGCAGAAATTGAGAAATGTTGAACTCGAGCTCCTCCTGAGTGATTGACGTCACACCGGAAGTAGATTTGGATTTGCCAGGAACACCCCCCCCCCCGGTTGCTAGTGGTTTTCCGTATAAACTATCGTCAATAATTCATTTATACAAATTGCTGTAAAAATGGCAAATATTTTGTGGGCTTTACAAAACAAACTTGGATTGAAACAATGTGAATCAGCCATTGGTCAATAGTTTCCCAGATATAATAGGAACACAATAGTAAGAGTAATAGTACAATAGTAAATGTCACATCTGATGAAGACGATTTATAATATTACTTTCCAAATAAAGTACTGACTTTAGCACCCCGCAATGTAGTGGAAATCCTCCCAATGTTAAATACCAGAACTTGATTCAAACTACCCATATTCATTTCATATAGTAGTTACTTCTACAGTCAAGGAATGTTAAGAATAAAACAAGCACTACCTATAATTTAGAACATGGTTTTGAATGGGGCAAAACATGTGAAAAGCAGTGGGTGAGAAGTACCAAGATGCCTTACTAAATCCAAAGAGAATCCGAAGAGCACATAATATTCATTCTTCATGACCCAATAATGCAATGCAAGAGACATTTTGTGGACATGTGTTGTACATTCATACATACCTTCAACTGAATTTATACAACTTAGCAGTGATTTCAACACAGTGTAAACTGTAAATGACAATTGTTTCACTTATCTACATATTTACTGTCGATATATTCGACTGTTCCTAAATAAGTGTGAATAAACTCCCTTCAGGACAAATGTGAGTGCAGACTATGTCGATCAATACTAATTTCCTTCCATCACAACCATTATCTTGGAGTAACTGGAAGTTAAGGCTTTTTGTAATGATTCATGCGCTATAGTTTGAGGCCCACACAACTCTAGTATGTAGATAAAACTTAGATTTTTTTTTACATATTTTATATGTACTCGTTTTTTCTGCAACATTTGTATGATATATAGTCAGAATTTTATGTCAATAGCATGAAAGTGTGTGTCCATTCAGCCTTGTATCAATAGTTTAAGCTGGGATATTTTGAGTATTGTGTCAACACCACAGCCAACATGAGTATTGTTGCTGACCATGTCTATCATTTTATGGTCATAGTGTACCCATCTTCTGATGGCTACTTCCATCAGGATAGCGCAGCATGTTAAAAAGCGCAAACCATCTCAGACAGGTTTCTTGAGAACATGACAATGAGTTCACTGTAATCAAATGGCATCCACAGTCACCAGAGCCCTTTTGGGATGTGGTGGACTGGGAGATTCGCATCATGAAAATGCTGCTAACAAATCTGCAGCAACTGTGTGATGCCATCATGTCAGAATGGACCAAACTCTCTGAGGAATGTTTCCAGTGCCTTCTTGAATCTGTGCCTTGAAAGATTAAGATTAAGACAAAAGGGGTTCCAATTTTGTCACTAGTAAGGTATACCTAATAAAGTGAGTTTGCCAAATTAATTTAGTAAAATCAGAGAATAAACATGTTTCCTGTAGTCTAGGTAAGAGAACTCTTTTTAAACACTATTTTACAATATCCCTCACAGCTCTCATATAAACTTCTCATACTACTTTAATACTGTGATAACCTCAACTGAGATTTAACATTATGCTGATGCTAAAAATATGATAAGTGTGGTGTTAAATTAGAAACACATGACTCCCTAGCAGCATGACGATGCCACCACATTTTAAAAGGCCCTTATAACCCAGAAACATTGGCTTGTATTGTAGTCAGACTAGAGCCTGTAGCCACGAGCAGAGTTTCAGAATGCGCAGCAATGTCTGCTGTCTATGAACCATCACTGACATCTTTGGTGACTTTGGCCACAACATAAGATCTTCTAGCTTCAAACATATTTTACTTGTCCCTCACATGGACCTTTGACTCAAGGTTCTAGTAGCGCCATATAATGTCTTGTTTTAATTTTATGTGTTAATACACTGATATTTTACCAGGTATAACACTGTAATTTCCTGTAAAATACTACAATTAATTGATTTTGCAACTGACGTTTACTGTGATAGTAATTTTTATTGGAGGGGGAAGTATAGTGATAGGTCAGTTGAGACTGAATCTGGAGTAAATTAAAGACATTTTCAGGTTTGTCAGACAGAAGGGGACCAGGGAAGAGAAAATCCAGAAACAGAGACAGACTCTGGAGTAAACAATGATACATCAGAGAAAACACCTCCTGGAAATCATTGATATGTTTACCAACATGAGTAACATGAGCTGAAGGTAAGTCATCTGTGATATGTGATCAACATCAAGCAAGAATATTGTCAGAGCATTTCTACAATGTTTTTTAAGGATTTTCAGGGTTAACTTTTTACCGTTTTCATGCCTACAGTTTAAAGTTGTTAGTGTTTGTGAACAAATAAATACAATGTTAGCATAATTGATTTTTTGTTGAATCAATAGTGTATGTTCTGTTTTAATGTATAGATTAATAAAGATAGATATGTAAATGCAAATTAGTTCATTCAACTTTTTAAGTTTAGGGTGTTATGTATCTACTGTAAAAATAATGATTTATACAACGGTCGTATCAAAAGGTCTTTCTGGAATGGATAGATGTATAATTTTCAATATAAATAACCCTCTACCTTGATATACGTGGTCCATTACAGCTAAAGATCCAATTTTATGACCCATTTTGGGATTTGTTACCTGTACAAAAGACACAAACACAAAGACTCAATCTTCTTTAGTTTAAGAAAATCCAAAAAGCTTAATGTTTAAGGACACCAGGGACAAAATTGTAGGCCCAATCAAACCCTTTTGGTCGATCAAAAAATGTAATAAGAAAAAAATATCTGGGTTACTTGCACAACCCTCTCTGAAGGAATGTCGACCTATTAGGTGTATTGTGGGGAATAGGCCAGGGAGGGACTGTGACGAGCGACGAGAGTTCTTTGAACCAAGCACAGGACCTGTGCTAGAAGGCTCACTGGGGGAAACGCGTATAAGCTTTTGCCAGAGCGTCTGTCCCAAGATAAAACAACTGGCTCTGGGAGTTGTTCTGAGAGGTGAAGAGGTCTACCTGAGCCTTGTCGAACATCTCCCAAATCTGCTAAACAGCCAGGGGATGGAGTCGCCATTCTGTGAGAGAACCTGGAAAGTGAATCTTGATCTGGTTGCTTGCACCCAGGATGTGAACAGAAGCCAGTGGAGCAAGTTTTGGGCAAGTGAGAGAAGGTGGTGTAGTGGAATAATCATTTTTTCCTGAATTATGACAGACATTGAGATACAGAAAACCCACAGTCTCTTCATTTTCATTGCATTGAGAGTATATGTGACATGACAGCCATTTACAGATCCAAGCCCAGGCTGACCGACTTGGACAACCTCACAAGTGAATGACTTGAGTAAATACTGAAGAAACGAAAACCTGGAAGAAATTGTCAATAAACTGTGATGATGCATGAACTCTGTGTCGCGTTTCTCTCCTCGTCACCCTCAGATCTCTCGAGAGGGGAGAGCAGAATCATAGCACAACAGTGGCACATATTGTTCCTCAGGAGAGTTCTAATTAGTCAATCTTTCGACAAATTGTTGATTAGAACGACAAAATGTCCCTTGGACTATGCAAGCCTTTGATTTGTGGAGTATCAAAGTTCCTGAGAAAAGGTACAGCTAGAACATTAAGTTGTACACAATGACTAGAAGAGAGCTAGGACCATACTCTCGTGTTTACCATCAGCAACACACTAAACTGTCATGGATTAAAGATCTGACAGTTGTCTCCAGATCTGTCTGAAGTTTAACAAAATCCACCTGGATGTTTCAAGAGGAGGCATTGGAGATGCTCATGAACTCAGAAAAGAGAATGTTTTGATGTAAATCCAACAAAGGATGAGTACAACTCTATGAAAAATAAACAGCTGTCTAAACCTGAAATATCAACAGTGCATAAAATAATTGCTGAAAAAAGTAAGACTTGTTTTTTTTTTTAAATTTCGTTTCAATGACATCCAAAATGTATAGGGACAAAAATATCAAACATTATCACATCAACGCATTATTTCTACTTTGTCATAACAGCATTTCCAAAGTTAACCACTAAGAGACAGTAGAGATCTAAATATATTCTTAAGAAAGCAGCTTTTTAGCACCAGCCTCTACAATTAATTTGAACGCCCATATCTGCTGTGTCTACAGATTAACCTTTAACAAAATCAGCAGTGACTATTATTTTACTGGATTTAAACATCGACAATATTTTTGTTCTTATATGCATTTCTACAGGCAGTTTGTGTTTAGTAGAACAATTGCATTACTGACACCTTCTACAAAAATAAAAAATAAATGACCTTCAAACTGGTCTTAGTTGCAAGGTTAGTATTGTGCGTGAAGCCTGAAAAGAACAGTTTGTGTACACAACTTTTTAACAATGTGACAATGTTACTCTCACTCAACTCTCCAGGAGTATTTCCCTTCCTTTTGATCAACCCTGCTGTCTTTCCTGAGAATGTGCAATCCACAAATGTTGAAGGAATCAGCTTTTTCCAAAGACATCATTTCACACCAACAATGTGGTTTCATCCTGGGAACATGGACATTCAAGAACATAGCCAAGAATTTGAAACAATGTGTTTGCTGGGTCCCTGATGCAATGCTGCTCAAAGTCAAATCTCTTCCCTCAGGCGTTTCTCTCATTATGACTTTGCATTGTGTTCGAACTCCTGGACCGTTGAACTACAACTAAGAAGGGTGCACAGAGTTGCAATAAAGACAGATTCCTCTTTATAAGTCACTTGATTCTTGTTTACATGCCCATGCTGTTTCGTCCTTCAGCTGCAAAATGATTCAAAGTAAAGATATGTCCTTTCAACAGACAGATCTGAAGCACTCTCAGATGCTTAATAAAAAAACTATTTTAGTTGAAAAATATATATATTTGTACTCTTACATTAAAGCAGACACTTGTACACAAAAATGACCTACAGGTGAGAGAAAATAGGAGCAAACAGAAGCAAAAATTTCAGCCTCTACCAGAGAAAAGAATTTGACATGTATTTCATATTTCAAATTTAATATTTTATGCATTTAAGAACAAAAATGAAAAGTTTCAACATGTCTGAAAAACTACCAATAAACTCGTGACTGGTTGATGCATGATCTCTGTGTCGTGTTTCTTTCCTTGCCACCTCTGGGATCCCGGAAAACTTCGTCTCGAGACAGAAAGGATCAGAGTCCTTCAATCACAGTTCAGAAAATCTTTCCATTAGATGTGGATGAGGCTTCATCCACAGATGCCTTCTTTCCATCCATATTATTAATATTCATATTTGTTTGAAAGTAGTTTTCATTTTGAATTTGTATTTATGTTAATAATTTGATTAAATCCAATGCAATTAAATCATTTCATGGTATCTGGCTAAATGTAACTAAATGTTTTGTCTGAGTGAATCTATGCCAATGCACATAGTTTACACAAAGTACACTCTATAGACATTTTAAATGAATTCATACGTTATTAAAAAAATCCTAAAAAGCACATTTGAAATAAAAATATAACTGCATACATTTGGTTCATTAGCATAGCCTCGCTTAAAATATGTTAATCTACTCCATTCCTCATGCCACACCCTCAAACGTTGCTATTTATGGGGGTTAAGGGTTCAGCATTGCTTGAGCAGTGGGGGTAGAGTAAATGAGATCAGTTTTATGCCTCGGTCAATATTCTCCATTGGGTTCAGAAAGCTCATGATATATGAATATTAATGCATGTGTGTGGGCCCATATTGCCAATGTGACTACGACGATAGAGAACACAGAGAGTTTATGTAAGAGTTCGCTATGATTTGAATTGAGACAGCAGAAAGGAAAAATATATACGATACAATGAGATCATTTAAGGAAAAATGAGAGAGGTTTATGTGCAGGAGCCTGTTTGGTACATTTCATAAAATTTTTTAGATCAAGGAGCAAACTTGATATAGCCAAATGTAAAACAATAAAGGCCCTTGAAATACAGTTTATTAAACGTCTTTTGGGAGGAGTCTGGAGCCACACCCACTTCAATTCAATCTATATAAGCTTGTCCTTCCTCTTTTTCCTTGACTCAGTCTGAATCAGCTTCATCGCTCCCACTTACATCCCCTTCACCTCTCACGGGGGTCTACTCTGACACATCCGAGCAAGACAGCAAACCTGCACGTTCGTACCCGACACACACACTTATGAACTTAAAGCAGGCC
Organism: Danionella cerebrum; assembly: GCA_007224835.1. Lineage (NCBI taxonomy): Eukaryota > Metazoa > Chordata > Actinopteri > Cypriniformes > Danionidae > Danionella > Danionella cerebrum. The sequence continues at coordinate 154,592 of SRMA01026037.1, forward strand.
AGATATATCCGAACTCCTGAACTTTGCCCACGGTACAGAGTGACATATTTTAAGGATGGCACAGTGCTGGTCATATACATGCTGTACTGTGCAAAAGTTTTAAGCAGTTGTGAAAAAAGCTGTAAACGAAGCATGTTTTCAGAAATATAGTGCAAAGGCCGCAAACAAAAGAATAATCTAAGTCAAATCGATATTTGATGTTATTACCTTTTGCTTTCATATGCGTTTCAAGGTGCACTTACAGAGTCAGAGATTTTCTATTCAGGTAAAACAGACTTAAGCTGAAACAGGTGCCTTAAAACTGGTCAGAGTTTTAAGGCACCTGTTTAAACTAAGCACAGCAACTAGACTATTCTGCATCAACAAGGTCTCTCCCAGACAAAAAATTCAAAGCACACTGGGGTTTCCAGAAGTTCCGTTCAAGCTAATTGCAGAAAAACTATTCTGGGTTGATCTCAAAATGTTAAATTCGGGTAACACAGAAGGCAGGTTTAAGATACTTGATCCAAATTTTTCTACAGATCTCAGAACCCACACAAGTCAATTACCGGTATATTGTGTATGAAATAAGGAAAAGCATTTTTGAATGAAATTATCATTTAATAGCTTATTTGATGCAAGAATATTCACAGTTCTTGTTCTCACTGAAATGCAGTCGATGGTGAGTTTGTTGAATCTTGGAAAATTCTTTCAAAAGTCTGGATTCTTTGTTTAGCATTTGCATATATGTCAGTGTTAGGTATAGAAGTGTGTAAACCCCGAAGACAAAAGCAACTGAGACAGACAGACAGCAGCAACAAAGATCCATTTCATGTTTTTTTTCTATTCCAGTCTGCCTTAGTTGACATCTAATTTTTAAGACCTTGTATACAAATCTCTTTGTAGGTAAAGATTTCCTATATGTATAGTTTTCTCATTCGCACCATCTCCTTCTGTCAGCTCCATTTCACTGCATGGCTGTCAGGACCCCTCTATTTGTCTTCAATGCTATTCAGATTCAGAGTGATATTTCTAAGGATTTCTCTAGGTCCTAGCAAAATAGTGCCAAAAGCCTCAAGGAGACTTTCCAATCATTTCCTTCCCCTCCACAAGACGGGCAAAGTGGTTGTTGAGATAATTAAAAAGCCATCGCTAACAGAAATCTTCTGCCTCATTAAAACCCTTCGAGCTCATAGATTTTATCTGCTGGAGGCATCGAGCTCTGCATGGGTGGAGGCCAAAGGGCCCTGTTTCAAATACCTGCTTAAAATGATAGCGGCACCTCCAAATTAGTAGATTTAGTAGCTTCCCTTAAGGTTTACTTTGCCCTTGGAACAGATGAAAACTGGCCCATTTCATATAATAAAGCACAAGTGAAACTTTTGTCTGATCATTTGCTGACGGCATATCTGAGAACCATACAAGCCATCATGAATTTCCTTGACGGATTCAACCACGACAGAATGTAGAGCTGGAGTGAACTTTGACCTGTAAAAAGCACTTGTACTGTATCTAGATCTGACTAGTTAAGGCCTGTCAATGAGCAGAAGATTTGCACGAATCTTCAGATGGTGTCTAAGCAGGGTGCTCTGTGTCTGGTTCGAGGAAATATTGATGCAATGACGCTCCTTCCCTGAAGATAGCGTTTACTGCACAACAGATGCACTCCGTGCCACACAAGGAAAGAAGAAAACAGGAGCAGTTTATTCTGTTGGTGGCGGATCAGAGGGAGCTGCTTGACAAAAAGCAGAGAAAAAAGGATTTGTGGCTTTTTTTCCCTGTTTCTTGTACAAAGTCGCTAAGAAAATGTCGGATGAGTGCCACTTAGTGCCTCTTTTATGTCCTACTCATGTCATCGCAGAGCCAGCTTTCATTGGTTGTTCTGTTTGCAAAAAAAACACTGAAATGGTAGTGCAAATCTGTTTTTCATTGATATTACTCATTTAGTCAGACGAGTGAGCTCCTGTTGCAGCCCACGGTTTTTGACTGAGGTGCGTTGATGAAATAAACTGTGGACCGAAAATTCAGATTGGTCTGTTAAGGTTGTTAGGGCAGTGGTTCCCAAACGGGGGTTTGAAAGGCAGTAAGGTGTACACTGGAGGAGAATGGGGGAAAAAGCGATTAAGAGGAGTATTTCATGAATCATTCGTAAGAATGATCTCACTCTGAAAAACAGAGTAGAGTGAGACTGTCCCAAGCATCTTGATTTCTTGAAACTGGATTTTCACCAGCACATACTTATTGAACAGGTATTTTCTGCTTTAACAGACATGAAAACAAAGTCCAGAGACTTTGTGTGGAAAACAATTTAAGATTCAGATTTTCCCAAAATGAACATTGAAGAGCTGTTTGCTTCTTTCTAAGAACATCCATTGTGTTGAACACTACGGTTTAAGTGAGCTGCGTCTTGCAAACAGCGAATTTTGAGCTCGCATACAAGGCAGATTACGGCAATAAACTGAGAGCCGTACAACGGGCAGAAGGAAGACTCTATAACTGTTTGCTGGCACAGTCATTAAACAGAGTGATGATTGTTTCACCAATGCAACACAACCTAATAATATGCTGAACAAAATTGTTATTTTTAATACACTTTTGTGGTTAATAATAATAATAAACTGTGATGGCAACTTGTTCAGGGTGTACCACTGCTTCTCATCTAATGTGCGTAGAGATCGCACCGGCAGATCCCCTTGACCCTAAAAAGGGAATAATCTGGTTGGAAAATGAACTAATAAACTGTCCAGTATTTTTTGTGTGTGTTTTATATACATGCTGTAATCTATTTATAGTTACACATTATTAATAGCTTTTATTGATGGGGTACGTGACTGAGGCTGATGTGTCTCAAAGGTAGTGTGGATGGAAAATGTTGGGAACCACTGATTTAGGGTTTTCATGAAAAATCAAATGCTAAAGTTCAATGGTATTTTAAGGCAACAGCTTTTTACAGCTCAAAGTTAACCGTTTTAGAGTCTTCTGTTAAAAATTTTCTGTACAAAGTACGTTTTTACACCGTAATCAGCACAACACCAATACTTAGTAGACAATGGGAACTATCAATTTACCCACTGTAGTTGAGGAGTTGAGATGGGGTCATGATGTTCAGTATTGTCATATGCAGGACCCTACTGTTCGTAACGTCTTAAACATAATAATTATTACAATGAGCTATTTATTATGAATATTGTTATTATGAAAACTAAACTCTTGTTTACCAGCAGTTTTCACTCGTTTCTTAATCAGCTCTGGATCACTGTTAGTGCTGGTTTGTTCCATGTACTGGTGAAGTCTCTCTCGTACTGAATTTGAAAGTTTTACAGTAGACCCTCATGTCCACCTTTTCCGAAAGCTCTATTGTACTGCTGTACTTTTGACTTTTGCTGGAGAGAGCCTTGTTGTTGTAAACGTGTGCAGCAATCAGTCAGGGTTAATTACGTTTATGGAGGACTCCTTCTTTTGTCATTGCTCTGCAGGTCAGGGAATAGAATACTCCATAAGGTCCCCCAGCATCCCATCCCTGCCCTGATCATTACAGCAATCTGAGAACAGCTTGTTATAAATGGGATAAGTTGGTAGATGTAATAAGTTGGTAGAGCATTGAGTTAACAACTCAAATCCCAGGGGAGGCAGGAACTGAAAAAAAATGTTTTCATTCATTTAAATGCGCGCACGCACACACACACACACACACGCACGCACGCACGCACACACACACACACACACACACACACGCACACACACCTCCCTTCAAAAAGCTCTTTGTACAAAACTTGTAGCATTTTTTAACAAATACACTCACTGGCCACTTCATTAGGTACACCTTACTAGTTAAGCCTTTTGCCTTCAAAACTGCCTAAATCCTTTAGGGTGGAGATTCAAGTTACTGGAAACATTCCTCAGAGAGTTTGGTCCATATTAATATGATAGTCATCACGCAGTAGCTACAATTTGTCAGCTGAACATCCATGATGCAAATCTCTCATTCCACCACATCCCAAAGATGCTCCATTGGATTGAGATCTGGTGACTGTGGAGGCCATTTAAGTTCAGGGAACTCATCCTCATGTTCAAGAAACCAGTCTGAGATGATTCTTGCTTTATGACATGCCGCGTTTACCTGATGGAAGTAGCCGTTAGGAGATTGGAACATGTCCAAATTTGGTGAACATGTGCAAATTGTAGCTTCAGTTTTCTGTTCTTAGCAGACATAAGTGACACCAGATGTGTTCTTCTGCTGCAGTTGCCCATCCGTTTCAAGGCTTGACGCTCTTCTCCATACCTCAATTGTAATGAGTAGTCTGTTGCCTCGATCAGTTCGAACCACTGAACGCTGCATCAACAAGACATTTACAGCCACACAGCTGCCACTCCCTGGATATCTCTGAAATACTCAGACCAACCCGTATGGCATCAACAACCATGCCACACAGTGTGATTTGTATTAAGTTGCTGCCATATGATTGGTCTTTGAAAGCAAAACAAAATAATTATAAATTGAAATTAAACTCAGTATATGTATTTGGAATATCCTAAGATGGCTTTGGGGTTGTTTTGGTCTCTTTGGTATGTCTCTTACCAAGAGGCTTACTCTAGTAAGTTTGACTATTATCGCCATCTACTGGCTTGACATATTTTAGATCATTTTTTCCATCATTTTATTTGTTTCATACATCATACATGTATATGTTTTGTACATCTAATACCACAAAAAAAAATCAGGAAATACGAAGAGAAATTCTTTAAAAAAACCCAAATGATCTGTATTCCAGGACATTCAAGGAAATGGAAATTCTTTCATCTGCCCTCAGCACTTTTCCAATTGGCATATATTTATTGGTACACATAGGACTGTTAATATTCATGTCAGAGGTTTCAAGAGAGACTTTTTGGTACGGACATAACACACATGAAAGCCTGGGGAAAAATATAAATAAAATCAGTTTTTATCAGAAAAGAGTCTACAATTTCTGGGAGTTTCTGCATTAGCACAATGACCCCAGGCCCTTTTATTTCCTGTACTGGAAATATCATCCTTTCTGATTTGCACATGAAAGGCCAGCATGCTCTCTTCCACAGAAAAAGAGACATTTTTAGCTTCAAAGAATTAAAGTGATGAACAGATCTTTGCACATGGTTGGTGATAACATGAAAAACACTGTTTAGATCCTACTAGTCATTGAGTGCTTTCTTCAAGATTACAGGGTCCTTGATACCTTTTTACAGCTGTTTACCTCAGGATTTCAAAGATGAATGATACAGCATTGAAAATGATATGCAAACACAAACAAGAATATATTCAGTTTTTAACCCACGCAACATTAGAACACACCAAGTCATGATTTATTCCTTAATTAATGCACAAATAACTGGTTGTAAAATGCTTTTTAAATTAAACTTAATCCAGTTTACTCCTTCAACTTGTTTAAAGCAGCCCTGGTTTATTTGATTTGATCAGATGTGTCGGCGACATGAACCCCGCCCCCATCACATCCACTGCATTCAAATCTTGCTGCACCCTTGAGGTATACATTTAATCAACAAAGTTAATGATATGCAATTTAGGGTCAGTTCGTTCAGAGCTCATTATATTTTTAAGTCATAGTTTACAAGATGTATTTGGTTTGGCATGCACCACACATCGTCAAAAGAAATTCACCTAATTTACATATCTGTCAGGATCCAATCAACAGCTCAGTTCCCGTAAAGCTTTATCAGATTTTATCTAGCATGATAAAAGTAATGGACCAGATCTAGAAATATAGATAGTCAGATTCTGTTTACAAAAACCTCTTGGGAAACCAAAACAGGAAGAAAAAAATCAGTTTCTTTCATTTCAGTTTGTTTAGGCTCAGGTGCACACAATCAATAGAAAGTAACGTTCAAACAGTTGCTAATTTAAGCTTGGGTTGAAAAGTCGTTTCAACTCGACACCCACAACCTTGACAGAAGAAAGGAGGCAGAAATAATGGATTCCAGGGGGAAATGATTGGAGGCTGTCCCATAAATCTGCACCGAGTGAGAGCCATTGAGGGCTATAGTCGTGCTGAGAAGCGACTCATTCTCACATTTCACAAGCAAAGGTGTTTGTGGGAGTTACTTCATTCACTTGGTTCAACATACATTTGCACTGTACTTAGAATTCTTTGAATATCTTGATCAATTCAAAGATATGTAATGGACTAAAATGTAGTTTGTATTATGTTTCGAGTTCATTAATACCTTTCTTTCTGCAGTAAAGCACATCAAATTGTTCTCAATTGAAAGTACTAGTTGGGCCATGCATGCCTAAGAACGGAAGTAATTAAAACAGTATTATTGCATGTTATTTCTACAAAATGATCTATGAAATAATTAAATTGTGCTAAGATTAAGTTATTCGGGATTGTGTTTTTTCCATCACACAATCAATTATGGCCAGTATGCCCTGCAGACTTTGCAGACATAAACAGATATAAAGTAAAAAAATCTGACGTATATTCAAAATTCCGATAAATAAATTCAGAATTCAGTGACATAAACTAACAATTCTGAAATATAAAAACTCATATTGGAGATTTAAAGTTGCAATTCTGAGTTCTGAGGAAATTTGAGCTATAAAACAAGAATACAGACAGGTAGAAATTTAAAATTCTAAGAGATAAACAAGTTTTGATATATAATCAGAATTCTGACAAACAATTGTGAATTGTTTGATATAAATGTATAATTCTGTGTCACAGATACATGAAGTCAGAATTCTGTGATATATTTACAATTCTCATAAACAAGTTCAGATATTATTTTTTAAAAGTGCAATTCTGAAATTTAAAATTCATATTTATATTTGCAATTCTGAAAAACATTTTCATAATTCATTGACATAAATTCTCAGTTTGTAGCTTTAAAGTAAGATTTCTTATTAATAATCACAATTTACATCATCTTTGATATAAACTTGTCGCTCTGTAATATAAAGACCCAATACTGAGATATAAAGTTTCAGAATTCTTTAATATAACTTGGATTCTGAAATATAAAGTTGCAATTCTCAGGTATAAAGTCATTTTCAGTGGCAGAAAGTGGCTTTATAAACACTTAAAAAGTATATTGTTCAAGTTATACCAATCTAGAAATAATGTTGAATGCAGTTATGCAGTTCAAAGAAAAAATATATAATTTTTTCTATATATTCAGTGTTGTTGCAATTCAATTCAAAGAATTAATGCTGTAGTGCAGAGGGCCCCTCTTCCTCAGTTCGTTTAAAACCCTGATCAACAAATGCATTCATGTACCTCACAGAATGATGAAGATTCATAACCTTTGAAGAAAATTGTAGTTCTCGTGAGGGCTTGTATTTTGCATATACCTGCTCCTCTGTACAGTTTTGTCTCGTAATTATTCAAAGCAGAATTCATTCCTTTGAGACTCTGTTTTCTCTGCTTAAACGTGTTCTCTTGTTTTTAAAATTCTACAGAACATTACATCAACATATAGGCCAAGAAACATCCATCCATCCATCCATCCACCATTAATTGAAAGCTTTGCCTTACGACTCTCAACTTTACCTCACTCTTGAATAAGACCTTAAGATCCCAGAACCTGCAGGATTCCAACGTCATCACTGAATCATTGTGTATAGCAAATGTTTGTGTTAAAGTTAAAGAACTATGTGATTGAAACAAGCTCCCTTTCTGCACTTCGATTTGTATTTATGTATTTGACAGACAAGTTTATCCAATGTGACTTGGATTGTATTGAAAGAAGCATTTGAGCAGGTATTGATTTCCCTGGGGTTCAAACCCACAACCTCAAGGATAGTTCAGTTTAAGAAATCGCAGGAAACTGCTCAGAATTGCAGGCAAACCGAAGCTTGTGCACGCGAGTGACACAGTGTGAAGTACCAAAGAAGCAATCTGGAGCAGTCCACGGCTCAGAATTGGGCAGAATGATGTGTGTTTTGATAATGTCTGCAATTACCTGCAGCCAATGTAGCACCAACACCCAGGGCAACCGGGAGTTTAGGGGGTTCCGGTACAAAAAGATCTTCTTTGTATAATTGGACCCTTGAAATCGAAAAAAAAAAAAAATCTTGAGTGCTCCAATTTTCTATAATATTCCCGGTCTTGCGCTTCTGTCTTGAACATGTGAAATCATGTTGTTTTCAGGTCACGTCTTGTGATTGTTTGGTTTTGATACATAGTTAAAGTCATAGACTAGAAGAGAAGCAGCAGAGCCCTATATGGGATTTTTTTTAAATATGACAGCAAGAAGATTTTGAAGAAACAACACGAGAAGCAGTTCTCAAAAGGAAATCCCAGGATTCTCAGTACATTTATGGTTCTCACATAGATTTGCGAATACAGGGTATCTTGCTAAGGTTATTTCTTTTAATAGGACCTCTGCATGGCAAGCCCTATAGAGTAATAAAGCATTTAGACAAACCTTTATCAACAATAATAAACACATCATTTGTTAAATTGTAAATTAAAGCTAATAATAAATGTAATACATCATAAAAATAAAAATGTAGATGTGAAATTGTATTAAGTAAAGGTTCTGAAAGAGAGGACACCATTGAAATTTTTATCCACAGTGGCTATAAATGGTTTCGGTACAAAAATGGCTTCTTCTCTATGTAATTAGACCCAAGAAATGGGAAAAAAATCTTGCGTGCTCTCCTTTTCGATAATATTCTTGCTCGTGTTGTCTTCAGGTCACTTCTCGTGAGTGTAGTTGAAGTCAACTACTAGACAGAGATAGCAGCAAAGCTCTATATGGGACTTATAAAAAATATGACAGCAAGAAAAAAAAGGAATGAAACAAAACATGAATAATAAAGGTAATAAAACATTAAAATATAGACAAAATATGAATTGAGAAAAAGTTCAGGACTGGACACCATCGAAATTTATATCCACGGTGAAACCTAACTTGTTAAATTCCATTATTTTGGTGAACATTATGTTCGAATAATCAGGTGAAAAATTATATTCGATATGCTTCTCATATTTGCTATTAGAAGCAGCAGAGCCAACACACGTTCAGTCAGTCATTACAGCACCATTCTTGATTCTTTTAATGTGTCTTTTGAATGCAAATAAAGTGATCTATTAGACAGAACTTGGAAGGCATTATCAAAGCGATTGTGGGTTAGTAGATAAGTATGTGTGTATGTGAGGAAAGGGCCCTGAGGGAACCTACAAAGCCTGCAGCCTGGCAAATCTTGGATCTAAAAGAAGACCAGCCTCTCATCTCTTTGCAGCGATACGTAGTAAAAAGAGAAACATTTATAGCCAATACCCAGATGCACAGCAAAGATATATCTTTGTCATTTTTGGAAAACATCAACACCAGGCAATATCCAAAAGACACCCTTGACCTTTCATATCAAGCCTGTGGATCTGCGAACAGAGAAAAAATATCATCGGACCATTGCATACCTGGCGTATTCGTGTTAACCTAAGCCAGTTGAACTGGTATGAAATATGCAAGTGAGAAAAGGTCAAAGGTTTGTTATTAGATACTTGCCTCAAGGGTCACTTCCAGAAAGTTCCCTCTGTGATTGGCTTCATCCCACACACCAGGTATCAGAATCAATAAGGACAGCTACCACCGATAAAGGAGCTCGACACACTCTGAGGTCGTATCACATGACCCCAATCAATAGTCTGGAATGTGTAATTCACCGCTGAACCACCCACTATGTTTTTCAATGATGAGAGATCTCAGACACTGCGGTGTAAATGGAGAAAGTGAGAGAGAATGAATGGTGTTAATAATTAACTGTCATTAAATAGTACAAATTATATGCAATTAGGAAAAAAAATGAATGCATAAGACAAACAAGCTCATCAGAAGGAGCCCAGGATTAACAGAAGTTCACACACTGGGAGTGAAGACAAAGCCCCGGGAATTCAGGATAAAATTAGCATCACAGTTAGGTCGTTGATAAACTTGGAGAATCAAATGATTTATTTTAATTATGGTTTCAAATTATACAGACATATTGTTGTTTTGCTAAGAAGCCGCTACTTTTAGTGTTTAAGTGATGTATATTGTTCTGGTTATGTGGTTGATGAAAATGCGAACATAAAGTCGCCTACAACTATATTTCATTATACACTCTGTATAATTTGAAAACTAATCTTGCCCCTCGTTTGTTCACTTTTTGCTGTCAAGTGCAATTTTTCAGCTTTAATATGGATAAATAGAAAGCCTAATAGTTTCTGAAACTCCATTGCCAACCAATCACAATTCCCAGACATCAGCTTAATATTTATTACTATGTGATTTTGCCACATGTTTCACTCTTGCCTGCAGTACGCAGTGACACATGGAACACTTTCCCAAAAGTTTATTGAAATCTGCTGATTCCAATATATCAAACCCAGAATGTGAAAAACACACAACATTGCCAAAAAAACAAAAAAAACAAAAAACAAAACAAAACAAAAACTGAGCAAATTTAACATTTTGAGAAGATTTTTTAAATGAGTAAAAATAGCTAGCTGAAAACCAATGGGAATGGAGCATAAAAATAGACAAACTCTCAAAACAAGTGTTATCAAGTTATTTAGATATTAAAACTGCATTGAAACTAGAATATTTGAAGTTATATCTAGTCACAAGTGCTCTTGAAACTAGACAAAGTGTCTTAAAACTAGGATGTTTTGTGCATTAAAACAAGAATATATGATATATCTACACAGGTACAGATTGCCAGAGATGGTGTTATTGATGGAGGAAGGAGTGTGATTGTCATCTTCCATCAACTTAGCAGATCACCCGAGACAAACACAATGAAAGCGTCCAGGAGTTCTAAAAGACATGAAAATGCTTGAACATCCCATTGAATGTTTGCAGCAGTTGCAGGTCAATTTATCTCTCCGTGTCAGCCATTGTGGACATAAAATGAACAATTTCATCAACTCAAATGTATTCATGTTGACAGAAATGCTAGGTGAACAACTGCTAACTTGCCTATTTTTAATCTGATTTATTCAAAAGCAGAACATCTGTCATTGGGAGTCGGTGCATCTAAGGCCAGCCGTACTGTTAGGGAAAGCAATCAAACACCCACTGGAAGCTAGAAACATAAACGTGGTAGTAAATAAATTATTATTTAGATAAATAATGTTTAAAGGCTCCAAATAATGTTTAGGCCGAGAAGCACTTGAAGGCCCCGATGATGCACCGCCACTCTATACAACACTATGTGCCTTAGTTCCAATCAGAGGTTCTACATTTTTTGGGGATTTCTTCTAATTTCAAAATGGCACTTAATGGAATAATGAGTAACATGTTCAAATATATACTTTTTTGCTGTTACACGGAAAAATTCACAGTTTTAAATCAACACTACAAGGGTGATTTTTGGGGACCTGTATAAACACTACCCCAATGTTAACATAATATGCATTGCACCTGAACAAAGTGTTAACTCACATAATGTAACATTTATTAGGTACACGTTGCTAGTACAGGGTTGGACCCCTTTTGCTATTAGAACTACCCCAATCCTTTGTATCATAGATTTAACAATGTACTGGAAACTTTCCTCAGAGAGTTCAGCCCAACTGGTGACTGTGGAGACCATTTATGTACAACTCATTGTCATGTTCAGGAAATCAGTCTGAGATGATTGACACTTTATGACATGGTGAGTTATCCTGTTATCCTAAGCAAGTTATCGTAGGTTGAAGATATGTACACTGTGGTCACAAGGGATGGTCAGCAACAATACCCAGGTAGGTTGTGGTATTGACATTATGCGCAATTAATACTTATGGGCCCAAAGTGTTCCAAGAAAATATCCCCAACACCATTACACCACCACCCTCAGCCTAAACTGTTGATACAAAGCAGGATGGATCCATGCTTTCATGCTATTTCACTCCAAATTCTGACCCATGTCAGAGCAGAAATCGAGACTCATTAGAACATGCAAATTTTTTTCCAATTTTGTTGAGCTTGTGCGAATTGTAGCCTCAGTTTCCTGTTCTTAGCTGACAGGAATAGCTCACTGTGTTGTCTTCTGCTGATGTAGCCCATCCACCCAGGTTCTTCATGTTATGCACGCAGAGATTCTTAAGTGGCCTGAGAGTGTACGTTCACACCATTGACACCAGAAGTGTTGAATTAACACTGTAAATTTGGCTGTGTACAAGACCATAAAAATTCCTTTATGAATAATAAATAAGAGTAAATAAATATAAACTCTACAAAACTTATCTGACAGCTGCAGGGAATATGGTAACACCAGTCTATGACTAAAGAATTTGTAGCTTTAATTTATTTATGAGTTTTGTTGCAATCTTGTCTTTTGAACATAATCAAAGCTGGCTCTAATTATCTCCAAGAGAAGACCTTTCATCGTAGATTTGGGCCTCTTACTGGGAATTTGCATTTATAATACGTCCCCTCATGTTTTACTTGTCCTGAAGTAGTGATTAGGTCTCTCTCCCAGATATCCCGGAGAGTGGGAATATAGAAAAATCAAATCAACTCATCATCAAATCCTCTCGCTAGTGGCTTTACCTCTCGCTAGTGGACGTCTGCTGTGAACACTAAGCAAAATCTGATTTTGTGCTGTATCTTTTACTTAGAAGATGATTTATATTCCTATATTGTTTTAACCTCTTTTGGAAGGACAAAAGATGTAGGGGCTTCAATATTTTTTCAAGGCCCCTACGGGGCATATTCCTGGCAGGATCTGGCATCTTTTCTTTTCCCTTTCTAGACCAACTAATAATGAAAACTATGCAGATTTGATTTAACCCAAGAGCTTTACTTTTTTAAAGGCAGTTCATGTTCGTATCAAGAGGTTGTAAAAATGTTTGTAAACTTGAATTTGAATGTTAATGTATAGAAAAGGAATGCATCAACATTACCCATGTGTCCATCCAAAGAGGAAAATTAAATGTGTGCTCCAAACTGGAATAAATATAGGATTTCATTTAATAGGCGGCATGGTGGCGCAGTGGGTAGCACTGTGGCCTTCCAGTTAGAAGGTTATCGGTTCAAGGCACACTGGTGACCTTCTTGGAAGGAGTTTGCATGTTCTCCCTGTGCTTGTGTGGGTTTCCTCCAGGTACTCCGGTTTCCCCCACAATCCCAAAAACATGCGATTAGGTTAATTGACTAATCTGGAGAACATATACTCAGTTGTGAGCATAATTTTTTAATGCACATTTTTAAAATTGACGCGCATCTTGGTTATTCCAAAATGTGCAAAATAATCTGTGGATGGAATCACAGCTACAGTCTTTAATACAATTATGATGCAAAATGTGTTCAATTAAATAGACAGTATGTAGTTTAATTCAATACTACAATCCACAGGCATTCTAAAAGTCATTAACCTACCAATAGTACGAGGCAATTTTGAGAACCATCTTCAAATCTTCATATCAGTCAGGTTCAGTAGTTTGTATAGTTTGCATCTTCAGCTTGATTCATCCAGTGATTTGCCTTGAAGTGGAAATGATAGATGGCAGCCAGCAAAAAATATTCTTAAATTATTCTTATCAAAATTCTTATGATGAAACGGAGAGAAAACAATCTAATTTCAAATACAGGTGACGCATGTTTCATAAACTGCTTTACCAGTGTTATTTTGATACCGCTGTTGTGGTGGATTGAGCAAAGGGAAGATTTTTTTCAAGTAAAACTTTTATATGTTTATTCAAGTAGTAGGAAAAGTAACTATAAAATTATTGATTTGAGTAACAGTAAAAAATCACTCTATTTGCTAATTAGTTACTCCGGATGCAAATAATGTTGAAGGGGATTTCAGATTAAAATGGCTGGTGTGATTTGAAAGCTCTAGTTAGTATGTCGTCATCCTAACTGTGTAGCATTTACATAAATACCATTCATGTAGTCCAGAGTTCCCAAACCAATGAACCAATTGGCCACGCAAAAAATCATGAAATAGATCCATATCTTGGAATATTTGCATCTTAATAATCATTTATTTGGAAAAATTTACGTTATCTACAAGCTAATGAAATGAGTACACAGCAGATCTTTGGAAAGCTTTCAAGTCCTGCTTGAAATAACATAAAACTTGGCCTCGGCAGTTGTATCGTCTGCAATCCCTTTCCTCTAAAAACTATATTTAATAGAGTTCTTTTGCTATAAAAATATTAAAACAGTCTATAATCTCAACAAATACAAAAATTCCAGCTAAGCAAGAACAAACATTTCCTGTTTAGGGACGAGGAGTCCTCTTTGATCTGGAGTATTTCTTCTTCACCTTTTGACCCAGTACCTCGTACAAGCTGAGGTTCAAGCTGATCAGACAGAAAATGAAACCATATTGATATGAGCTTTTCCAAAAATGCAGTTGCTGCTTTTGATATTTTCCATATTTCTCCAAAAACACAAATGGTACTGAATATGAAACCAGTGCTTAGGGAGAAATTCAGATATTTTGATACAAATAAATATTTTAATAAGTAACATGAAGTGTTTTCCAATGCCTCTCTCTCCCCTCGAGAGCAGTCAGTCTGTTCAAGGGTGTTAAAAGAGAGTTTGCACTCCGCGGATGCTAAACATAACAGAGAATCGCACTTTCTCTGATATTTTCTTCATAACACGTGCCATGGATCTAATCCTAAAAACAGACGTCATTCTGTTTGAAATGCTGCTCCTCTTGATTTCGTTCATCTTCTCAATACAAACATTTTAAAGAGAGTGGATAAAGAGAGATATCTTGTATCGGCTTGTGTTGTAGTTTAGACTATATTTGTATTAGTTCCAGCAGATAAAAACAACTAATTAGATTATCATTAGCCAAACTTCTCTCTTTAACAAGGTTATCCATCAAATGCACTTTAATTACCTCAAAAGCAAACACTAACGGGGCTGACTTCAAGCAACGTGATGGGAATGGTTAACGGCTAGCTGGAGTGTAACAGCCGAGACGTGAATGACACAACTGACTTCAATGTTTTATGGATGAGTTCCTGGGGGCTCCTTGGGAATATCTGTCTAAGCACAGATCCTCAAGGGTCAAATTAGTCTTTTGATCCACTAATTGATTTGGAAAGCTGAGAAAAAGAAACACTGAAGTTTTCAACTTGCGAGCATATTAGAAATAAATCTCATTTGGCTGCTGGCCACAAGAAGCTGCTGGGAAAATGGGGTTCTTCTTTCCTATTTTTTACAACTTGTGAGTGGGTACTTCACAGCCAGTATGGCTTTGACAAATATTCAGTTTTTATGGTGATGTATGAATGTTATTTGCAGTGTTTATTTCAAAATATTGAGTACTTTTGCAGGTTTTAGAATATTCAAACCCTTAAAATGAGTTTCTCAGCCTATAGGTCTGGTGAAGATAAAGTTCATTTCTTTTCAAAGCATTAATCCATGAGTTCACTACCTGTACCTGTACCTGCCTTGACGTAGAGCATGAGTTGGTGTGTGCGAACGTACAAGGCAGTCAGTCCAGACACAGATAGGATCTGTGCTTTTCACCCCCTATAGTGAGGTGTTGGGGTGAAAGGAGTAGCTTGGACAGATTTCTCACAATTTGGTATGTTTCAATATATATTTTTAAAAGTATGTAAGATATTAACATACATTTTGTCTGTGGTATTGGTAAACACTCTTTATATGTGGTCAAAACAGCTTTGTCCAGATGAATGATACTTAGCTCTCGCTGTTCCGCCTACTAGCCTCATGCAAAAGTTATCCTGACTTTTCAGGAAGAACGGAAGAGATTTCCCTGACTTTTAGGGAAGCGATTTATTTTTGTAAGTGTACAAATGTGAGCAAACAAAAGAATAATCTACATCAAGTCAATATTTTGTTTTACCACCTTTTGCCTTTAAACCATGAATCCTTTTAGAAACACTTGGACAAAGTCAGACATTTTACAGAAACATTGTCAGGCTTATGATCAATCTGTAATACCAAACATATTCTAATGTCATCATGTCACATGTAGATTAAAGTCATTGACTGAAACAGAAACCACTGTGTAGGAGGCTTAAACCTGGGCGAGGAACAGCCAAACTCTGATACCATGGTGAGGTTGAGAAAGAACACAGCAACAATAAGGTCTCTGTCAGATTTCAAACCAGAATGTGGTTTCAAGATGTGCTGATCAAGCTCTTTTGAAGAAACACAGGGGATTGTTGACACTGTAGTCGACTGTGAAACTTGTACAGCGACTAAAGATTAACCAATGTCAATATCAGAAGATGTTTAGCAATGCCATGAGGTCAGAACTGGCAGAAAACTGTGGGATCCAGGTTCACCCATCTACTGTGCGAAGAAGTATGACCACAAGTGACTCAAGTATGCATGGAAACCAATGAACTCTGGGGCATATAATGTCAGGAGGTGCTCTGAACTTAAAGACATCACAGGATAATTTTCATTAGTTTCTTTAGTACAGTCATTAGTGTTCAGGAATAAAGGTGCTCTTAATGCTGGGAAATACATCAAATGAACCAAAACAAAGTCATTAACTAAGTTACTGTATTGTGTTCATTACAGAAAATAAATTACACTTCCATATCTAAAAGAATTCTTTATTTACAGTTTTCTAAAAAAAGGAATGTCCTTTTGTAAATTTAGAATGTCTGTTTTGTAAATTTGTAAATTTGGATTTATATTTTATTTTGTATTACCTATATCTTGTCTTGTGAATCTGTTGCACTGTCGTGCCTCTGCACAAAAACACATTCCTCGTATATGCAAATAAACCTGGCAATAAAGCTCATTCTGATCCTGATTCTGATAATAAAATGCTGTTTTTCCACCCAAAAACAGCAGAGCAAGAAACACTTAGCTGGTTTGAAAAACTGCTCTCGGGTTTGGATCATTCTTTTTTTAGTTTTTGTAAAGGATTGTTTATTTAAATAGATTTTAAGGTAACAAACAAACCAAGCAATCTAAGAAAGTTTTGTTAGAGGATTATAAAGAATTAATGAAAGATTTATGAATAACTTTTTGTGAGATTTCTAATATAAACAGCACATTTTCAAACATGCATATTGAAATATTTTTATTTCTAATATTCATGAAAATCTATTGATGAAATTTAAGGATGCAGGTAGTTGAAATCTGGATGGATAGATAAAGCAGGAGCACTTGGTGACAGAAGCAGAAGTGATTAATGGTAGATGGAATATAACTTACACCTTATGTTCCAGACTGAGCCTACAAACTGGGTCAGATTTTGCTAGTTCGGAACAAAATCAGGGACCAAAATGGCAGTCTTGCATTGTTTTTGCATATTTTATGACATACAATCTTGTTTCTTTCCAATTCAGAACATTCACTGCTTACATCTGACACTGTTCCTTATAGTTTGTTGCATGTGACCTCCAAACTAGGTTCCAGAATTGATCGTACTACACTCAAAAAAACGATTCTTGCGCATTGTTCAGCTAACTTAATTTAAATGAGGCCACTCAATATAATTCTTGAAAAAAGTAGTCCCAGCTTAATTTTATTAAATTAAGTCAACACAATTTTAACAAAAGCAGGTTTACACATTTTTTTTAATTGAGTCTACATAATATTTTTTCGTTCGTCTTAACCGGATATGCGTCATCAACAGAGGGTCGGGTGCAGATTGATTTTTCAGCGGTGATTCACAGGTGAATCACATTCACATGTGGTTTGTAGCTCTTTGTTTAAATGCTTAAGCTGTCTCAGAATTAAGTCCACATTGTTCTGAAGAGGAAATTTTTTTTGTTTTGTTTAGGTTGAATGTTACTTATGTTCATTTAAACATGTTTACAAATTTTTCACTTCTATAAACTTTTTTGTGGACTTTTTTGTCTTTGTAACAGTTTAGGTTGAATGCTACTTATATTCAATTAAACATGTTTACATGTAAACAACTTCTGATCAGGATGTGTCTTTGAAGTTTAATTCAACATGTTTACAGTTATTTCACTAAGCAGGTGTCAGATTCTCTTTGTAAATTTGTCATTTCTCATAGTTAAGTGTTTCTCCTTACTTGTAGCAACTTGTAATTTGTTATAGCATTGCATGTCACATGTAGACCTGCATAAGTAATTTCTATGGGCATGCTAAATATGTAAAAGTTTGTTATTTAAGTAACCGTCTCTAACTTGGTCAACTTGGAAGAAATGATTTTGCTGTTGTAAATTTTATTTAGTTGGCAGGACAAAAATTTATGTAATTGAAATGGCATTGATATATATAGTAGGCGTGACTAAATGAACTCTTTTTAATATAGCATTATTTTATGTTGTAGGCATAGAAAGATTAAATCTAGTTAACCTGACAAAAATGTTTTTATTGGGCATTGCAAAAGATATTTTTTAGGACTGAAATAAATTATTTTTGTTCAAAATTCCTAAACAAAATGAATTCACGCAACGAGACAATTAAGTTTAATTGGATGCACATAATATAATTTCGTGGAAAAATTTACCTTAATTTAATTAAGTTCATCCAACAACTTTTTTTTGAGTGTACTGTGTACTAACTCCTGCAATTGCTGTGATGCTAAAATACTACTACTGATGTACAAAGTCTTACACACCATTGATTCTTTCTGAACTTCGAGTGGTCTATGCTTCATTTTGAGGTTTTCAATTGTTTTTTGGAGTTTGGTTGGTTCACCCTCATCCTCCAAAAAGTACCCAGGGGAACAAAGCCTTCTGGTGTGCAGCCCCCATGTGCTTAATCAAACGTCATGAATCAGTTTGTTATAGTCTGACAACTTCCTTCAAATCCAATTTGTAGACATTTCTCTTCAGACAGGCCTTGTCATGCTGAGGTTATTTTAGACAAGGTGTTGCAGATGTGCAGTGTGTTTGGAGTTTGGGAAGTGAATGACAGACGAAGGTGAACTGCTGGAGAATGGATTGAATATAGAAATGGTGTTCAGAGTGTCAGTTGCAGACAGTTAGGGCAGTCTCATTCAGGCTCACACAATTTGGGAATGATCAAGGGAGCTGACAAATCAAGGAACATAGGGCAGACCAGACCATGGGTTGTCTAGGTTTATTAGTTTAGGAAATCATGACCTGTTTACTCTTTTCATTATAAAGCTGCCTCAAAATATATATAAATAATGATAATAATAATAATTAAAAAATGTCATTTCCCTGTGTTTTCTCCTGCCTTGGTCATGTGATTGCAGTTTCATCACATGATCGCTCATTCCGTGCTTCCCCGCTGTCTGAACCTTACTATTTAGTTTCATTACTCCCCATGTGTTTTGTGTTATCCTGTGTATATATTCCCATGACTATGTATGCTTGGCATGGAACCATTGTTGAACACAAACAAATTGCAGACACGCAACGCCAGCCTTCTGTGTGACCATGGTGATTTTGTGAACAAAACCTGGTCATTTGTTCATTTATTTTTGTTTATACCTCCTCCTTTGGAGAAGTCTTATGTTATTCAGGTTTTCTATACAAAGGTCTTTTATGTTTCCTTTTGTGTTTATATTACTTGTTTCTGTGATCAATAAACTATAATTAATATGGCTTTCAAGTCGACATTTAATTTAGAGAATACTGGTGGTATGTTTTTTTTAATTAAGATTTTTTTAATCTATTGACATGTTTTTTGAATGAAACCAATTTTTTAGTTATATACTAGGGGTGTAACGGTACGCTAAAATCGTATTCGGTTCGGTACAGTGTCTTGGAGAGTTCGGTTCGGTTCATTCGGTTCGGTACAAAACAATAAGAACTTACATAATCTTTATTTTGAAAAGCTGCCAATACACAATAGAATTCTTGCATAAAATAAATAAAAGTGACACATTTGGGTGATATTTTAAATGAATTGCACTCTTTATAAAGAAAAACACATTTTTTAAATAAAAAATGAAATACTGCAACTAGTTAGGATAGATAGGATAGATTAACCTATCCACATTTTCTGAAGAGAGCACAGATCTGGTTGCATTGACAATATCTCCAGCAGTAGAAAATGTTAGATGTGTTGCCTGCCCGATCTCCGTGGAACAATGTCGGCATACAACTTTAAATTTATCCACTCGTCTATCCCCGTTATGTATTTTAACAGAGAAGCGAAAGTGTTTCTCAAACACGAGACCGTAGTGAGGTGAGAGGGTCTTCAAGCTCTGGCTTCCCTTTCGCTTTTGATATGATTCCATTTTCCTACTAGTGATGTGTCGTTCAAGAACGATTCGTTCTTTTTGAACGAATCTTTAATGTGACTCCGTATGAACGAGTCGTGTTGGAGAGGGATTCGTTCATTGGCGCATGCGCATCATTCTTGTGGTTTTCCGAGCGTAACCCGTTCATCATGACAGAAGACCGAAAAGACCCGAATGACTCGAAAGATGAACTAATCTTTTCTGTTTCCGGCTCATGGCCGCTCCATAATGTTAACCAATGCAGCATGAGCCGGAAAGAGAAAAGACCGAAAGGACCCGGACTCGCAAAAAGAACGAATCTTTTCGGATCCCGGCACTGTAGCGGTCACGTGACAAAAGTGCTAAAGAAGCCAGTCCGGACTGAGTGCACGGAGTGCACACGTTAACATCAGAGTGAAGTAATTTTGTGTCGAACAAAAGAGATTTAAATCTAAAGAAGACAGATCAGAGTTTGGGTAAACCGGACTAAAAGACCCAGGTAGGCTTTAGTAATATATTTATATTCGTTTTAAATTTAGCATTATAGTTTTGTCTTATTTGTAGTGTGATTCGCGTTTGTGTATAAAACGTTAGTAGATGTGGAAGTACACACAACATTTATTGATATTTTAGTAAAATGAACGAAATGACTCGAAAAAAGATCCGTTCATTTTACTGAACGAGACTCAAAGAACCGAATCCGTAAAATGATCCGAACTTCCCATCACTATTTCCTACTCGCGCTCGTGCTCGTCACTCAATAGCGTCCGTGCGGAAACTCGCCTAGAAACATTGTTCCGCTGCGCTTAATATCGCGCTAATAATAGATTTATTTCATTTAATAAAAATACCGAATACCGAAACTGTACGCAAGTGTCCCGAACCGAACAGGCCGTACCGAAACGGTTCAATACATCCCCGTGAACCGTTACACCTCTATTATATACTGAATGTTCAGTACAGATTTAAAAGGTATTTTGGGACAACCATGAAAAAATGTGTGAAATATTAAACTTTGTAGTAAATGATATTAGAAAATGACCTGATGCAGAATGACCCGGTCGTCTCAAAGCAGCACCTGGCACAGTGTATTTCATACCATTTACCACAAATTACTCATTTTGGATCTCTCATCTCAGTAAGTTCATGGATTTAAAACTGACTTTATATTCTGATCACATCAGGGATGCAATTAATCATTGCATGGTTTTAGGGTCAAACTAATGAATATTTAGCTATATGTAAAATTGCCTTGACCTCTTTTGCTTTAACTTTCATATCATCATTCAAACCAGAGCAGTCGTTTACCTGATATCTCAGGAGAGCATCCAGGAGAGACGTCTGACTCACACAGATCAAGGAATTAGATTCATTGCATTGAACTGTATCTCTCAAATAGTTTGATGTGAATAGTCCTGATCTTTTTATAGTTTCTTGCTTATATTTTCAGGACAAAATGGACTTACAAAGAGGCTACAGTGTTTTTTAAATCACCAAATCTAATATTAACAGTATGATAACACACTGTGTCTATACTTTTTCAGATGTCTCAGTCAAACTGATTGTTAAACTGTACTGAGCTCCTATAAGAAACAATTAAAGTCAAAGCTTTTGATGCTTTTCAATGCTTCAATCTGACATATTGAATGTTTTGAAGACAAAACACTCATGTGTAATGTGTCAAAATGTCATTGTTGATAAAGCATTGTTCCAAATCAATAATAACGACGACCACCTTAATGTCCACCCCAATGATGCCCAGCTATAATTGCCTGTCACTTAATATTCTGGTGGCTATTCAGATTGCTTGTATTTCCATCCATGTCTGACTATCATTTTACAGATTAAATAAATATTCTGAATGAGCGGTTCAAGCATATCATAAAAATGCTTTTAAATGGAAGTCAAACTCGGAAGTAGAGAAGGAGGCGGCTTCAGTGTTATTTACAAACATGTGTTTCCAGAAGAACTGTAAAATACATCTACATATAATTTTGGTAATGTTCCTATAGAAGGAATCAAATTGTCATCACATCACATTGTTAGATTTTGGTGTATTTGGTGCAGCAGTCTTTGGGTGGCTCGCCAATGTATTAGATTACTCTAATACCTAAAATAAGTAAGATTGACCAGAGAGCTTTTGAGGTGAAGATATTGAAGGTTTAAGTGTAGCAGATCATCATACAGTGACGTTTTTGGTCTTCCCTGATCGACCTTCAAATCTTAACCCAGTGTGTCTTGGAGTTTGAGTGTCTTTAAATGCAAAAAGGGTTGTTAAAGGATCTACCACAAATACAATGCGAATGTAGAAATGCAAATGCAGGGTGATGGAACTCTTAGGGGTGTCTGAGTCTATCAATACAAGATGCAAATGTGTGGATTTGGAGGTTCAAACCATCCCGAGAAAGTTGAGGCAGACAACAGAAATGTAAATAGACCAAGGCTTTCAATACCTGATATTATGAATGTATCAGAGAAACAAGTGAACTCCTTTAATATTAAGCGTAGATCTGGGAGTTCCTCAGGTGATCTGTGTCACTAAGAGACGGGTTTGACAAGGAGAAGGTTACAAGAAAAGGAGTTGAAAGAGGAGAATGAATCTTGCATAAAGTTTGAAAGGAGCAGAGGTTTCTGAGAGACACAGTAGCTGAAATGGGAAGCAGCAGTGGAGCCGAGTATGTAAAGTAATTCAGCTAGTGTGAACTGTAGGATTGGAATATTGTTGGGAGTGTTGAATGATTGCTGATTGGCCGTATCTCAGACTGAACCCCTGACAAAATCAGTTTAATCCCATCATTTAAATTACATTATTATATCTCTTTAAGAAGCAGTTGTGTTCAAGTTTGATCTTTTTTTGACATCTTTATTTAAAAATAACAGTTAAAATTTTCTGTTTCTTTTTTCTCTCAGAATGTCTTTTCTTCTTCTTCTGTCACTTATCCGGGGGCCAGTTTGTCAGGGTAGCAGTTTAAGCAAAAATGCCCAGATTCTCTCAAGACACCTTCTCCAGCTCACCCGGTGGGACACTAAGGCATTCCCGTCAAGATATTCCCCAAAGGCTCTTGCCTGGAAAATCTAAATCTTCCAGCTGCCATCTGAAACAGATATATGAGACACCTCAGTTGCTTTCTCTCAGCTCTGCTCCCCACCCGATCTCAGTACCCAGGCACCCTATGGAGGAAGCTTGTTTTAGTCGCCTGTATCCATGATGTCCTCTTTTAGGTCATGACACAGTGTTCATGGACTTTGTACCAGTGATAAAGGGCAGCCCTGCCTTGGAGCTGATTGATGCCGGGCCCCATGGGGTAAGCCCCAAAAGGCACTTGCATGAGATTACCAACCCCAGATCTGTGTGGTCCCGAGTGGGTAGGGTCTTAGGGTCAGCCTTCTGCTTTCCCTCTTGAAGCCTAATAGGAAGTGACTGAACTACAATTCCTCTACCTGCCTCTAGAGACTGGGTCTAGAAGTGAGCAAGTTCTCGTTCACGCCACTGTTAAAATTAACAACTTTGGAGCTGAAAATTTCAAATTTCTACTCCTGGCTCCACTAGTTTTGTAAATTTAGATTTCTACATTTGACCTTCACTCTGAGGGGGTAAATTTTTAAGAATGTGTTGGTTTAAGATTTATTAAGCCTTAAAGTTGTGTGTAATTTGGATCCTGATCATTTGCCAATTTTCTTTTACCAGGAAGTGAGGCACTTTCTTAAAGGCAATGGCTGGCGACGCCCACTTTGAGCCTCAGTTCACTTTGCCAGAAACCAATGGGTGACAATCATTGACACTTCGTCTATGTTATATACAAACACTGGTGACATAAAAGGATGTCCTTATTCTAGTTTCAAGGGTTTGAATGACTTTGTGTTACCTAGGACCTGTTTGCCTTGGAAAACTAAGACAACATATCTTCAAGGATCATCTGGGCACTCCTGTGAGTAGTTTTAGGATGAGACACACTTTTCTTGGATCTTTGGTAAGGCTTTTTGTATCAGTTAAATTATTTTTGTTTAATTTGTGCTTCAAATAGATTGACGTTCAGAGATCAGTTTGTTTTTGATTAACTGAAAAATAGATTTACAAGACCCTTGGAATGAAATTATGCATAGTGTGAGCTTTAGGTTCATATGTTTGATGACTATCGATCAGAGATTGGCAATATAGAGCAATTACTTGCCAGCGGACATGGTGAAGCTTGATCTATAGCTCTGCTTTAACTGTGGTCGATCAATGCTGGTGCACAGCTGAGGCATACATCATAATATTCTGCCATTCAACAGTCAGATAGCAAAAATGGAGAGACAGTCTCTGAGACTGATGAGGAAGCAAATATTCACAAGCAAATATGATGTGAAAGCAGTTTAAAAATTGATCCAGTCTGTCTGTTTCTCTAGGGCACATGTATGCAGAGTAGGCAAAAACGAGACCAGAAAACATCATGATTTTGCAGTGACATTGTGGGTTAGAAGAAGATTAGTATAAAACTCCTATTTATTCAGAAAGCATTAAATCCATGACCATGAATCTCACATTCCTCAGGCATTTTGGTCTGTTTTGACGTTTCATAACTACTCGCTCCATGACTACTGCATCTTCTTATGGGCAGCCTAAATCGATGTACATTGATCACCCATGCTTTTCTAACAGTTTTGTAAAAAGACACGTCCCCTTTGTAAATTTCACAACAGAGGGATCACTCAAATTTAACACACTGTTCATTGTTAAGAATACCACTCGTTCTGGAACCTTTTGCACATTTAAATTAATGTTTGATGTGATGTTTGGCTCAGAATTTTCCAGACCTTGGTTGAACCACCAGTTCTCAATGGGGAACCACAGGGATCTGGTTTAGGCCCTGTATTTTTTCATTGAATATGCTCCTTTGTGGGCTCTAAACAGAAGATATGACATCACCTCTTGCCACCACTGCACACCAGATCTACAATGCAATAAAAATTGTTGTAGTCATGCTTGTGTTTTATAAGCCTTGTGGTCTTGCTGACATCCCACTGCCTTCCCAATCTGACTAAATTTAAAAGAATGTAGTTTTTTGTGAATACTGTCAGTGTAACTTTTGAGAACATTGAATTTGCATGGCACACCATAAATTACTGACCATGACTCGACCCAGTCTGACATACATGGGCCATTAATGTTTCAATCATTTTAAACATCACATATAATACGTATGGCCACATTACAAACTAAACCAGTTCTCATGTTTGGCTCACATACCATTTGGCTCACAACCGAGGTCATGCTGTTAGGAGCAAGCATTACCAATGGGGTTTCTCCCTTGGACTTGGGAAAAGATTATGAAACAGCTGTATATGTAAATCCCAAGAAAATAAAACCTAGAGATTTGAAACATGCATTTCACTAAGACATTGATTTCAAACAACGACTGCCAGAAGCTTGCTAGCTCCCTCCCCCTCTACTCAACTTACATTATTTTAATTGCCAGCCGTCCCACTGAATCATTATTCAAAGAACTATTAAAAGACCAGCCGAGATCCAGCTCAGGTCTACATCTGTTTCCTACAATCTCTGCAAGCCAGCGTTCTGTCATAACTTCCTGCGTCCTCCTAGTTCTCATTAGAGCTTGGGGTTGCTAGTGTCTCCTGCTGCTGATCCACAGCTTGCCCATCAGATGCACACAGCAAAATCAATACCCTTCCGGGAAAAGCTTTATATATCCATCCCTTATTAGAGAAGCTCCTGGTCATGACATTTACCATATAAGACCTGTGTCCAAGTCAACAATCCTCAACCTCATCCCAGCCCCAAGAAAATAACCAGTGCTCACAGTTGCACTCCACAACTGCCACTGTTGCCATGGTAATTCATGTTTAAAAAGAATTGCTATGCCGTGGGACCTTAAAGCACCTAAATAGTGTATGTTGTAAATGGTGCAACCACCAAACTATGTTGGAGCATTTAAAAAAAATGGTATTTTGCAAGACATCAATGTTATTAACATTTTTATTAATGATATAACAAATAAAAATTGGTTAAGAGTCAATATAAATCCAGTATGTGTTCATTTACTGAAAAAAAACAACAACTCATAAGTTGTCCCAGGTTGTTCTGTGGTGAAACAAAGTCTGTGTATGTGTATGTGGGGAAAGGGTGTGGTTAAAGGGACAGTGTGTTAGGGGCAAGCCCTGTTGGTGTTGAGGGGTTTTCTTTCAAAGGGTAATCTTTTATTGAAGTAACAAATCAAATAAACAACATAAAAGTTTTAAACTAAACTCAATACACAAGAAAAACGAAGTGAGAACAAAACAAGAACGAGAAAAACAAAGCACTTATGTTGCTCAGAGAAAGTTTCTCAATGAACCCGCACCCAGTGAGGGGAACTACAAGATGAAATAGAGAGTCATAACGAGACAGATGGGGAGGCAGGTGCGGATAATCAGGGTAACGAGCAGGGACAGTGAAGAGCACACAAAGAAAACCGTCCAAAATTAAAGGAACACGAAGGCCTAATTACCAGGACTAACCTGTGATACCTTATAGTAAAAATGGTGTAAAAATTCACAATAGCAGTTAAAATAAATACATTTTAAAGTGTTTTTTTGTACTTGTTTGTTTAGTTACAAAAACAAGCAATCAAGGGGTGATTCCCAGGTTTTCTGTTTTTTTAGTCTTGGAGGGTTTTGGATTTGTATTAGTTTTTGTATAAGAGAAACTTCTCTTGTGACCAGTATCTGCCAAGTTGCTATTTACAGGTTGGAGACAAGGTTTTCAAACACCGCTTTCATTACAAATCATTCTTCTTGATTTTTAAAGTGAATTGTAATTTTAACCCAGCCTTTAATTTCTGTGTGTTCTACTTTCATCGTCTTATCTCTCTGTAAAGCACTTTACATTACTGATTTTCTATACACATAAAAATTGCTTGCCTTTATTACTGTATAATTAAAAGGTCTTAGAATTTCTTCAAATCTGATTTTCACCACCAGGTAGCAAAGCTCTTCATAGTTTTACACAGTGTGTGCTTAGAAAATGTATAAAGAAGAACTTACATCAATATGGATATCTGACTTTTTCTGTAGAACTGGCATTTAATGTCAGAATGCAGTGAGTCGATCACAATAGATTCATCTGACATTTCATAAAAAAGGAGATTATTTTTCAGAATAGACAAGTGCTTGGTGTGTCATTATCTGAAAGGGAGAAAATAACACCATAGTGGATTTGACTTTTCAAAGTCATAGACGATTATAATAACTGTTCACTTTTAAGCTCCAAATGCAGATAATGATAAGAGAACATTGATCTAATATTGATATTTTGACAATATTAAGCCATAAACACATCAATCCATCAATCGAACTCTGAATGTGTGCTGCTGGAAAAGTTTTCATTTAGAATGTGATCCAACAAAAAGTGAGTCTTTTCTATTTGGACTGTAACCACGAAACTCACACCTAATCTTTTATTCTATTATCCTCTGTTAAAACTCTACTAATCACTTACTTTAGTTCATTTTAATGTCGTGAATGAGGAATTCCATGGGTGGTGCAGCTTAGCAATGTTTCAACCTTTTGTTCAAAGCCTAATTTTTAGCTGCTGCATCTTTGTTTTCAGTTTGGGTCTATCCAAGTTCATGGATGGTTATCGTTGTTTGATATATTCTGATTAATTGAAAAGTAAATTCTCAAAAAACAATGCACATCTGAATGAAGATAAACAAGTCATGTAGCATTAAGATGTTTTTCCAATCACTATGATTTACTGATTTCTTCCAGTCTGTAAGTCGCTTGTTACAAAAGCATCTGCTAACTGCATAAAATTGAATGTAATCTTGCATTTCAGAACTTTTCAGATCATGTATCCCGTTGAATTAAAGTTAATGGCAAATATATTAAATATTAGAATCTGATTGAGATATGACGGCATTAAATTGCCTTCTCAAATTGCATTCTTTATTTTAGTGGAATCTGCATCAGATTTAATTTGACCCATTCAGCAGCACCGAGGGATTTTCCCATAAGATTCCTAATCTGATCGTGCAGCCTCTGAACAGAGCTTTTCAGTGCTCGGGGACAATGAGAGGTATAATATTATGAAAATAAAGAAGATGTAAATTCTGTTTTGCTCATTGCTGTCAGTCTCGTGGATTTCTCATCATGTACACCGCTTGTGAGCAATTCCCATCGAGCAGAATTCATAAAGCAACAGTTTTATTTTGCTTGTTTGTTCAAGGTTTCACTGCAGCAGATCAATCTCTGCAAGAACATTGGAGTTGTTATGCTTAAATTGCATTTTATCCGAGTTGCTTCTGAACAAGTCTCCTGCTGATGAATAAACAGTGACTTTTCTTTTAAAAAACATTATGCTTAACAGTGAGAAATGCTGAGCTTTCTTTGACTCCACGTCAAATCATGTATTTCTTATGTATACATAGTGATGGGCTGGCAATCTCTTCAGTATGTACCACCACCTTTCGCCCGAAGTTCACTGGAGATCCGGACCAGAACCCCATGACCATGAAAATGAAGTAGCGGGTAAAGAAAATTAAATGGATGAATAGTTTCAAAATAAAAGTATGAAATGTAAAGGTAATGTCATGGAAAAATTCAATAAGTTGCAATGTGAGCAGTTACAAAATATTTGTTTTTATTTTATTTGTAAAATACAGCAAGTTAACAAGGTCTGTGTCAGGGATTCTGTGCGGCCAGACGACACACAGCCAACAATCAAGATTGCTCCTATTAATCCACTTGCAGAAAATCACTCCAATGTGTCAGTCATCCAATCTGAGCAGCCACCCAATCCAAGGATCATCCATATACCTCCTCAGATGTCAGATCTACGGTTTACACCCTTTGACTCTCCATGATTACTTCCGACTTTCTTGGATCTTCAGTGCATTCAATGTGTCTCTACTGGGTTCTATCATCACTCCATCTGCTCATGTGGAATACCTTGGTAAAACCATTAACCTGCTACTCTCCTCTACTCCCATCCTCTTCTTTATTCTCTCATAAAACCTCAGAACTAAGTGATTTTACATTATTTTTACACACAGACGGAAAACACTTTTTAGAATTGACGTAACTTTTGGATCTTAAAAATCTGAAAAAAAAATTGTTTTAAATTTCTGATATTTTTATATACTTCTGCTCATTTGAGGTTTTTCATATTTGTATTTATTTGTACGTTTCCTCTGGATTCTGTGTTAGTGGGATTGTGAGTCTTTGTTTTAAGCATTTCAAGTGTTGAATATTTCTTCCCAATGACAATAAAAGGCCTAATTTGTTTCTATTGATCAAACCAGTTTAAGTGCTCTCCAAAGCGTTGTGTTCCTAGAAAACAAACTGGAAACATTTTATTGCCAAGAGTAATTAAAGGAATTTGTCTTTGTTAACTTGGCATGTTAAACTGAGCAGCTGAGAGAAATATGTCCCAGTTTGTTACGAAACTGGAACAAATCATGAACAAAACAATTTCTGTTAGCTGTCTTTCTAATGAATGTGGTTTATTTAATTTGATTTTATGAAATGTTTTATAACTAAATTAATAGCAACACTGTGGCTTTTCAGTATTGTGTTTCCATGTGATTGCTTTTATAAGATAATATTGTGTGTCAAAATGCTGTAGGGTTATATGTACTAGTCACATTTTATTCAAATCTCAAGCACTTCCCTCATTATCTCCCCCACATGTAACCATCATCAACACTTGCGTATTTATATTCCTTTGTCTCTCTTCCCCTTGAGGATTATCTATAGCTACCTGAGAGCCTTAGCTTTTAATTTGGCGTCCGCTTTTAGACTAAAACTCCTCATCGGGATCTCCTGGCAGGAGCATTCAAAAGCTCCAGTATGTACAGAACAGCGCTGCCAGGGTCCTGATGGGAGTGCGGAAACACGAGCACATCACCCCCATCCTTCGCACTCTGCACTGGCTTCCTGTTCACCTCCATATTGAGTACAAGATCCTCCTCCACACCCATCACTGCCTGCACAGTGAGGCCCCCACTTACCTCACAGAACTGCTCACACCACACACCTCAGCCAGGACGCGGTCAGGCCAACAGCACGGTCTGGTCCCGCCTAGGACACGGCTCAAGACCATGGGAGACAGGGCCTTTGAGGCAGTTGCCCCCCCGACTGTGGAATGCCCTACCCGACCAACTCAGGGCCCCACAGACAGTGGATGTTTTTAAGAAAAAAAACTTAAAACCTTCCTTTTCAGAAAAGCCTACAACTAATCTGTTTTAATATTTACTTTCTTTTAAAATTGTAAATTGTAATGTGTTGTTGTTTTTACTCTGTAGCACTTTGAGATGTGGAGTCAAATGTAAAGTTCATTATAAAAAAAAATCTATTATTATTATTATTATTATTATTATTAAATTAGTACCATCTACCTTTAAGAAATATAATATACATTTAAAAATACAGTTGTTCTTCTAGTTTTAGAATTGTTCTTCTATTAGTTCCTAAACTCAAATAAGGGATATTACCCGAAGCCCCTGTAATCTGCTCTCTTTCCCTCTGTCCTTTCATTTCATTTTCTCGCCAAAAAAAACTTTATTCATACCAGTTCTGCTGCTGTGGAAATATGCAAATATTTCCTAACACCAAACAACAATAAAGTTTGAGCTAACTCAAGAAAACATCACACATTATTTTGTAGCTTAAGTTAGGAGGTTGAGTAGCTTGAGGTTGAGGTAGTTGAGGTTGAGTACCTTAACCTCATACCACAAACAAGCTTATTCAGAATGATCTTGTTCAAACCACATTGAAATGACTTTTTAAAACAACCATCATTTTCATATTTTCTAGTTGGTTCCAAAATGAGAAAAACACAGGTTAAAAACATGTTGAGGCATTCATGTTGAATTTTTGGGAAAAAAAATTATAAAATATGCAAAAATGACTAAAGAAATGCTTCAAAACTAAAATTTGTAATCAATTAATCATTTTTTATTTACTTTCAATTATAGACTCTGTGTGCTCCACATTTTGTACATTTTTTTACAGCTTTAAGCATGAATGTGGTAAATAATTTGACACATGTCTGTGTTGACCCCACATTTGTCTGTAAATATAAATTTTTTTCAAAAACTGCAATTTATGAACAGAATTGTGAATAATGGTTCAAACACTCACTTACACAAACACACACCATCGCACACACATCTACCCTAGAGAATGTTTGCTTTGTAAAAATGAAATATGAGGTGCACGTGTGATTCATGCTAGTGTGGCTGGTGTGAGCTGAAGCTGTGAGGTATTTACAGGGGGGTCCACTACACTCACACAGAAGGCTCTGACCTTTGCTTTAAGAACAGCCACTAAATCATTGTCTCTGCTGCAGATTTTCTCAGCTGCTTGAGATGGAATAGATGGCTGTATCAAGGGATCAGACTCTGTGCCTTTTGAAATCTTTTCTGTTAATCGCAGGGGTGGAGCACGAGTTGCCAGTCACCGACCTCTGTCTAAACAAACTCAGACAAAGGGGACTCTGCAATCCGGCCCCCTTTTAATTCATATTTTTGATTCTCTTTTACATTTCAATATATTTAATATATACAAATGGCAAATGAATGCAAAATTTAAAACTCACTAATGTAAACTAGTGCTTTCAATTGTAAAAACAAAACAAAACAATTAAAAGACTGACTTTTTGAATATTTATAAGTAAAATGTTAGTATTTCTTTTAAAGTCAAGACAAATAAACTATTTAAATTCAAAATTTGATTGTTTATTAAAATATTTACTCATGTAAACAACATACCAGAAATAAACTACCAATATCCTCCAAATTAACTGTTGGTTTGAAAGGCATATTTATTATAGTTAATTGATCACAAAAACAAGTAATATAAATACAAAATAATACATAAAAGACTATTGTATGGAAAACCTGAATAACATAAGACTTCTCCAAAGGAGGAGGAATAAACTAAACTAAATGAACGAATGACCAGGCTTTGTTCACAAACTAACTATAGTTACGTAGGCACGGGAATATATACACAGGATAACACAAGACCCCTGGAGAGTTATGAAACTAAATAGGAAGCCTGATGGGAAGGATGAGACAGCAGGTAAGCGCAGAATGAGAGATCATGTGACGGAAGTCCTATGAAACGGACAAAAGGGCAGCAAATAATAGCATTAATACAACAAACTGTGACAGAAATTATTTCCTTGGTCTTATCCAAACTTCATTGCAAGTTGAACACACGGAAATACAAAAAAAACCTATATTTGTTAAATATTTAAAATAAATCGTCTGCAGTAACGCGCTAATTGTACGAAAGTACGAATGTAACTCAATTAATGCTTTAAATGTAATGCTTCGTACTTTGTCATGATAAATTGGAAGCGGAAAGAATTCCCTGTTGGCAGTGAACCATAGCCAGCATCTGCCCCTGTATCATTAACTACATTTGCTTGAAAGCTGGTGAAGTCAGCTGGAGAGCTTTCCTCATCAGCACAGCATTCTGCACAGGCTCACAAGGGCTACAGGAAGCTCTCTGATTGACACACACTTTTCCCAGTCATGCCTGTTAGCTGTGCCATAATCCCAAATAGGGGGAGACACAGAGCATCGTCTGGAGGCTCAGCATCCACGCAGACAGAAGGCACTTTTCCCCTCTCTCTCTTTGAATTTTCAAGTTTGTACCTGGTCCCTCTCCGGCCTCATTGAGGATTCTGCTCCTCACCTGACAGGGCATCAGCAGGGGCCTCCTGCCATCTGGCCTCATCTGCATGCTGCTAGACTAGCAGCCAATCAGATGCTCTGGAGGAGCTGGGCTTTAATGTTGGCGTCTCCAGCGACTGACTCCAGCTATTTCTCAGACAGCGAGGCTATCAGAGCTAAAGTGCTAAATTGCTGTCTTGAGATCGTCGACAGTTTTAAAAGGGAAAAGCACTAAGTTGCTCTGCAGAGACTTGTCGTCTATATAGAAATTAATTCCTTTCCAAAAAAGCCAGTCCTCCAATAAAGCATATAAGCAACTACAGCTGAGCTCACTCCAGTTTTGGCTATAAATATAGTGTAACATTTTGATAATTACTTTTGATAATTATCATTTTCTCATGCATAACAACCTTTTTTAAAGCTCTGTATTAGTGGTTCAAAGAGAATATCCTTGTTGGTGTAGCTTTGATTGAACCAAGAATTAAAACTCACAGAAAGTATTTTATCAACACATGTTTTTGAACCCACAAAAAAAGGAAATGCTCATTCCTAGGTTTATTTCTTTAGTTTATTCTTTAAAGCAGTGATCCCCATCAGTTGGTAGTGTGAGGTGTATAAAAAAAAAGGGTTTAATACTATTATTTTAATATTTACTTGGCCACTATCAGCTTTTATTGGTCACTAGATGAAATTAGGTTCATCTCTTTAAGGGAGCGTCATGTTGTCATCTGTTTACAAAGCACATGTTGACAGATGCAAGCAATCCCAGTCCAAAATATTCATGGCTAAAATAAAAGAGCCGAACACTCTTAAAAAAAAAGATTGTGGACCTACATGAGGCAGGAATGAACTACAAGTCCATTGCCACTTGGAGAAATTGCACCAAGAGGTGTCCTCCCTTTGAAACTGCAGTTCACTGGCTGGCCAGAGGTGTAAACACCCAGTGTAAAAGTGCTCAACTTTACAGTAGACTGAATCAAATGTAAAGCCTGGTACA
Source organism: Danionella cerebrum (assembly GCA_007224835.1). Classification (NCBI taxonomy): domain Eukaryota; kingdom Metazoa; phylum Chordata; class Actinopteri; order Cypriniformes; family Danionidae; genus Danionella; species Danionella cerebrum. The sequence continues at coordinate 188,319 of SRMA01026037.1, forward strand.
AATAAGCGATTACATTTGTATCATGAATTTGTCAGAAAAAATGAAGTGGTTCATTTTTTAATTAGTTCTTAGTTAAATTACGTTAAACTTTCAGCCAACAAGGCTGTCACACTGGAGGGAGGACAAACGTACAGACTAAGTTGATACAATGAACAGTGTAAATGTTTATTTAACGGAAGTAACAGGAATACTGCTACTAATGCAAAAGCTATGTACAAACAAACACAGGTGATTTGAAAAACTTTGCATCCACACGTGCCCATAAAAAAAAAAAACTCATTCGAAAATGCAAAAAGCCATTAAACTCTACAAAAACTTTACCAAACCAACAGGTGGCAGTCAATTCATGACTTTTTTTAAATGAGAATTCACCACTGAAAAACACGGGTCCCTTAGTTTGGTGATCAGATAGGACACAATTGCATGCTGTAAGCCATATTAGCAGACTCCTTGCTGCATCTGCTTTTACGCTTGGCCTTTGTAAACAAAGCAGTGACGCCAAACACAGAGCTCGACGACGGTGACAAACCCCACCTCCAAAACTCAGGAAAACTCATCTTTGCATTCACACGTAACTGCATCTCAAAGCGCCTTCAAAATGACATTCCTTTGCCTGTGATTTCTAAAATGCATAGTTACATAAAAATGCTACATTTTCTTGTGGAACAATAACGTAACTGTACAGAACGTAACTGTACAGAACGTAACTGTACAGAAAAATCCCTGTTTTCAAAATAACTGGGTACATGTGAATCCTCTGCTATGACCAGGAAGTTATCATGGAGATCTTCATAAGATTGCTGGAAGCTCCGATTTTGGAGCCAGTATGGAACACAGGTAACTATAAAGTCCAGTTGCTGTGGTTTAAAATATATATAGGTTGAATGGCATCATGTGAGATTGCACTTGGCAACGGAACGGCGTCAAATCGGTAAGAGAAAAAAAAACGTTTGCAAAGAGATGTCCCAATGAAATGTGTAATATTAAGAGAAGAGAAAGAAAAACGTTAGCACAGCATATTGAACGTTAGCTTGCACATCATAATATTTCAGACCCTCCCAACAGATCCTTAGATCTCTCAAGATGTTCCTCTGAATGGTTGAGATCATGACAAAAACACATGCACTGGAATAATGCTCCATTTCCTCCTCTTCCTTAGCATGAGCAGTGCAAGATATGTGTGAGTGAGAGAATGAGAGAAAGAGTGAGAGAAATGTGTGCAAACATGGTGCTCACCTCTGACCTCAGTAATCACCAATATATGTTAAGCCACTGAAACTCAAAGGTCACTTTTTTTATTCAAATATACAAATCAGTTTATAGCATATTAAAATGCCGTTTCCTGATGTGTCTCCCACTTTTAAAAAAAAACCTTCCATTATATTTTTGAACCTAGATCGGTTTAGACTGTTGCCAAGGGTTCCGAAACAGGAGAAGGTTGAACACTTCTTACTCTCACTCTATATATAAGAATTTCCTCTTTATGATTTAATGCAGTTTAACGCATAATCATATCACTGCTTAATGTTGCACAAGATTTGGTCATATAATAAAGGCAGGTACAATAATCTCTTTTACAGACTCAGAAAATGAATGCTCCTCTGAGGTCTACTTAAAGTGTTAGTAAGATTATTAGATCATAAAACTGTGATTTAGAGCAAGAAAGTAGATCTTCTGGAGTCTTAACCGTATGCATCTTTCACACAGAAGAATGCTTTTAAAACGTGACTAAGAAAAGGTATAGTTGAATGTAATTTTTTTGTAATCCTCTACCAGGGGACAGAAGTTCAGGCTAAATTCAGGAGCATATTTCCACAATGGGGGTGGGCTCAGGCGACTTATGTTAGACCAGTGGCTTGTGGTGAATGGTTAATGGATGGTGAATGGCTTATGAATTATGTCCATGGGCCACTTCCTTTGAAAACAATAATAGATAACTTGTTTGTAGAAGTGTTCCTTTTCTTTAGGTCTCTAGATCACTGTCAGTGAAGAAAGTAAGCACTATTTAGTGCCGGACAATTAATCGAAAAGTATATGCTATAAAGTATGTTGCTATAATTGTAAAATTGTTCAACTACTTTCTCTTTAAAGCACTACCGCATGTGACCCCGCTCCATTTCATTTTAATTATTAAGGCACACTTCGTTAAAAAATCTCTCACTTATAATATGTTAACGTATTCACTCTACATAACTTAAAAATAATGATAAATAATCTAAAAAATCAATCATAAATCATAATCGAGTTAAAATGTCAAAATTAATCAAGATTTTGATTTTAGGTCATATCACCCAGCCCTACTTCTATTAATTCTATTGTTCTCTAGTCAAGGCATCATAATCTCTGGGATCACCAGCGTCCCCTAAAATGAAGCAGGAGAACTACGCGCTTCACCTAATTCTGCTTTTCTGCCATTTTATCATTGCTCCCAGTAAGAAACATTACACACATACTGTTGATTAAAAAAACAATGTAGATAATACACTTCAGCTAATCTATGTAAATTCAACTCATAAAGTACAAGTTGTTGAACATTTTAATGCCGACATACAGAGAGACAGCAAAACTTTTATTGTGCAGTCATCTCAGTGGGCTGCTGCCTCATCGCATGTCTCTTCTTATCTGAATGGTAAAGTCAGTGTTTTTGACAATGATGGTGATGTTGATGAGGAATTAAGTACTTTTTCATTAAAAATTAGACATTTACTAAGTTACTGACCATGCTGTCAAAGCTCTATGATCTACTGGTTCTATAAGTTTGCAGCACAACTATGAGTTTTACGAAGAAGTCATCCTACAGTTAACTTTTGTTTTGCTACCCATTTCATGTACTCTCATATTATACATTGAATAAAAGATGCAAACGTATTTCTCACAGTAGATCAGAGAGGTGTCGCTCTTCCCAATTAGGTCCAACAAGAGAACAGTCAATACCCGAAATAAAAGAAAGAGGATGAGCTGAAAGCTCTGGCTGAACTGGATGTTCCCTTGTGAGACTCTGGATGAACAAAAAACACCGTAGACTCAATAGAAATCGAGAACTCACTGGGAAAAAGGTACCAAGTTTGCCACGTAGAGATGGTTTGCACTTTGAGTACAAACCTGAGAATCTAAGAATAATTCATTTATAGTTTGTTTATAAGTAATCCCCACAGCTTTCCTGGGTCCATGCGTTCAAACCCCAGGAAACCAAGTGAGTTTATTCCTTGAAATGTAAGTCTATTTGCATAAAAGTGTTATGCATAAATGATCTGGCAAAGGCATCAACGAAGTGATCAAAGTTTAAAAGTTTGCATGCAAGTGTTTGCACATTTTTTATATTCTTTGTAAATGTTCTCTGCAAAACGGATTGTTTCCTTTGGAAAAAGTTGGTTTAACAAAACTATCAAGCAGCACAAGTGTCTCCAACTTTGATAATAATATATAAAGAATCATCAAATCCTTGTAGAGGAATTTGTTTACGTTAAAGCATTCTTAATTAAACAATGCGCACTCTACAGAAACTCTTTTACTCTTTATTTCATTCAGTGCTTCCAGATGACATCGATTCATGCCATTACCATCACTCGTGCACTTGTGGAATGTGAAGAGCAAAGAATCTCTGCTCTGCTTCTTGATTGGGTGTTAACCTGTGAGTTTGACCCAGTTTTCAAGCCTGTGCGCATAAGGTTGGTCTGTATTGCGCTCAGCCCTCATTAATCACTTCTGCTCCTTGCAGGGCTTTGTGTCATCATTACACACTCACCTGCTTCATCTATGAGGACTCTGGCACATTTGAATATTCCATTACCTGTATGCAAATGCTCTGATTCTGCCCTAAGTTATGATTTATATAGGTTGCCTCCACACACATACCTCCACATACTCATGAACAAATCCTTCAACCTGAGTAGAATATCCCACCACATTAAGGCCTCCCATAGTTCATATTGTGGTTTATATGGCTAGAATATTGTGTTGCAGTTCAGATCACAAGACTGGAACAGACAGGTGAGTGGATCTTGGTAAACCTCAACAGCTTATTGTAGTCCCCAATAGAAATATCGTCCAACTCACACAAACAGAGGAATGAACCCTGGAAGGAACAGATAAAAAGACAGATAATGATAGACAGGACATATGAGGCTTATTTACATAAAGTGAAAGTGACATTATGACCAGAAACAGATCGATCTATACTAGGAAGTAGTTTTTGAACACATTGAACCACTGTTATCATTTAACAGTAGACTAACACATCTTGAACACGCACTCGGATCAGTGGTTAGCCACCTTTAGTATGGGCAATGGTGCCCTGGGCTTGGAATCGAACAAGCAAACCTGTAATCCCCACTCAATCTGTTTATCCATTAGTACACAACTGCCCTCATCGTAGGGACAGACATTCTCAAGATAGAGGTGACACTTGAGATTCCTTCCCCTTGAGTAGTAATAGGACACCAGGAATACGATTGTTGGGGGTGGGTTCTGCTCTGTCCGGGGATCATATGGAGGTGCTGGTGTCGGTCTGGTTGTTCTTCATCTTTTCCCATGGAGACTCTATACTAGTGTTCTGAGGAGGTGTGAGCTCCGGAGTAGACTTCAAAAGAAGGCTCTGTACTTGAGTTCTTACTTGGAAATCCACAAAGGTTCTGATTGTTTAGAGTTCTAAACACATGTTCCACAGAAGACTCTGCACTAGAGTTAAAAGGAGGTTCAGGCTCTGGACTAGAGTTGCACAGAGGTTCAGGCTCTGGTCTTGGGTTCTGTAATCTGAAGTTATATGGGGTTTTGAAATGGAGTTTCACTGAGGTCGTGAACAGTAGTTCCATTGAGGCTCTGAATTTGAGCGTCAGAGTGATTCAGGTTGGTAAATGTGTGCCGTGTGAGGTCACTTTTGGTACCTGTCCTGTTGCATGGAGATGTTGAAGCTACAGCTATAGCTGAAGCTGACTGTTAAATTGAGACTGGTAAGGTTGACCGCTTAAAAGCATCAATTTTTGAATGAACTGATTTCGACAGTATTATTTAATGATGCAATGTAATCTACAGGAAGTTGCTTGAAGGCAAACACAGCTCTTTTTTGAACACATTGAACCACTGTTCACATGATATATTCTAGTCTTTTATCTCTTTAACAGACAAAGCAGCAAAATCAATATGGAATTAGAAGAGAGCAGAGTCCTGAATTATTGAGGATTTTAAGCTTTGGATGCTTTGAATACAATTCCTGATTGCAAATTAACATTCACTACCCTCATTCATTCACTAGTCTCTTCCATGACCTCTATTTTATTTTAGAGCACAGTTTGCTGAAGATCTGCACCATTGATTTAAAAAGAGAGAACAATTACAGCAACAGTTTTGTGTGGTTGTGAATACTTGAGAGATATTTTAAAATGATGACACATTTTGTCACTTAAGTGTAAGTTAAGGACTGGGTTTTCATAGTGTTTTAAAATGTGTGTATCATTTTTGGTCATTTTTACCAAACGTTTGTTCTACCACTTATGGAAGCTAATAGCTAATAGTTTAGCTGTCAGTTCAGACCATGTCAGCTAACCTCCTTGTCTTCCTTTCCTGGATCTCCACATCTCCTGGCTCCACCATTTCTAAATGGTGTCGTTTGTGATTCCATTTTAAAGTTCACTCCGCAGCACATTATTATTCCTGGAACCCTCAATATATGGCTGGTAGACTCATAATAAAATCCTGTTTACTGTTCCCTGCATGTCCTCGTCAGTCTGTCTCTAGCTGTCCGCCCCATGTTATGACATGTCACACTATTTACTTTCTGCCATCATGTTCATGTGACATGTAATTACATAGCATCTGTAGTGCCAGGCATTGACTAATGACACTTGGGTTGGGGTCACGGCATGTTTTTGGCATGAATTGCAGGTGGGTCTGCATAAATCCTTCTGGAATTTGATATGTTAGGGTTGATCTAAAAGCCACGTTTCTCTTTACCAAAGGAGTGAAATTTCCATCCGAGGTCCTCTTGAAGGGATGGATAATTAATCATAACCATCTTTTGGTGGGGTATTAAAGTTGATAATGATTCTTGATAAAGTGAAAATAAATGCTGCATTTGAAGTCAGAGCAATTAAAATGTTTCTTTTGAAAAGAAAACAAACCCAAACCGTTTTACTGTGTTGCTGATTCGTTTGATAACACGGTAGAAAAACTGTTGCTTTAAAGAAAGAGTCTTTGAAACTAATCAACTCAATTAATTAAGGCTGGAAACAGAGCATGAAAGAGGTTGCCTGAAGGTTATTTTTTTTACTTTCAAAATAAACTGTGGTTTCTTTTGCTTTAAAGGACCCTCACCACAAAAAAGTAAAAGTGAACTGAAACAAAAACAACTGTGTAGGGGGCTTAAAACTGGGGGTGGAACAGCTACTGTATACTCTGCTACCAAAGTGAGGTTAAAAAAGAAGTTTCTTGTCAGGGCAATTATTTGCACAGTAACAAGACACAAGGTGGTTATTCTGCATCAACAAAGTTTCTCCCAGACAAAGATTTTAAAGCAGACTGGGGTTTCAAGATGTTCTTTTCAACATTGAGGATTGTAGATGCCGTGATTGGTCAAGGAAACTAGAAGCAGATGCAAGGCACATCAAAATAAAAGATGCAGCAGGACAGGCAGCTCAGAACAGGCAGAAACTAGTGGGACCCAGGTACACCAATTTACTGTTCGGAAAAGTCCGGCCAGAAGTGGTTTTCATGGAAGAGTTAAAGTATTCATGAAAACAAAAGTACCGGGGTACAGAAAAATGGAAGCAGGTGCTCTGGAGGGACGAGTTGGTGTAGCAGAAGACAGTAGTTGGAGGGTTGAAGCGCAGTCATTAAATGAGTTTGCAACAATGAAGCATGAAGTGATGGAAAGGCCTACACAGAGCCCTAATTCTACAACTGTGTTAGTGCAAGTGTAATGTTTCATTCAGTTAACAACTGTTTGTTTATTTAATTTATTGTGGCTGGAATCAGTATATGGTGGAGTTTATTATCCTTTGAAAAATATAGGGGATAATACAGGGATTAAAGAACAAATACAACAATTTTTATCTAGAATAACGAGCTGCAGGTCACATAAAAGTCTAAGATCTCAAAACTATTTTAAATAAATGTTTTTAGTTTTGCTTTAAACAGTGGCAAGGCAAAGATGGAGTGATCCATAGCTTTGTACCCGCTATGTTAAAGTAACGATCACCCCATTTCAGGGACTGTGGGGTCTTAAGCAGGTGTTTCCCAGCAGATCGTAAAACTCTGCTGGTTTAGTGAGATGGGGCAATACCATTCACTGCACTAAAAACAAATCAAAATTTTATACTGAATTCTGAAACCTACCGGGAGCCAGTGCAGTGATGATAGAATAGGTGTGATGTGCTCATGTTTTCTGGTACCAGTAAGAAGAGGCTGCAGCATTCTGTACAGGGGTGAAGACTGGTTTGATGTATTCTCTCATAGAGGGCATTCCAGTACTCTAGGCATGAACTAATAAATGCATTAATTGCTTTCTCCTGATCAGTACTAGTCAAAAACAGTTTAACTGTAGAAAGAAGATGAAGCTGAAAGAAGCCTTCGGCATAGAGGAAATGTGCTGGTCATATTTCAAAGAGCTCTTTAATATAACTTCATGGTTTTTAACAGAATTTCTAATGTGATTGGTCAGAGCAGGGGGTGCTTCTCTGAGCAGGTTGGAGGAGCCAAGCAGGAATAAAAAGTAAATAAAAAGTAAATAAAGATGTCTCTTGCAACTTACCTGGCAACCCTTTTCACATCCATTTCCACAGATGATTATTTTTTATTTATTTATTTATTTTTTTTTTGTGATTGCAATACCAGTTTTGAACACAAATTTACATATTGCCCGTTAAAAGGCTTTATGCTGAGCTTAAGAAAAATTCAAAAGAAAAGTTATTGGCTATTATTCCAAGATTTGCATTTGCACAGAGAATGTTTCAAATCTTTTTTAAAGAGTACCTTTTAAAAGATCTAATCTTTTTTAAAGAGTACCTTTTTTGAATGTGTGAATATAGAATTCCCTCTACAAATGTGACTATGATACAGTTGACTATATAAAATGGTACATTTTTGCACTCAAAGGAATCAATTACAGTGGCAAAAAAGAAAGGCTTTTAGCTATTAGTATGGTATAAAGAGAGAAAAAGACAAAGACAGAAGAGGGAGAGAGAGGAAGAGAGCTTTCACTGCTTTCAGTTATAAAAGATGCCTCAATAGTTGACAACAAAGTGGAGAGATTAATGTCAGCGATTTAGTGACCCACCAGAGTGGTGTGTCAGTCCAGTGGAATCCTGCTGACCTTTTGGATTATGATGGGTATTCAGATAATGATTCTCTGCAGGGAGACTGCAGTGTGCATTCTGTGCCTCTTTGTAAAAGAATACAGTAATAAAGATGAAAAACAGACTGATGAGGGAGTGAAGTGTGAAGGGCAGAGGTAAACGTATTTGACACACATTAAGTGGCGGATTGTGCTCTCAAATAAGCACACACTCGGGTCAAGCAGCATGACCGTATACAGAAGGAGGTCAGTGTGTTAAACATTCTTTAAAGATCTTGCTCTAAATGGTGTAAATTTGCAGCAAACAGTGCAATTCTTCCATTTTTGTTCACTATGCTGAAATGCATATTTTCATTCACATTTCATCTTTTCAGATTTATCTACCTTTTTATTTATCTCCCCAAACATCACAGCGCTTTTTATTCTTTTTAAGTTTTAGCATTAATAAGTATATTTTCAGAAAATAGTGGATATTAATTAAAATCCAGGAAAAGAGTCCAGGAACAGTGAACAATGGCTCAACATCAACAGCTTGGTGTTCCTTTAAAATGTGTTTAATTTGGCTTTTTGCCACAGAGTGAATACGATTGTACTCATAAGATTTTTGATGTCTCAACCATTTTTTTTTTTCAGAAAATATGAATGATATAAACTTTGTTCCACGTATTTATTGTCAAACGACTGTCTCCACTCTTTTAAATCATAATGACAACAGAAACTTTCCAAATGACCCTGATCAAAAGTTTACTATGTTAATAATATTTTCTGCATCCCCTTTAACATCAATGACAGCCTGAAGTCTCTTGAGGTAGCTGTCGATGAGGTTCTTTATCTTTCTTATTGGTGAAGCAGCCCATTCTTCTTGGCAAAAAACCTGAAACTCTTGAGTATTTCTTGGGTAGTCTTCCATAGCTCCACGTTTGAGTTCTCCGCAGAGTGGTTCATTGATATTGAGGTCAGAAGACTGACCACTCCAGAACCTTTACTTTATTCTGGTGTAACCACTTGGCCTTGTGTTTGGGATTGTTGTCATGTCGGTCCCATGGAAACAGCTTCTGAAATTCTTTGACAATAAATGGCTTCTCAAATGTGCTTTCCAATATCTTTAGAAATACCTGTGGGAGAGATCCACAGCTCTCACTTGTTCTAACCTAATGTAAGAGTAAAATCATTTCCCTTAAGTACAGGGGTTTCCTTCTAAAACTAACAGAACTGAACCATTTGCAGGGGCTCCAGAGACAAAGAATTTCACCACTTACAAACTTACGGAAGCTCATTGCATTATGACAATTATACGATACTATCATAATTATGGGATATGTATGCCTTAATTGTGACGTACTAAGTCATTTTTATGAAATGTGTAAGTATTTGGCGAGCAAAGAATGCATACACAACAAGCTGTCCAGTTAGGGGGTCCAGAAACAGAAAAGAACCCGAGCCCAGAGACCTCCCCTTCCTCCCACGCGATACCCGAAGGTGGCAAAAGGGTGGAGCTGGGGTGCTTTTGTGATGATTGAAGGTATATATAGTCAGTAGGGCTCATTAGAGATACACTCCCAATTAACGACTCGACTCCTCCCAAATATCGTTTTCAAAATGCCAATTGCCTTTTAGTTGAGTTTAGTCTTGTGTTTTTCCTGTCCCTTGGATGTCTTTAGACTTGTTTTTATCGTACACTATTTCTAGAATATGAATTTTCCTCAAATTAAATGGATAATTTGAAAAAGGACTAACTTCCAGTGGGCTTGGAACACCAATCAAACAACAGTGAAACCTTTTAAACCCCTAGTGGAAAAACCAACATGACCAGCTCATGCTGTGTGGTTGCCAAAGCACCTGCACAAACCAGCTCCCATGTTCTAAAAGACAGATCATGCTGGTTTTTCCACCAGGGACTGACATCCAGACTTACTCTGCCTTTAGCTCTTTGTCAGACTCCAGTGCTTTCCAGTAACAATAACCAAGATTCATAAAAATAATGAATGAGTTGCTTACAGGCTTTTAAAAGCACAAATGTAGTAAATTAGACTCTTAAATGCTGGAAAATTACTTTGAGGCAGAACTCAGAGAAAAAATGAAAAACGTTTTATGGTTCACTGGACGTGGCTGAGGAGATTTGTTGAGAGAAAGCAAACTATAAACAGCGGCAACAAAAAGAATTTTGACAGCCAGTCAGAGTTCACGCTGCTTGAGAGTGGCGGAATGAGCAGTAGAAAAGTTGTTATTCCCTCACTGAAATCATAAATCTAAAATCATGACTGCTAAAGGTACATCAGTCTGAAGGACAGTTTTATCTTACAACTATGACTATAATGAGTTCTGTCTGACTTCTTCTGCTCGTTGACCCGTATTAAAGACTGATAAGAGTTCCAAGTTACATTAGCAACCTTTGCCTGCAGACAGTATTTATTGAGAGGTTGAATTACATTTTCATTAATTATGGCTACTGTTGATTAATAAGCGCAGCACAACAGGAAGGCCAGAACCTGACAGACTGCCAAGGTTTGCTTCGTCAAACATTAATTCACTTTATCTATCAATTCATAATGTAAAACCAGGCAAAGTGCACCGTATTGAGAAGAAAATCATGAGGTGATTTGCCTTCAACCATTTAGCTACTCTTCAGCATTCATCCTCCCTTAAATTGCTTTTCCTCATTATCATAGGGAAGAGAGAGATAATGTAAACACCTCGGCTCCTTTAATTAAATGCCAGTTTAATTAAGATGCTGATTTGCAGATAATATTTTTGAGTCCACATTTAGAGAACAGCACAAAGCAAATGAACCATCAGAGGTCTAGACCTTCACACTCTTCAAGTTGGGAAACATGGGCAGCATAACGTTGATAAGAGCTGGGAATTCCATTGGAGCAATGAGCAAAAAAAGTGCAAATAACGGCAAACAAATGCCAATAATTACCTGTTTCAAATGTATTCCAGATTCAAATTATATTCAATAGAAGCACTTAAATATGCCTCATAAATCACAAAAATATTTAAATAAACACACTACAATCAGTACACCGAGTTTGTGTGTAAATGCACATAGAAACATACATCATCATGAATACTTAAATGCCCTGCACAGCATCATAGAGAAAAGCAGAAATTTTGTCCCAGTTTGTATTTTTTTTGTCTGGGCAATCCAGAATACAACATTGCTGACTTTTTTTTAACCCAAGACGAGACAGATATCTGTGGAAATCTCTATTGTGGTATGATTTATCCATTCATTCACTCATTTTCCAACCCGCTTATTCCCTTTTTGGGGGAATCTATTTCTAGTGCACATTGGGCGAGAGGTGGGGGTACACCCTGGACAGGTCGCCAGTCCATCGCAGGGCAACATTCACTCACACATTCACACCAAAGGGGGAGTTTGGATTATTCAATTAACCTAACCATATGTTTTTAGGATTGTGTGGGAAACCAGAGTACCTGAAGGAAACCCATGCAAACTCCTTCGAGGAAGGACACTAGCGAGCCTCAATTCAACAACCTTCTAACTGGAATGCCACAGTGCTACCCACTGTGCCACCATGCTGCCCCATTATGATTTAAACAACTGAAAATTGTTATTTAGACCAGGAGTAATAAAATATTTAAACAAAAATTGTATGACTCTGAATAAATGAAGGCCTCCTTGTTTGCTGTCTGCATACTAAGCTCACTTTGTGGCAGGCATGTATGGGGTTACATTAAACCCCCAATTCTGAGTGCAAAAAGTCCTATTTTGCATTTTGGATACGCACCAACTATGTTTTTTGATTAAAATGTTTGTTTCCCCCCCAAAAAAAGGAATTTAGAGTGAGTAAAATTAATTTTTAATATTATATCTGTGTGCGCTCACTCGAAACAAACCACAGTTACTGCCACAATTCCAGCCATTCAGAGAGGAGTCTTCTATATTCCTATATTCCAATTGGCTGGCCTGTAAACCAATCACAACCTTCTCTCAGTCTGTATCAGCAGTAACACAATTTTTATTTACAATATAAGGATGCAATTGATGCAATCTTGCAATTTCTTGAAAAGTATTTTAAATGATTGAAGACGTGAGCCAAACGGAAGCCATCATAAGCCATGTTTCCATCCCAAGATGCAAATTAAATTTATGCACAAACTTGAAATATCGCATTTTTTCTTATTGCAAAAAGTTTATTCTACTCAGTTGTGCGCAAGTTTTATTCGTATTTAAAAAAAGTTATAAGCATCTTGGTGTTTCCATCAAAGATTTTTATGCAATATTCCAAATAGGTTTATGGGAATGCAGCTATAGAGACACAATAATCAGACCTGGGAAGCACCCCACTAAGTTAACCAGTCAGAAGCTTGGCTCAGGCCCATCTTAAGCTTGGCCCATCATGAGCTCAGGCCCAACCATCTGACGCAATGTCGGCATGTGCATTGTGCTTCAGAAAAGGTCCTTAATTTAGAAAAAATGCATAAACACTCAATGAAGAGCATGTCAGTGGCAGTAACCCCAACATTTTGGCCAATCGGGGGTTTTAAAGATAATTTACGGTTTTTGAACAACCCCATTTGTGCCAACATAGAACTTCATGTTCTCAAAAAACATCACTCTGGATGGAGTTTTCAGAAATGCTCCGTTACCCTGAACAGGTGCTGCATTTGCATGAGGACAAACATCTAATCTGCATTAAAAAATCTAAGATTATGAAATAACAACGCTCGTGTGAGAAAGTCCGAAAAGATGCAGTGCATTTAAGGACAATGGTAATTGTGCCAGCATGCTGTCTGGTCTTTGTTGAGCTTCTCCTTGTAGATTGTGAGAAATGAAAACTAGAATGCAGCCAGGAGCAAACAAATAATGAGAGAGATTTTCGTCTGGTGCCATTGAAGTGTATGTTTTCTGGAAGATTAGACTGTCCACTGTGATCTTGTACATCTATACATCTTGTTTCAGTGCTGGAAATGAAAGCTTCTGTGATGTGCTTAAAATACAGTTGTGTATTTACAAAAGAGGTTAGAATTGTAGTCATTATTCGTTCTCTCTCATGTTGTTCCAAATGCTGACAATTTTCTGCCTTGAAGAATGAATCAAATTTCAAACATTTCTGTCTCGTTGCAAAATGTACTTAATACTCTCACACTAACCAAGAAAACATTTCTAAATAATATCTATTTCATTTTTTTCTTCTACCTTGAAATGTGAATTTAAACATTACATATCAACAAACCGATGGACAATCCAAACATCCAAATCATCAATCAGCTTCCTGAATCTCTACCGACTCTTCAAGGATTTCAGGGTCATGATTGTTGACCCAGACAAGATTTGACAAACACCGCCCAGGAGTTTGGTGAAAAGACAACCGTTGGTAACAGCCATAATGGAAAATCCAGCATGAGATTTTCCCAAGCTGTGGACAATCTCAAACCAGCTTTGACAAGCTCGCATCTAGCTTAAACCACCTACCGTGTTCTTCTAGGGATTCCACAAGGTTCTACAATTTCAAATTAACCCTTCAAGCATTTGTTTTTATCAGGGTTGGTAATAAAACCTGCAAGGGACTGGACCTAAGCCACCCGGACCCAAAAAGGAGTGACCTATGGTGTGGAGGAAACTGAGAGTTGGTCAGTCTTGAAAATATTAAGACAATTTGCGTCTAGAAAAATCCCTTCTGGTGCCCCACCACAAAAAAAGCTCTCTGTGATTGATTAAGTCTGTTATTAATGTTATAATTGCTGGTTTTGAAATGTAAATATGTAAAAAGAAATCTCACTTTTTACTTTGAACACCATTCACAGGTCATGTCTCACAAAGCTCTCAAAGCTGTCCATAGCTGATAGAGGGTTTTTAATTGCTTTCCTTGTTTAATTAGGTCTGTTTATTCGAGTTCAGCTTTGGGAAGACAAAACAAAAGATAATGCTTCAATGCATCAAAAGGAAATGACATTTTTCATGATTGGGGTGAGGAGCAAGGGAGTGGACATGAAGGAAATTTCTGTCAGGCTTTCTGTCTATTGCCATCAACCTTTCAAGGACAAAGCTCCCATTCCCAGAAAGCATGGGGCCCATCAGAGCTGCTGCGTCGTCTCACCAGCAAACTCTGCATGGAAGAAAACAATAGAGTTCAAAGTCAGCGATCGTCCTGGGTGAGTCCCATCCATCATACACGAGCACACGTGACGTCCACTTCACTCCGTTTCCTCTTCAATGAGCCCTGACTGATCCTGGATAATAATACAAGATAATGGATGTGCAGGGTTTTGTGCTAAATGGTGATTCAAACAGATAACACTTTAAGGCTATTATCAAGTAAAGATTTAAACTAAATGTAGTGAATGCACAGCACATGCTTATAATAACAGAGTATTCTGTTCATCTCTTTTACTTCTTACATTCGATCAGTTTTGAGTGTGTTCTACATTAAATGTATCTAAATATGTTCTTATTCTGGGATATTTGACATCAGAGTCAACTGCTGGAAATACATCTTTATAATATCCATTTTTTTACATAGAGGAGGAATCAAGATTATGAATTTCTTCACTCGTAATAAATCCAGTTTATTCCTCCGCATCCCTTTAGCAGCCTCAAACACAGCAGGAAGAAGCAACACTGTCTCTTCCTTTTAACTTCAAAACCCCTTACTTCAAAAAGAGAAAGAGTGAAGAAAAAGAATGGCATTTCAGTTTTTTTTATCTAAAGGGTTGGTACGCATCATTTTTCTGAGTCTCTGTGAGGCTGTTATGTGAAAAGAAGGAACATTCATTTTGTTAGGATTCCTTTAATGTTCTTTGATGTCATTAATAGAATTTTATGGTCATTCTTCATTTCCCCCAAAACAATAAGTAGTGTTTTACCATTTTGGAAACTATTCATCAATTTCTTCATGATGCCACCAGTAGCATAGTTTAGCATCAACCATTGAATTAACAGTTCGGTAACATTTCAGCTCAAAAGTATTTGAGTTTCCGTGTTATGTAACAACATGCTGAAAAACCAGCAAAAATGGCATTAACAATTTGTAAGATTTTAAAAAATATAAATATTGTGGTTGTTTTAATGGAACTTTTGCCAAAACTCACATCAATGTGGTTTCATTTTGCATTTAACAAGATCTGCATTGAGATCCCATTTGGATGTTAAGTAAGGTCAAAGGAGGAGTGGACATAAAACTTCTTTATCCACTAACAGGAACTACTGATGAGTCTGGGCTGTCTAGTTGATGGGACTCTTTGCATATTTCTACAGCAACAGAACTGGTCTTTTTAGAAGGTAAGGCAGATTGAGAAAAGGAAAGGACACAGAGCTGATTATAGCAGCTTCAAGCTTTGATAAAAAGCCTGTTTTAGGTCTATGATCTTAGGTCTAGGAACTTAAGAATGCTTGGATTTTTTGCAATGCTTGAGTAAACTTTTTGAGGTTTCATTTTGTATAGATTTAGCTCAGATTCCTTTAAATGAAAGCGTCTTCCAAATGGAAAAACTGAAAAATGTAAAAATGAATAAAACTTTAAATATAAATTGCATCATAAATTCAGCTGATTTTTTGGTTGCAGTTGGCTACAAAATCATACTAATTTCTTTTTTTAAATTTGACAAATTGCTTACATGTGATACATGGGATAGTTTCACTTTTTGTTTAGTAGTGAAAGAGTGAATGATTTAATGACTCCTCTGCTTTCCTTGTCTATCTTTGGTCTAAGTGGTTACTTGAATTATTCAATGACTTGCTCATTCTTCTCATTGATCAACTTCCCATTTACTGCTATGAAATGTTTAATGGCTTACTAATTTGTCATTTTTGGACCGAAAGCAGCCTTTCTGGATAGAATGATTTGTAAAATGTCATTCCTTAACTTAGTTTAATTATTCATTCGTTCATTCATTCAACTCATTTTTTTCCCGTTTCGTCTCCGGGGTCTATTTACCCCCATCTCCTGTGTAGATGGGGGTACACCCTGGACAGGTCGCGAGTCCATTGCAGTAACTTTAATTCCAAAATAAAACATTGATTCTTTAAATAGTTTTTACAGTTAACACTGTATTGCCTAAAGTGTTTAACCATGAAATTTGAACTTGTGTTTCATCACGTTCTTAATCCACACGATTTAATCTGATGCTGGTCATCTCTATGCAGCTATAAGAGCTTCAACTCTTTGGAAATTTTTCCACAAGGTTTAGAAGTGGGTTTATTGTAAATGGACTTTTCAAGAAGCACATTTGTGTTAACAAAACTTGTTCCTCTTTATGGACCTTGCTCATTTAACATTTGCGCAGTCATCTTGGAATTAAAATGTACTCTCCCCACAAAGTTGGAGACACGGAAAAGCACAAAATGTATTACATTTCATGGGAACCATGGTTCCAAGATGAGTTCTTGGAAGAAACCTAACTCTATAACTTGCACTCAGTGATGTATGGCTTGGATGCAGTTACTCTGCCCTGGAAACTCCTTTCTTAAACTTTCTGCATACTGTAATTGAGCTTTGGAGGTCAGTGTCAATTGATTACAGAAAATTTCTGATTACTGTGGAGCTCATGAGAGTGGCCCAATGCTTCCATTAATAATATCTGCATTTTTTTAAGAAAAAAAAATGCAGAAAATAACCATAGAAATGTGTATTTCATGAGATGGGTATACAAGGATACGTGAGATTCCGAACAGTCATTGATATTGTAACTGCATTTATAGATAATAACTGCAGTAATTCGTCATTTTTACAATTCAGATTTAAAGGGTCAAAGTTTGCCCGAAGAAAAAGAAAAACACTTTTTTTATTTATCTGTTTTTAATGTAATTATCAGATTTTGTATTAACGTATACATTTCCTGTGCAATTTATTTTTCAAACAAATACATACCTTTGTCATTTATTTGCAAAGGATATTTTTTCACGTGTTCAGGAGTGGCTTAACTAAATCACCAAACCACTTTGAACTTAAGTCTTAAGGTTTTTATTAATTGGAAACACTTGCCCTGATTGCTCCTCCCGAAACATGTTACAAAACAACCCAAAGAACTTTTGTGAATTTATTTGAAAATTTGAATTGAAAATTTGAGTAGTTAACAAACAGCTTGGCCCTTATTATATGTGAAGTAAACCTTAAATAAAAGCCAAGAACCTAGCATTTCCTTGCTGTTGCAATATTTATATCTTGTGTACTCTAATATATGCAGAAGTTATAGTTTGATGAATTATGAAGGGATTTGTTAGGATTCAAAGGATGTAAATAAAAGCTTCTTAATATAAAAAACAAGATATGACGGGAAAGAGCTTATTCAAGATGTCAATCAATTAGCCTGGTCAAACTGCAAAGGCTTAATCTACAATTTCTGGCAATTAAGTCGATTACTTCTTGTGATTTACATTGCTGGCGAGTGTGGATTACTGGAGAACACAGATGGGAGGCAGCATTGGCGTGGATAATATGGAGTTGAGTCAAGGAACTCCAACAAACAAATATTTGGCATCAACTCGTTGCTGTTGGCAGGAGAGATAAAGTGAGACAAAATAATTTTAATAGTTAGCTTGTTCTTTGAGAGAATGTGATGTGAATTCAATAGAAAATGAAAAAGCTTCAGCCTGTCCCATTACAGACAAATGTGCAAGCAGACAGATAAGCATTTGGCTTATTTGTTAAGTACTATTGACATCAATCCTTCTCTACAGTGGTTTCACCTTCTCCCCCCCCCCACCCCCAGAAGCGCTTTCACATTGCTAGCACATTTTCAAGTCTCCCCATGCAGCATCCTTGTCTAATTTATTGCTTGAAAATAAAACTCAAAGCATGACTCTCCTGCACTTAGCACACGTTTGAACTCAGGGTTGGGACTGATCTATATAATGACAAGCAAATGATGGCTCAGAGTCCCTCCGCCACGATTCGATGCAAATGCATTCAGAGAGCACATCTACCTCAAAGGACAAGCGTAAACACTTTAAGAGTTTATTGATCTCGCTGTGTCACTGGATTTAATAGGCTTTGTGTTTCTGACCAAATGCTGAAAATTTCCTCCTTCATCTTCAAGCCTGCAGAGAACAGGGTTAGATAAACCCCAATCGATGTGACCTAGCACACTCTGTTTTTTAGACCCACATAATGATAATGATTCTGTAAAGAGTACACAAGCAAGCAGTAAAAACTAGAACCGGTTAAGTGCCTCTAAATGCAGTGGGGTTGTTCATGAGAAAAACATGCCATAATGTGACGTAGCATCTTCTTTAATTAAATCCAGTGGGAAATCTGTATTACACTCTGTGACATTTTAGAGAACCTAAGAACAGACTGAGAAGACCATAAAAACAGTAAAAAACAGTCTTTCCTTCACAGTGAAAATTAAAAACTCGCAACATACAAGCTTTTCAGGAAAATATAACAAATTTTTAATTGGAAATCACTCTTGTTAATCAGTGTTTATAGAAATTTTCACTGTGTTTCTCATTTTAGCCAGTAGAAGTCTGGCATTTCATCCCTTAGAAGTCTGGCGTTTTATTTTACTTCTTTAAAAAGTAGATTAACTATAACTATTATTGGTCTAATAGATTAACTATAAACAGTTTTGTGATGAAATTCTTTTTGTTCAACCCCAGCTACTTTTTAAATGAATGTTTATTTCAATACATTACACAATAATTCCAAAACAAACCTGAAATTGTACAAAAAATATAATTCAGAGTATTACATTTTGTCGTTTGCAAAAATATGTTTTAATATAAAAATCCAAAGTGATGAGATAAAATAAATATTCATAGGTTGCAGAAAAAGCAAAAACAAGGTCAAAACATTGTAACAAAAAAAAAAACGAACTTCTATCAAGTCTTATACACTGTTCCAAGCCCCTTGAAAACTTTGAAAAACACAAGCCATATCACAGGTTTTATACTTCCAAGGGATATCCCTTCTTTTCACCACTAGATGGGGTCAATTTGGGGTCTGTAAAATGAAACTGTCGATCGCACAATTTAATTTTAATTGCCTTGCAAATTATATAATCTCTTGTAATCTCTTATAAACAAAAACATCAAAACTGATAACCTTTTTGGAACCTACACATTATATTCTATATCAAAATTGAACAATACTTGGGTTGCATCATTCCTACTCAATTCAAAACAGCCGGTGTGATTGACAAATGTGCCGGTTCGTGCAGGGATGGTTAAGGGTTTAGAATTAGAGAGGGTATGATAATAAATATTATGTATATTCATCATCCATCTTCTTCTTTTTGAAATTTGCCTAAAGAGTCAATAAGAGCTCAAATATAATGACCCTCTAGTGGGATGAACTCATCACTGTAGATATTATGCTGTCAGAGATTTATAATGTGTTCATTAGCTTCGAAATATTATGGAGAATCTTGCCCAGACAGGCAAATGCACTCATACCTTTGGGAACATGAGCTCTTTGCTTTTGTTGTCAGGGAAATTTGTGGAGTGCCGAGCATCCGTGACAAACTACACAGTCTAATGTTAAAACCTCATGGATGCTACAGTTTTAGAACACTGAGGATTCTCTCTGCTTTCAGTGCTTTCCCTCTGGGATCAATTCTTTCTGGTTCTTTTACTCTGTCAAGGTTGAGGGTGATGTGTTGAAAGGCTTTTCAACCCCTGCGTCTTGTTAATTTTAGTAACACTTTGTGTTTTCATCTTCACTGTACGGAACATACAACTGTATTTGCTGGACCAGTGGTGGTCTGATTCACAGAACATTCCAGAGTATAAATGGAAACTTTTTCTCTTTAATAATAAATTAACTAATAAAAAACTAGGCCTCGAAGAAAGGGGTAAGTTAAATTCACGGTTATAGTGACACGTGTTTGCAGGGGGATTTATACAGTAGGGCAAATAAGTAAGTTTTCCGACTTGTAAAGAATGGAGAGCTTTGAGCAGTTTTCGTTGTAGGTACCACCCTCAATCTAGAAAATGACATTAGGCCTTGCTCGACATTTTAGGACACATACAGTCCAATACGATAAAGCATGAAGGTAGAAATGTGCTTTGAGGATGTTTTTCTCCAGAGGGTCAGGATGACTGCATTAGCCATATTTCTGTCAGAAGCAAATTAAATAAATGCAAAACTGGAATATCACATAAAATGTTTGCAAATAAAGCACTGTTTCCATGTAACGAGTTCAGGAGAACAAAATCATCACCTCCTGATAAACTGGCACCAATTATTAAAAGAAAGGTCGGGCATGTCATCTTGCTTTTGGAGGTGGGAGACTGCTCTTTGGGAAAGACAAAGCCGGTCAAGACAATTCTGGCAGGGTTATAATCCTGAACCACTGTCCAGTTTAAAAGCCACCATGTGGGGGTAGATGCTTCGTTTCAGCTGGACAGTTTTGTCATCTTCAGGGGAGTGAACATATGATGTGGTGTTTCCCCCTCTGGAAGGAAGTCGTGATTTTATGTATTTATTTTTTATTTACTTTTATTGTATCTTGAAGTTTTGACCAAAAACTCAGTATGAGCTTTAAAACTGGGTCAATGCTTACCTTACACTTACAGCATGACAATAACCCAAAACACAGCCAGAACAACTTAAGAGTGGCTTTGTTAGAAGCATGTCATCTGACCTTTGTAAATATTTAAATGCTTAGTTTTTGATTATTTATTGTTTCATTAAATTGTTTAATGGAAATCCATCATTTTAAAAATCATAACATATGATTTTCTGGGTTAAAAAAAACAGTTTCTCACAGTTGAGGTATGGTTCGGATGACTGGACCACATTGAGGGGAGGATGGATGTGCCCTTGTATCTTGAGAATGTGGTCACCAACCCACTTCTTCTAGTGTAAACTTAAAAATGGATTATGGCTGGGTCTTACAGCAGGACAATGATCCCAAGCACACAACCAACATAACTAAAGTGTGGCTCTCTAAGAAGCATTTCACCCGTCCTTTGTAAAATGTAAATTATTTTCCATTTTATTCAAATTATTCAATGAAAATCCATTATTTAAAATTACAATTATGACTAATCATCCAAATCTTGCTTATTAAGAACCGTATGATTTTCAATCCAAGTTGCTCTTCTGGAACATTTTTGGATACATATTTTTCACAGTCTGTAAGTGTGTTTTTTTGGCGGGGGGCTGCAGAAATACAATCACATGACCTTTTTTCTTCTACTTTTAAATCCCTCTGTCATTTGTAGACATTCCACAAATAGGCCAATTATCTTCATACCCACGAATCGAGCAGATCTTTTGACCCTAAACATTCTGAGAACCATAGCCTGCTGTGCATCACACCAACATGAATAATTGTACAAAGCAGCAGGGGAATCTGCAAACTATGGATGTAGTCATTTTAAGCTGGCCCCCCTTCTTAAAAACTAAATGATCAGATCTGATCAATCGGTAGAAGGATGTTCCTTCACAACTGGTCTTATATCTTCAAGCTTGGAAAGCAGATTAAAAACAGTGAAAAGGTGCAAGGGATATGGTAAAAAAACAATATACAGAAAGTACATCTCAATCATTCCAGCATTAGCATTTGAAATACAAGGGAATAACAAATAAAGAAAATAAGGTCACAAATCGTTCAATTGATTTTAGAATAAAACTACAAAACCTCTCTTGACTCATGAGAAGATGATGAAAATGGTCAACATTTTAATGAAGCTAGCTGAATCCCCACTGGGTTGATAGGAACTGGGTTTATATACCCATGAGACTAAGATTCTTTGAACATTGTCTCGCGGGAGATTTCATGCCTTTCCTTCACTAACTTCATAAGCAAGAGGAGCTTCAAAATGTTTCTTTTAGTAGCTTTCAGCATAAACCAAATCAAGACATCAAACAAGCAAATAGTGGAGTTTTTCAAGAAAACTCTTGAAATGTGTATTTGGTATTAGAAAGTTGCTTCGAAATGGATGAAAGGAGAATGTTTGCTCTCAAATTCTCTTCAAAAGGATGCTCCCTGGTTTGATTCTTAGCTTTCAATCTTTTCTATTGTTGTGCCTTCCATTTCTTCTAAAATGACAAAATTCGAGAGAAAACTGGATTAAAGTTAGTGTGGCGACCTGTACAGGTGTCAGGAATCCAGTCCCTACCTACGAAACAGTAACGCTCACGATCACTCAACCAGCCAATCACAGGCACCGCAGCTCACATCTCCCTCATGATCCCTCATCTCGAGGCAGATCACAGGCTCCACCTGTCCCCTGGCAGAAACTTCTCACCTTCATCTCCAACTCCATCTCCTGTGGAATGCTCACCTCTACTATGTTACAGTTCTACTTTTTGAGGACGGTTGTTCTTCGATACATATTCAGTGTGAATAAAAGTGGGTGGTTTACTTACACTTGATCACCCTTCATTGGTAGCATTACAGTGAGTATGTCCAAGAAATTTCCAGACTATGGTAAAGAACACTTCCGTTCAGTACTGTTGGATTTCGTCTGGATTTTAACATAAGTGGATGTACCCCCCCTCCCCACACACACACACACACACACGCACACGCACGCACACACACACACACTTTAGTTGCTATTTCAAGTCAGATATTTGAGAACTAACATTGATGCACGAGGATAGACATCCATGCTTTGTTTTTGCTTTCTCGACCCGACATAGTTCGATTTTACAACCTCATGGTCGAATCGTTGGTCTAGGGGTAAGATTCTCTGAAAAGGTGCGAGAGGTCCCGGGTTCAAATTCCAGACGAGCCTAGCTCAAGGGGCGGTACAGTGGGGCAGTGGGTAGCACTGTGGCCTTCCAGGTAGAAGGTTGTCGGTTTGAGGCTCGCCGGTGACCTTCCTGTAAGGAGTTTGCATGTTCTCCCTGTGCTTCCTCCGGGTACTCCGGTTTCCCCCACAATCCCCAAAAACATGCGGTAAGGTTAATTGAATAATCTAAATTCCCCTTAGGTGTGAATGTGTGTGTGAATGTTACCCTGTGATGGACTGGCGAACTGTCCAGGGTGTACCCCCACCTCTCGCCCAATGTGTGCTGGAGATAGACACCGGCAGAAAGCGGGAATGAACCTCATGGTCATGGGCATGAATAAGTCTTATTAGGTTATAGAATGCAGTGGAAAAGTCCCCAAAGCATGACAAGTTAAGCAGCAGCAATACTAAATGAGTCGATTCGAGACGCACCAGTGTCCAAACTGAGGAAGTTTCTAGATTTCTACTTGAAAATAGAAACTCGGTACTCCGGTTTCATCCTCATGACAAAAACATATTTCAGATTAAGTGAATACCTTAAATTCAATTTTCTATCAAATACATTTTTATTTAAACCTCACAGATGAACACAGTTTGAAATTTGGTCAATTTAAGTATTTGTATTGTTTTGTTGTACGCTTTCAAAAATTTTATTTATTGGGAATTGTATGGGTTGTACAGTATTTATTTCTCCTGGACAGGTAATGCACTTTAGTTAGTATTTGTAATATTCTGCATAGCGGCAAGAAATGAGTTGGCTTGGAAAATAGCAAATCCTTTAAAAATGAAATCAAGTCTTTGCTGTAAAGCATTATATTACATGAGTAATTAACACTAAGCACGCTGTCTTCCAGCGTGAGCCCACAGAGCAGCCTGTTGTTTCATCAGTGAGCTCATCATCGCTCGGTGGTGAACGCTCGAGGTTTCCGTGGGTCGCTCCACACTCGAGCATCCGCGGCAGCGTTCAATTGCTTAGTCTGCATGAGAGGAGGCACACGAGAGGGAAAACCGACTGCCCCCGAGAATCACAACACCAACCAGCTTTCTGTCCGTGCAGACAACCACACCGCGACCTTGTTGTTTATTTCAATCACCACGAGGGAGACAACGTTACTGCAAAACGAGTCTGGAAGACGTCAGCCTCCTGCTTGGAGTCTGCCTAGACAGCTTTCCGTTCGGGCTACCATTCCGTGCTCGCGTGCGCTCCGGGCAGCGTTCACTCATTGTCGCTGTCAACACATATTATATGCAGTGTGTGTAAAGACGCTGAGAAGTTCTCTCCGAATCCCCAGAACACTTGGGCTGAAGGTAAGAATTCCTATTTATTTTGAAGGAAGTCAAAGCTGTCACGAACTTGATTTTGTTGGGTATCATCACGCTCTCGCACCTGTGTCATTAATGTGTTCCCAACGAACCCTGCCGTCGCTTTCATTGGGAATTGTGTGTTGAACTCAAAACCTTAAAGTTTCAGGGGTGTTTTATGGTAATTATAAGTCATTCCACCGGGCTGAAGTAAAGCTAGATGTGGGTCACGGAACCCGGGTCTTATATTTGTGTAATGCGTTTGTTTATTTTTAAATTCTACCTAATTAAACCCACCTGTCTACATTTGATGATTCCAGACAAACATATGGCTGTAAATGGTCTTTCTGCGGCTTAAAAAGGATTTGAAAACATCTGATCATGTTTACAGAGAAGTTGCTATTACTGAAATTTGCTACGCTGAAGTTTTAAGCTGTTTGTCAGGCCAGATACTGGATTTTAAAATAAACCCCATTTATTAGAACTATGTGCCACGATAACTTGCAAAGATAGCAAATAAGATGCGGGTTACTGTTGTTCAACTTTGGGCTAGTTAGAATATACCAGTGCTTGATGTTAAGCAGTTCTAAAAGTTAGGTGGTCAGACTTGTTGCATGGAATGTGGCAAACTAGTAGAAATATGGGAACTAATATACATTTCAATAATAACAAGTTTGTTTGTTCAAACTGAAAAAGTACAGAGAGCCCAAAAAATATACAACTTTACCATGAACGTCTTTTATTCTTTCTTTTGTGTTCATTGTAGTGTGCAAGAAGTGCCCTGTGTAATCCCTGGGTTGGCTCCCTTAATTAATACCAAATTGTGTGCACCGGATCCACATTGCCCTGATCATCTACACCTGACACACCTTAATTTCTCAAGTGTATCTGATTGCAGTAAAAGGAGTACGTGTGGACCGAGCCGTGCACGCCCAGACCGGCTGCACCGTGCTTCAAGATTATTGGTTAACATTTCCCGGTACAGTACAACGTATCTGGTCCATCTGCCCTTGTCAAACCTGAATCTCTGAAAATCACACAGAATAACATGAGAAGTCAACTATATATTAAAACAAACTGAAGTTAGGGTTTGGTTTTAAGGTTTAGGGTTCAATGCTACTTCCTCATTTGGGTTGACGTAGTAACATTGAAGCACCCAACAGTAGTGAAGAATGACTAATGCATTTCCATTCTATATAACTACCACACACTGCTCGTCTTTGCCTGTCATGCTGTTTACATCTCTGAACACCAATCCAAACATTTTCTCTGCCCTTTCTAAGGCTATGTCCTTTGTGGTGTTTCACCCAGTTTGGATAATTGATTGGTAACAATGTTCATTTGTCTACATCACCTCATCTGTTTGTCTACATTCTAGCCTAATGAATGTGGGACGAAAAGAGATCTCATAATTTTTAAACCCATATTTCTATTGGAAATATAAATATTTAAGTCAAATATTACAGAGAGGGTCCTCGTTGCAGATTGGAGCAAAGCGACACCATGATGACGTAACAATGTCACCACATCACTATAGTTTATTTTTACATAAGGTTGTTGCAATCTAACCCTTACCCTAGACTTCTGGATTCCATCTTCCATCTTTGATGACACAAAAAATGTGTATGAACAGTATAACTTTTTTTTTCGTTTTAAAACCTTGGTTTTTCAAACCACGGTAAACCTTGAAACCAGTTATCATTTTCCCTGCCTACAGTAGTCATGATAACAATGTTTTCCGAGTAATAATGGTGTCAGCTTAAGCCCTTCTTTTCATGCTGGATTTCCTTCGGTTGCAGTCAGGTCTCCATAAATGATCCAGGACTCTGCAGTTCGACTGGTTTTTATGGAATCCAGAACCTGTGTCACTCCTCTTTTCATTTACCTCCACTGGCTCCCATTTGCTGCCGGTGTTACGTTTAAAAAACAAATGGTTGCTTATAGAGCAGTCACGTGATCAGCAGCCTCCTACCTTCCCAAACTCTTGTAAATTCTTTATTGGAAACAAACTGATAAATACATTCTTCCCTCATTCTTTCACAGCTTCTTTTCAATCTGACTTCAACTCTTAAACAACAGTTAAAACTCTTTTTCAAATCACTTAAATGTCTGCTAAATGTATACATGCAATCATTTTAGGCACAAATGATTTGTAATTCCATTGTAAAAGATAGCTAGTGTAAGATAGAGCTGACTTTGACTAATCGGAAGAATCCAGTTTTCTGCAGATGCAAATCATATGGGGGTCTTATCAAGCAATCAGAATCCAACATGAGGCAATAAAAAGACATTGACATGTTAATACTAACTGCAGCTAGCACATCCCAATCATATTGACTGTAAGCTGAGAAATGTTAGGAGCTGGTTTCTGAATGTTAACTGATTTTGTTGTGGAACCTCATATGGCTCCTATGGTGATCTTGTCAAAGTGAAGGTGGAGCTAAAGATCCTTTATTGAAATGGGCGGGGCTAAAATACTACGTATTATGTCACTTAGTGAGTCCTTCATTGTTTTTCAATTAAAGAAAACATCTTTCATTAAGGTTTATTTTGTGTCATTACGCTCATGTAAGTGAAAACATACTGCAGTATTTGAGTTAAAAGTCATTAATGCATCACCTAACAAAAGCTAAAATATTTTCAAATCAAGAATTTAAACACTTTCCACTAGGGGTGTAACGATATATCGCAGTACGAAATTCCGCGTTACAAAAATGTTATGAAATGTATTGTAGAGTGGTGGCGAAACGTTTACGAAATGACGCCAGTCTGATCCTATTGGTTCAGCTGCCGACGTGACCCACGCTGCAGCAACGTCACGTGCGCGCTTTCGTCTCAGTTGCAGAAATCGCTTGAACTAAAGGCAAATAGGCAGCATGAGTTCGGATAAAATACAAATTGAAGATGCCCCGTCTTCATTTAAATCTGAAGTCTGGCAGCATTTTGGCTTTCCTGTCGCGCAACAGAATGACTGTAAAAAGTTTACAGATAAAACACAAACGGTTTGTAAACATTATAATACAAAGCAGCCATACACAGCATCAAACACTTAGAATATGATGTTCCATTTAAAACGGCATCACAAGAACAAACTTTTGCAAACCCCCGCTGCAAAAAGAGTAAAAGAAGGTCAAACGTCAAAACAACGCAGTTTTGCAGCAACATGGTCTCAGTTGAGTGCAAAAGCTCAAGAAAGACAGACATATTTAGTTGTTTATTTGAATACAGAAGGTTTTTATTAAACCTTAAAATGTGATCTTGTGTGTACAACAAATAAAGCTATTAAAATTTGTTAATGTTTTTGAAATAAATCAGTTTTTCAGATTTTTGTTTCATTTATAATAATTGCTTAAAATATTGTGATACATATTGTATCGTGAACACAGTATCGTGATGTGTATCATATCGTGACCTGGGCATATCGTTACACCCCTACTTTCCACTTTTTATCTATTACTATCTGTGTTTTCATGACGATTTGTTACTATTTAAGAAGCTACATAGAGTAATGCTCTCAGTGAAAGACTATTCAAATAAATGCAAAAACTCAAATGAACAGAAAGATACTTTATGTAAAGCAAATTAATATTACAAGGCATAAGCACAATGGCAGCTTTTTAATTCTCAATCTTAACCCCAGAACAGCATCTCTAATACTTTGAGCCCTTTGGAGCATTAGTTCCTCCCCTAGTGGACTAAAACATTCACTGCATCAGGCACAACCACACAGAAGGCTTTTCATATTTGCTCAAATTCAAGAGTTCTCTTCATGGTTTAAACACTGTTTTTATTAAAAGTGCATTCTAATTATTAATTTGCATTCAATATGTGCGATGTGTAATCTACGCAAATGACCGGTCTCATTTTGACCTCTATTCTACCATAAAAAGCTGTGTATTTAATGATGAGAATAGCTGCTCTGTGATGAATGGAGATCATTATAGAAACAGATGGGACTCGCGGAACATGTCTTCTGTCCTCAGCATTTTTGACCTGTGGGCAGTTTTACTGATTCAGACATAAAGCAGCAGGCCACGCACTTTAGAATGGGATCCAGCACCCATGTTTAATGCATTTCTATGCTGCGAGACTGTTGAATGCCGAGAAGTGCTTCTGAGAGAATGTTTCTAATGAGAATTGTATTTTAGATGCAGGAAAGCTCTTTTGTGAGCAAAAAAGTCTGAGGCACTGAGATGAAATAAAAGAACGCTTTGTAGAGGGAATGAATTCCTCTGTAGATTTTACTGGGTTTAGCTATTTTAATCAAGTCTGTAAAGTCTACCAAGCCTTATCCATAATCATCTAGGGTAGAATACTCTTAAAAATTGTCAAATTATGGTAATATTATGGTAATTTTATCGATAGTTTATCATTTCTTGGTACATGAAGAGTCTTTGGCTACTGAATTGGTGTTTATACAGTATGATAGACACTATTTTCAAAAGCTGAGTGCTCTTTATAAATCTATCCTAATATATAGTAAGAATATTATTACGTTGAATCTGATTTGTATTTACTACATCATGATGATGTAACTCTCATGTGACCAGTATACCTTCCAGAGATGCATATGTGTCACATGACCTCTCTAGCAATGCCACACATTCCCTGTTACACTTTGTGGATTGACTTTCATAAAGAAATTGTGGCTTATTTTTATCATTTTGGCTTCTTTCAGCATGCTTTGTTGGACACACTTGAATAGATGTGTGTTGGAGAAAAATGAAAGCAATTCAATGTGCTTAGTAGACATGAAAGAGATCAAAATAACTTGCAGGAAAATGTAGTATTTGGTGTATTTTTTGCAAGGTATTTTACAATTTTATGGTTATTTCTCAAGTTACAATGCTGCTAATGAGAGCTTGCCTCAGATATAATGAGGAATCTGTGAAATGCCCTTATGTTTGTGGCACAATCTGTTTGATCTATGAATAGTGTCACATTCCAATGTTTGAATGTTGTTCATCTTATCCTTTTCCCAGTAGAAAATAGTTGTCATCCACGTTTTTCTGGTTACTTGTCAGTGGTGGAAGAAGAATGTTGACTGAACATGGAAAAGGAGATACATACAGACGTGGAGGGCTCAAAAAAACCCCAAAACAAAATCCTGAGCAGGTGGAACTCGTCAGTTATTAATATTACAAAGTTAAAAATGAAATAATCAAATACGATCAAGTCCTTTTCTTTTATTAAATATTCAAGCTTATTTATTATATAAAACCCTTTTGTACCTTTTTGGGAATATATAAAACTATATAAAATATTATATACTAAAAAATTGGTCAGACCATCACGCTCTATGTTTAAAAATAAATAAAATCAAAATTAAAATATATATTTTATAATAAGAGTGACATATTTTTCTGTTTATAATTTTAAGAATATGTTTTATGCAAGCAGTTTGAGTAAATGGCTCAATTGTTTGTCCTCAATCCACACTGGGTAAAATGCAGCTGTCAGCAATTCATCATAGATCCACATTTTCTAACCATTCTCTAATTTCTGGCCAGTTTAGTTTAGCTCAGATTATCATAAAATGCATGTTTTTGCTCGTTGCCAGCTTGTATTCAGAAATGTGGTATAATTTTTTCATGCAGTGATTATTTCACAAGTTCATTGTCTGGTTTGCCTAAAATCACAAGCATGGTTGGTGACTATATAAAGGGTAGGTGAGCTGTCTGAGTAATGAGAGTGTGGCAAAAGGTTGGAAGGTTGAACATTGTTGTTTGGTTGGTTGGGTTTATAGAGGCGAGTGGTTACGAGCTTAAAAGCCTAACTCCTCCAGACAACTCATTCAAATAAGGTTTTGTTGTAGTTTTCATCTTCAATGGCAAAAAGAGATTAAAAACATCCTTTTAGCCAAACACCCAATAGACTTCCTGTTCCATCTACTGTACAGCTACACTGTCGTTAGTAACCTTTTATTAACTACAATGTTAAACGATGTTGTAATGTCTCGTTATAGCAGCTAGTGGAGTTTTGACTAACTCTAAAACTATTTTTTTCCTTTAAATTATCGTCTTCAGTCGATGTTTAACATGGAAAAGGGAACTACTTATGCCTTTACAAAGTGTTGTCCCGAAACAAAGTTGTCTTTCCATGTGGGTTTGTTTATATTTGAGTACCTATACATCCCTCATGCATGGCATCATGCGATACGTTTACTTCTAGATGTACTTATAATGCTAATTATTCATGGTACAGTTTAAACTGTCCACCATACTTTGTGCATTTATTAACCAGATAAACTATATTAGAAGTGTAAATAACTTTTAATTTATACATACAAAGGTAACTTTCATAGGCTGAACTTTCATTAGGTTCATGCACACATCTGTGTTAAAATCAGTGCTGGGTTTTTGTATTAAAATACATTGCAGTGAATCAGCAGCTTAGCACACTTGACTGCTAGAATATTTGCCTTTTGGCTCATAAAGTTGTTTTGTAAAGTTCAGAAAAGGTGATGATATCACTAATTATACCAGTGGGACTCGTGAGGCAGTTTTAATAAAGTGCTGTTCACACAGTAAGGGGGATCCACCACAGCAGTGCTCCGCATTAGTGTTTCCTGAAAGGCTTAAGCTGCAGCTTCCCGCTTATCAACTCATGAGAGTCTTTTCATGAGCGAGTGAGCCAAGTCAGATATAAGGAGCGTGGGTCGGCATTGTTCAACAGACAATTACACGCATTAAGCAAGCTAGAATCCTGACATCCATGCGTGATCCTGCTGAGGTACACGGTAATTAGCTGTCCTGTTTTAATCCACTCTAGATGCGCTCTGACACGAGGATGCAAGGCTCTGACTGGGGTAGAGGATTAAGGTGCCCATGAAGCAGGTGGGAAAGGTGTGCTAGTGTGATCTCGTGCTGATCTTGTGAGTGTGTGTGTAGTTTGCTGTTTCCAGAGGCCTAGCGCTGACTGACCTCCACCTTCAGAGCACCGGCCTCCTGCAGTAACTTATTGGAACTGGTTTTAATAGTTTCATTGAATTATCATTTAAATTATGATTATTTTGCAATCGATTAACAGGCCTATTTATAACCACTAGAGTCCCATTTGAGATCCCATTTCTGTACTTACTATTGATAGTTTACCTAAATATAATATAGTGTCTGTTTTAAAAATAATGTAATATCTGTTAAGTACTGGAAATCTGGAGTTTGTTCTATATTTCATCAGATTTCTGCACCAGCAAAACCATATGACTTTAATAGAATAAGCTGGTAAAGAAAATGAACGAGTTAATAACTATAATTTAATTTAAACATATATAATTAATTAAGTAATAATTGATGATAAACTCACATCGCTCACAATAAGTTTCTTGCTGTTTTGAAACACCACATGAAAGCAACAAATAGTCCAGTTTTATGACAGATGGAGGATTTTGTTAAAGAGAAGAGTTGGATGTGATCAAATATTGTGTAAATTTGCAATCCGTCGGCCTTTTGTTGAAAATTTGAAATATTGGCTCATCTATCTGTTGGTGTCATATAATACCTGTGAGCACTATGGATTCACTTAAATATTAACAACGTAATTACTGTTAAGTTAATGTAATTCTTCCCCTATCCCCTTGCTCTGTTCATCGTCTTCACCAGATTTCCATCTTCTGCCACCCGTTTGAAACAAATTCTTTTTTTTCACTCAATTTTAGTGATTTACGGCATTGAGAGCTTCATCTCAAGAGCAAAATATTATCTCAAAAATTTTGTTGTTCAGAAATCTACAAGCACAACTTCACAAGATCTCTCTGCTGTTTCTGAAAACCCATGGCGTTGGATGTTTTCTGTTTAAGACTGTGATTTAACAAGGTGAAGGTGTTGCTTGGGAGCACTGAGTTCACATGAAAGACTACTGATGTGATGCATGCACAGACTCTAATTGTGTCTGTCTTTCACCCAGTGAAAGGTGGAATTACTCTCAGGATAGGTGAATTTAATTCCCGTCCTGTGGGGTGGGAGAAGCAGGGATTTGGCTCAGTGGGTTTGATGAATGAAAGCTGAGGGAGGCCGAACACAAGCTTGAGTCAGAATAGGAAGATGGTGGGAGGAATCTCAGCCATCTGTTTGAGTTAGCGAGTCAGAATTTTTGTGCAGCGATGACGTCAATCATACTCACTACTTATGAAAGTTGAAGCCAAAATCTTGACTTGTTTTGCAACAGAAATGTGCTTTGGCTTCACAGTCGGCATGTGCTTTGGATTTTTAGACAAAATTCACACAGTATTTCATCCAACTTAAAATGTGTGTGCTTTGCAAATTGGGCAGTATTGATAATTCTTACAAATAACGGCAGGGAGTTAAATTAAACTACTATTAGCTGGTAATTGAGGAATGTTTAACCCTTAGAAGTCCGGGGCTATTTCGAGATTTATTTTTGTAATATTTTTGGCACAATTTGCATTAATAAATTATCCTAAAACAGAAATTTTGTAGAAATGGTATTAGATATGATCATATTTTTTTTTACAAATATTTTTCATTACCTTACACATTAATACCACAACAAACGTGAAATTGTACAAAAAGTACAATTCTGGTAGTACATTTTGTCATTTGTTTTTTGCATAAATATCTCAAAAATTTACAATGAACAGTTTTTAATGTTTTATAACAAAAATCATACAAGGGTATTTTTTCCTTTGTATTTATATTACTTGTTTTTGTGATCAATAAACTACAATAAATATGACTTTCAGGCCAACAGTTAATTTGGAGGAAATTGATGGTTTATTGCAGATATGTTGTTTACATTAAAGCAAAATCATACATTGTTTACACAAGTAAAAAAAAATTCAATAAACAGTCTGTCAGAGTTTGAATTTAAACCATTTCTTGAAATGGTCTTGATATTTTATTAATTATTTACATTTTACATTTCCAAAAAGTGTGTCTTGTACTTGCGATTAATCAGAATTCAATGCAAATAATTTTTTATTCACTTTGAATCACAAAGTAAAAATCTTTATATGTTGGTTACTTACAAGTGGTAACATTTGATGCATAATAACAAACTTTTAAAGATCTTAAACATAACTGATGAATAACTGAGTTATTTTGTATAGTAAAGTGTTACTGGCCCGTTCTTACAATAGTCCTTTAAAAAAGTGTATTCTTGAGCTTGGGTAAATTGATTGAATTAATCTTGTTTAATCAACACAAGGGGAAGAAAGCTTAGGGACTGATCTTATTTTAGTTAAGTAAGAGATGTAATCTATTAGCACAGTGTTCTTTATTAGATAAAAGGAGATTATGCAAGTTAAATTATAATTTTGATTTTCAAAGGCAATCAGACTTGCATCTTATATTGTGTACCAGATGATCAATGATTGGGGTTCTCACAGAGTAATGGCTCAAATGAACCGTGTGATTGACCAGTTTTCCTCAGTTGAAGAGGAAAGAAGGCCAGTGGTTTTGACCAGATTCTTCAGATGACTCATTGATTCTGACTCATCATCACTGTGAGTCTGTGACATATTTTGAGTGACAGGGAACGATGCTATTTTGATATTAGCTTTGATGTTTCAGCAACCCTTGTTTGGGTGCCTCAGACGTGTAACTACACCATTATAAATAATAAAATATGGGTGGAAGTATTTTGTTTCAGACTGTCGGTGGGCATAGACAAGGAGTTGAGGAGAAACATTTTCAGACATGAAACCTGAGTATTAGTAAAGTAACAGGAACAAATTAGTAGTTGATTGTATACGCAAAAAAGGTTCTCATCATCCCAATCAACGTGAAAATGAGCTACCATACAAACACAGACCCCCCACTCCATCACATGTCTCATTTACATACATTTAATAATTTGCACACTTGAATGAAAAACAGACATGTTAAACATAGAGCGTCTAAACTTTATCAGGTGTCTCAGGTGATTAATTTATTTTATTTTATTTTTGAAACTTTGAGTGTGAAGAAGATATATTTGATGAGTGAGGGTTGTGCTCAGTTGTTTTAGGTTCTTTGAAGGCAAGTGAATCCCTGACAGTCTGCCAAATGCATTAATGTAAATGTAAATTACTCACATGGGTAGTTCTGGGCATAGGTAGGTATTCTACCTTTTTCTGGCAGCTGCCCTTTTTCCAGTGAGAGGTGAGCCTCAAAGAAGAAATCATGACAGTATTTAAAAGTGTTTTGTTGACTGCCATTTTCATAATTATTTATATTCAAATAGACAAATAACCATCCTCAAATCCTGTATAAGGCGCTTCCAGTATCTAATCTTGATGATTTTGCTTTGAAAAGCATATGAAAAGCTTTTATTTGCAAGATCAGAACAAATAACCAGACTACAAAAAGTAGACCATTACAGAGCACATTAATTCCATGCATTACTCCTTCTAGCCTTAAGGGGTTTGGTGTATTGGCACTCACATGAAAGCATTCTCCGAACAGCACTCGCTCTTTTTCGACTAACATATGGGCCTTCAGGAAACACTCAGTCGAAGACACAACATATCCCTGACATGTCCTTGCCTTTTCTCCTCTTCTTGTCAGTAGTAAATAGTTGCATTATTCAAGCTAATTGAATGAACGGCCCTCCAGTATTTCTCATTTATTGCACAATATAGGAATATTTCATTACCATTTCATTGATATTTCATTATTTTCTCGAAAAAAGAAGAAAACACTAAGATGATAAATGTGCAGAGATTTATGGGATTGAGAGATTCGTAGACACTATAATGTGTCGACTGTCTCAGAGGATGCTCGCCAAAAGATCTGCATGAAATATGCATCAATCAAAGTGAAGAAAAAAGGCTGAAAAAAGCACAACTGTGTTTTTGTTGAAGGGGCGGGATGCTGAAAACTGTTATTTAATGTAGAGCCAAGTCTCCAGCAGCAGCTGTTTAGATTGAGATGCTAGGGAGAAAAGATTGCTTTATCTCAGATTGTTAAAAGAGTGCTTTACCTGTAATGGCACAGATTCACATTCACAGAGTCAATATTCATTTTCTGAGTCTGAGTTTGAGTTTGGGGCGAGCTTTACAAAAATAAATTCAACATTGCAATATATTCACAGTCCAAAGACAAGCATTTTGGGCAAATTGGCGATTATAAAATGCTCACCTGATTGAATCTGAATCTGATGGTGCTTCTCATCATACATGAGATTTGTTTTCAATTATTTCGAATAGAAACATAAATTGGAGCGTATAACAGATTCATAGCGTTCCAGAAACAACAGTTCAATTAACAGATACACTCAATAACATTGTCATGACCTGTGTTCCTTTGTGTTTTTTACTTTCAATTTCTGCATTGTTTCTCTCTCTCTTCGCTCTCCATCTCTCTCTCTCTCTTTGTCTCCTGTCTCTTGTCACACTTTTTTTACCTCACACTCCGCTTGTGTTTAGTTGTTCATCTCTGTTTTTCACCTAACCTATCATGTCAGTTTGGTCTCGTGTTGTTAATCATTTTGTCCCTGTGTTCCCTGTCTCTCCCTGATTGTTGCATGTATTTCTGTCCTGTATTTTCCTTTGTGTGCCACATAATCATTCAGTAAATTGACGGCATAACTATCTCTCACCTAGTTCCTGTTATTTATATTTTGCTGTGTGTTCAGCTTGTCTTGAGTTCTTAGTTATTTCAGGTTTTTCCCGTCTTGTTTGACTTATAGTTCATCCTTTGCTAAACATGACCGACATTGTTGAATGATGTTGAGAATCCAGAATCCAGTGAGTCGTTGTTTCATGTGTGGAGCTCAACGACAGCTCACACATCTAACCGAACGAGTGGTGCCAATGACAAAAAGTTTTTCGCAAGAACAACCAATAAATTCACATGCCACATTTGAATTCAACATTTCATAGCAACTTTGCAAGGGAAACAGGAAAGAAGAAAAAGAGTAGGAAAAAGACAGAGAAGAAATCAAAGAATATGTAGAAAATATCATGGATGTCACACAACTTATACTGTTGGTGGCTGATCACAGGGAGCTGTTTGTCAAATTCCATAAAGATTACGAAAATGTGGAGAAAAGAGAGGATCTGTGGTAGGGGTGTAACGGTACGCTAAAATCGTATTCGGTTCGGTACAGTGTCTTGAAGAGTTCGGTTCGGCTCATTCGGTTCGGTACAAAACAATAAGAACTTACATAATCTTTATTTTGAAAAGCTGCCAATACACAATAGAATTCTTGCATAAAATAAATAAAAGTGACACATTTGGGTAATATTTTAAATAAATTGCACTCTTTATTAAGAAAAACACATTTTTTTTAAATAAAAAATGAAATACTGCAACTAGTTTGGATAGATTACCTATCCACATTTTCTGAAGAGAGCATAGATCTGGTTATAATATCTCCAGCAGTAGAAAATGTTAGATGTGTTGCCTGCCGATCTCCGTGGAACAATGTCGGCATACAACTTTAAATTTATCCACTCGTCTATCCCGTTATGTATTTTAACAGAGAAGCCAAAGTGTTCTCAAACACGAGACCACAGTGAGGTGAGAGGGTCTTCAAGCTCTGGCTTCTCTTTCGCTTTTGATATGATTCTCGCTCTCGTGCTCGTCAGTCAATAGCGTCCGTGCGGAAACTCGCCTAGGAACATTGTTGCGCTGCGCTTAATATCGCGCTGATAATACATTAATATCATTTAATAAAAATACC
>SRMA01026038.1:0-39197 GCA_007224835.1 Danionella cerebrum
TATTCCATTTCTATATAATTAGTTCTTATATAATGTTTTTACTTGTGTTTTCCCCCTCGGTGACAACCTGGCATGCCTCATTGTCTCGGAAGACTCTGAAATGAAACTTTATCACACAGAGACTCTCAGGGACCACAATAAACCAAAGCCAATAACTTGTTTGTCTTGTAATTTCTACCAATTTGTCTCTTTCTCACTGGAGACCAACAACACTCAATGCACGGGCAATTCAAGGTCCCATCTCTCTTAAAAAAAGCTTTTTATAACTTAATTTGAGAGAGCATATGAATGTAACACGGACATGGACACCTTCTGGTAGTCTCCGGTCGATCCAGTAACATCACTACAGATCTCAGTGGACTGTAGGTCTGTAGTTTGAGGTGGGGGTTGTCATTGTCCTCTTGCCCTGTGCATTCCGTCACTGTTCAGCATCTTCTTTGTTTACAAAGATCAGGTATAATGGCAGAAAAAAAAAGTTTTCTGATTGGCCTATATGACTTAATTTTGTGTAGTTTTCACAGCATTTTAAGGGACATTTTTTTTCTGAAAACAAACATCTGAGGACGTTTTTTTTTTTTTGCTCTGTCCTTTAATGCATTTAATTAACTGCATTTTTAACAAAGGTTTTTTTTTTCTGATAACCTGGAAAAGAGGAAAAGACCACTTGGCAGCTACTTAAATGTAAGTGGTTTGTGAACACATTGATGGTAAGAAACATTCCACTTTTCTCATGAAAGCTCCTTTTTCATCTCTTTTCCTCCTTGTGAGAACAGCAGAAAAAAACATCAGATTGTTTAACGGGAATGGATAGGCCCAGTTCCTTAGCCGGCAGTTGGTGCAGTGGAAGAACAACGCATTTTCCTCTTTGCTGAAAAGAATAAATGATAACGACGGGGTGTGACATTATTTCAGCACTCGTCATTTGGTTCCTCTCTCATCGAAATGAGCTCATTTCATGCTCCAGCGGGTTGTCTGAATCCCAAAATGAGCACAAATTGTCACTTGCCCTGGTGCTTGGATGGACATCTAGTGATTGTAAGATTGGAGAATCTAAAGGAAATTCTGAAAATCATGAGAAATAAAAGCCGCCCCAGACTTCATATTACCCCTGACCAATTTGATGGCTGACATTTTTATTTTTTAGATGCATTGAAGAGTTTTCTAGAACTATATCATACCGCTGCATAGAGCCTTTTGACAGTCAAAAGGGTTTCAGCATCAAACAAAAATGCATACCGTCTACAACTACGATTTTAACAAAATGCCATTTGGTGTCATGATTGTTGTATGGTGTATCTGTCTCAGATTTATAAAGTCAAATCAGTTAGCAATTCGGATCAAACCTAACCTGTATTTATGTCACTGTTTTTCTCTCCTTAGCTGCTGCATAAAGAGTCCGAAAAAAACCCTTTGCTGTTTGGGCTGTCATTTGGGATATTACTTACTTCCACTAAGAGTCAGCGTTACTCTTGAGATTGCTCACACCCTGTCAGCTTGAAGAAAAGGGTTTGTTTGAACCATTCAAGGGAATTATTACATATCCTGATGTTGATGGTTGTAAATAAATTGCAGATAGAGATAGCTGCACGATGACCAGTTATGTTCCCCTAGGCAAATGCTTTAATTGTGGTCATTAGAGTAAAAAAAAAATAAAGACCACTCAACTTGTCGTGGCATAGAAACCTTGGGATAGTGAGACATAACACACGAAAGACAGCGAAATGAAATTGGTTCAATATCAGTGCTGAACAAAGCAGAGATTTAAACATTATAAGAATTCAAATTACTCTTACTCACTGAGACAGTTT
This sequence comes from Danionella cerebrum, assembly GCA_007224835.1. NCBI lineage: Eukaryota > Metazoa > Chordata > Actinopteri > Cypriniformes > Danionidae > Danionella > Danionella cerebrum. The sequence continues at coordinate 1,809 of SRMA01026038.1, forward strand.
TAAAGACTGCTTCAGGTATCATCCTACTTTGGGCCATTTTTATTGAGATTTCTTTTGGTTGGTCCTGACTGGTTACATTCATTGCTATGCAGAACTTAAGTATTTAGAATTTGATTAAGTTGGAACTTGCAAAATAAGCATGTTCAGGAAGGTGTGAGGGAATAAAATTAAAAATTGTGAAGAAAGAAATAGCAGGGCCACATTTTGTAGATTTTTTTTATTTTAGTTGTCTTTAAATGCAATTGACGCCTTGAGCATTTCCTCTTTTTGTTCACTAAATGCTATTTTTATATCAGTCAGTGTATTTTTTTATTGATTGTGGACATTAGTTAACATTATATACGACTGAGTTTTTTTTTAGAAATGTATATCTGAGAATTGTACCATGTTGAATTTAGTGCCCATTTTTACTTTTGAGCCCCTGAGTTCTCCTTCGTAATGTACACTACAGACAGCTACATCAATCTTCTTTACATAATGTATTATGATACGTGTTAAAAAGGGATAGTCATGCTTTGTAAGCAAAATGTGTATAGCAAAGCAATTTACACACAACTTGTATTAAAAACTATTTGAAGAAAAACCCTGTAACATCCCAGCAATCATAAGCCGAATTGGCTTTTGGGAATTGTGCTTCCTATCGCTCAAGAAAGAGACAGAGTGGATGAAATCATTATCACATTTTCTATGGCAGGATACAGTCAGTGTGGTAGTTCTGTTCAGACACAGGCATTCGTTTTCATGCTAGGAAGAAACACTAAGACTAGATGTCAGCAACGAGGAAGCCTTTCATAAAAATAAAATCCAACAGGGTAGAATTCTGACTTTCCTCTCAGAGGTAGGAAACATACAAGGAAACACTCACCAAATCAAGGAAGTGGAACAGGAAGCCACATCTGCAGGGGAGCCATGTGAGTCCAGATAAGTCAGCTTTCAATGGAGATTGGTAAATCAGAGTGAAGAAGAAGATGGGGAACCAGGCAGTACCAGAATTGCCAGGATTGAGGTAAGTAGAATGCCAGGTAAGTACTTCCAGGGAACCTACCGGGTTTAGAAGGAAGGCGTCTGTAGCGTCCTATAGTGAGTGAATATAAAGTGAATTCAGGTTTGTCCCGGGATTGTTGATAAGGGAGTGATTGTGGCTGGGAAGGGGAATCTTGGCGTTATCCCAAAAGATTCTATTAATTATATACATTTTTTTTGAGTTTGCCATCTGAAAAGTTATGTTAAAACAATAAATTAATAAATCACTTCACATACAAGCACATGTTGCAAATTTTTTTCAAGCAACTTTCTTCATCCTGCAAGAATATGTTGAATTAAGAATGAAGAAAACGCTTAACTCAGCACATGTAACTCGACAGACAATAGTTCACAACAATCCCAAAAACCTGTGGTGGTAATTATATGTTTCTTGCATAATTACTGTTCATTTATAACTGCTGATGATTCACAAACACAGAACTGGTATTTAAATTTAAAAAGGTACAGGTGGATCGGTAAAAGCATGTTTAGTCACATTCTCATGAAAATTGTCCAGTATTCTAACATTTATAAGAATGTAATCGCTAGAGTGCTGCTGGAAATGGAACTCATATTCGTATTTATAGGAAAGTAAGATAAATATCTTTCAGTATTGTGCCATCATGAAATCCAATATGATAAATTAATAAAGTAATCAAGTAAACAAAACATAGATTTGCTGAGATGGAAATAAAGAGGGATAGCCACAAACCAAAGTTGAAATTTGATTGAGATTTGGGTGCATTGGGAACTTGGGATTTATATCCCATTTAATATCATTAGATAACCAGGAATATGTTTTCTGTTTGCCAAATCAATGCATACAATAAAGGGCACACAGTCTGCTTTGAGTGTATATATATATATCCACAGGAGAAAATTAAAGAATTTGACCAAATGTAAAACAAAAAATTCTCTCAATCGCCAAGGCCAGCTGGTGACATGAAGTATGAGGATTACATGGCGGCTTTGATGGATAACACATTTTTTCTAGTATGATTTCTGGGATTGATCAGGGTGGTCCATGGTATTTAGCACTGAACATCTTGATGAAGGCAAAGGATAAAATTAGTGAGTAGGAGATTCCACTGATTCTGTGGCTGCTGATAAAAGATTATCACTTTGGGGGTAATTATACAGTCAGGGCTCTCTACAACACCCCAAGTAAAAATGATAAACTGATGTTCACTTTCTCCCAAAGCCCCCCCCCCCCCCTCTCTCTCTCTCTAGCTCTTTTTAACGCTCCTTTATAGTTCATTGACTCCTTGTGGCTTAAAGTGAGATTGATGCTCAGATTCTCTGATTGCCATAATGGCTTTATCCTGGGGATCCAATACGTAATGCACAATTTGCTGAAAGTGTGGGGGAGGGGGGCATCGCCAAGTCCCTATAACCATATATCTCGTTGAATTTTCTTGTCCTAATAGTGATTTGGTGTTTAAAGTAGGGTTTTCTTCATATAATATTTCTCCATAAATATATAATATATATATAATATTCCTTCAAATTCTTCTTAAAAGAATATTTAAGGATTAACATTTTTTTGGCATCATCCTGAACATGTTCCTTTTAAATTGATCTACCGCATTTAAGGTTATAATACATATGCATTTTTTTACATGTTTAAAAAAAACATGTTAAAATAAGTAAAAAAAAAATCTTTCTCTTGCGCTAATGCCAATTATTTTACTAATACTTGTAATTAATTTTAAAGTATTGTAGCATAATACTTTATTATATCAATAAAGGCCCATTGATTCGATCGATTGTGGTCCTCCTTTTCTCCTCGCCACACTTCTGCGACACTTCTAACAATATACTGGCAAAGACTAAAGCCTAATTGTATAAATTGTACAAATGTGTAATTTGAATGAAATATACTTCCAATGCATCACTGTGTCTTTATATTCAGTTATGGCTGTGGAGGTATACAAATGTTATTAATATTTATTCTTAAAAAAATAAAACTACATCTTTACCATGTTTTAGTGGTGGAAGTACAGCAATAGTGATTGATCAGAAATTGTCAAAAATGATAGAAAAATAACTTTAATTACAAAAAATGCATTCAATTATTATAGTCTAATCTAAACATCAGATACGCCAAACAATCTACCATTTATCCACAGTGTTCCTGATGTTTTACTGTGCTTTATTCATCTTATTGTGAAAAGTATTTTCAGTGCAGCGTGCCAATGATGTCAAGGAATTAAAAATTTTGGTTCTATATCCTAAGAACAATGGGTAAATGTTCCAATATCATCGTTCTGATGTTAAAACCACCTCAAATAATACTTTTATCCAAATCTATTAAATCTCACATCGCTGTGTATTTACCCTATTTTTGTGTGAAAGCTCTTTTGGCCTGGATTCAATGTCAGTGATCTTTTCCTTTGGCTCCTAGCCCAATACTCATGCCCATTGGTATTGGCAGGAAAAAAGGTCAACTGGTAGAATGTGAGCTTTGCCTTTTGACTTAGTTCTCTTTTCATCACAATGTTGAGCTAAAGTGACTGTTGTAGTGCCTACACTTCTCTGACCACTTTCACAATCAGTGAATTGGTTCACTTCCATGTAATAGGATGGGTATCACTATTCCTCAATTTATGGTCTTGGTCCTCAGAAGAAAAGAAACCAGATGGACTCCATACATTTGAGAGGAAGAGAGTCATTACTCAATGTGAAAAGTTTAAAGTATTCTGAAATGTAGGGCATTGCTTGAACACTGTGAAATGTGACATTTGCATACATTCTTTGAGATTCAGATTCATCTGCCTAAAATTCTCTGAAACATTAATAGTAGAAGCCAGTTACAACTGATTTGAAGTGGTGTTATTACAGATTTACTACAGATATATGCACAACACTTAAAAAGGTTTAGATGGAAGTCTAATGATCTGTTTCTTTTCTGAGGAACTTGCCAAAACCAGCAAAAACTCTGCAACTAGCTTGTACATTAAACATTTATTGGTCCAGTCAGAAGCTATCCTTCCACTCGAGATATTTGGTTCCCTAGGAATATCAGCATGATAATGGTCATAATGCTCCAAAGAATATATTTGTATTCATGGAAAGCATTAAGTTCTGGGAGGAATTTAAAATCTTACTGAACTCACTGAACTTGGAAAAAAGTTTCAATATTCATTTTTGTCAGATGTTGAATGCAATGGCAAATACAAAAAAAAGCAGAACTGATTAAATGTGCCAATTGATAAAACAAACAAAAAAAAACAAAACAGTCCAGACCCCTGGACTGTTGCTCAGTACTCCAATTCTCTCTTTTCAGATGATGAACAAAAGATAGATTTAATTTCAGATAGATGTAAATATTGCATTTCACTTGGAAATCGAGGTCACAAAAAAATGATCAACGATTATTATCAACCAATGTGTCTCACATTGCCAGCGGAGTGAAGCCAAACTGCGACGAGCATCCCCATAGACCTGGCTGCAGAATGATTTACACCCAATACAAGTCTTTGGGGAAAAAAAAGAAGTTCAATAATTCTTTTGAATGATTTTCCAAATTTGAACAAGTTTGTTTTCGGGTGGCTCAACTTTCCCCTCAAAAACTAGGCAGGAACATGTGACAGCTATGGTTGACATCTACACCGAACTGTCATGAAAAAGATCATTTACGCTGCCAAGATCAAATTCAAAGAAGTTGTTCTGAAATTTGTGTTCACCATTTAAAAATGAGTTTTATATAACAGGCTCCGTGTGAGAGGATTCAATCAGAATGTTGCGTGTGCGCATGTGCACTGGGGTGGCTTCATATTACCCCAATGGCAGTAGGCGGTGTCACAGAGTCCATATTTATTTACAGTCTATGCTATCAACCTGCGTTTACTTATAATTGAAGTCAGCTGATCGCTTAATCTGAAGGAAAGAATCAAAAACTTGTTTGTAGAAGTGTTGCTTTTCTTTCCTCATCTTTAAAAATGTCCCAGACCCATTGTCTGTAGCATACACCACCTTCGGCATATTCCTTTAATAGTTACCTCTTGCTAGAAAAGAATCTAGAGGCTAGAGGAGAAAGAATGAGGCTAAACAATATGAAAGAATAACTGGACAGCTACGTGTGACTAAATCTATTAATCTTTCTATTAAGCTGCAGTGTCGTAGGATAAGGAAGGAGAGCTTTTTGCCTCACCCAATGTTTTATGATTGCTCAGCACAAGAAACATGTTAGAAACACAGATATAGTTGTTAATAAAAAAAACACAGTACATCCATCTCATACATCAGCTAAACTTTGTAATTCAGCTTATATAATACAAGTTGCAGCACATTTTATTAGTAGTACTGTCTTGTTGTACAGTGCTTGCACAATCTAAGGTGTTGCCAGGGAGGTTGCTGCCTCACAGCATGTTTCTGCTTAGTATCTGAGCGGTTATTGTGAAATTCAGTGATTTTGAGGGAAAATAATATATTTATAAATATAACTTTTTTTTTCTTTTTTTATTTCCAAAATAACAGGAGAGGTACAGTTCACCTGCCTCCCCTGACTGCACGTCACTGGTATGTATACTGGTATATTATATAATTAATTATGTGGTTAATTAACTGCCATATTACACCGAAGCACACTTTCAGACCTCACACTATTGCAACTTGCAAAAAGACAGCATAACTTATGTTAGCTGTCATCGCTGATTAGACTAAGCAAGACAGCTGCCTTAAAGACAGAAAGAGAAAAGGTGTCTGAGATTGAGAGAGACAAGTCTTCCCCTGCTCTAATCCCCCATATTCTCCTTTTAATTATACAAGCAAGCACTTTGGCAGTGCACTGAAGGAGGATGATCAATCTTTCCATCTGATCTCGATTTACGCTGCAACATTATATTCATAATTGAAAAGAAGATTAATAGCATCTGTAAAATATGACCTACGCAAGGTTACTGAATACGTGGTTGTTTGGTAAATAGCTACACAGTGGTTACAGTATCAGGTGGAGAGTAATAGAGATAAGGATTTAATTAGTGTTGTGCTTTTACCTTCAGCTGACCTAAGAGGCACATGCTGAGGGAAAAATAGAGTTTACGGGAGCATCAAAGATGATTTATGAGGTCAGTTAGTCTTAATCTAAGTTTTGTGTCCATTTTTTCAAGGTAATGAATTAGTGCAAGTATAAATGATTAACTAGCGCTACATATAAAATAGTTGGAAGCTAAAGTTGAGCACAGTGTTAAAGTAAGACTTTTTATGTTTTTTCTTTGCCGCGAACAAAGAATTCTAACAGAAATTATTGTTTATTTTTGCAAATTTAGAAAAAGCTAAGTGAGGGAACAGTAGATGAATTAATACATGCTGTTGATATGCCTTCAAACGAACAACAGTTCCTATAAGTTGTTATAGTCAGTGATGTCTTAGTGTTAAATTAAGGAGATTAACCCAATAGGTGCCAAATCCAGTCATGAACAGTTGTGTAGGACACTTGAAATGGGACGAGGAGTACCAAGGTGATATTGAAAAAGACTTCTTGTCCTATATCAAGATTTAGCGCAGCAACAAACCGATTTCTACTATATGAACAAGGTCTCTCCCAGACAAAGATTTCAAAGCAGACTGGGGTTTCAAGATATTTTGTTCAAGCTGTTTTAAAGAACCACAAAGCAATGTTGAAGGTACTGCAACTAGAATCTTGTGCAGCAGACCCATGCATCAACATAACCCCATGAAATCAGAAGATGTCCAACAGTGGCATCAGTACAAAACTGGTAGGAACCAGTGGTGCAGAGGTAAACTTGCAAGTCTGGCAAGATGTGGTCTTCATGGAAGAGTTGTTGCCAAAAAGCAACACCTCTGAAGTGGGCACAAGGTCAAGGGACTCAAATACCCCTAAAAACATAGGGGGTGCAGATGAATGGCAGAAGGTGCTTTTGACCGATGAATCAAAACTTGAAATATTTGTCTGTAGTGTTACGATTCCCAGAGAATCATATTATAATTTTTTTTATTATAATGTTTTTTGATGGTTTGAGAGTGGTAAAGTAAGTCTGCATTTCTGCAAAAAGAATCTGAGATTTTTTCAGGATTAATGGGGTTCTCAATGCTGAGAAATTCAGGCAGACCATGTTCATGATGTAAAACCATGAGAGAGGCGTGTGACTGGGTTCAAAATCATTTCTGCATCAGGACAACAACCACAAATGGACAGCCAAAGTCAATAAAACTATCTTCAGTGTAAGGGAGTACAAGAAGTCCTGGAAGTTACGGCATGACCCCAACAGAGTTTGTCTGGGAATACATGAAGAGACAGAAGAATCCAAAAGAAGATCTGTGTCTAGTTCTCAAAAAACAACCGAGGTCTGGGTAGGGAAGGTCAGATTGGATTTGATTTAGATTTCTCTTTTGTTCATTTACTGCTTTTTGTTCATTGTTGAAAACAAATAAATAACACTTCCCTTTTTGAAAGCATTTTATGTTTACAGCATTTTCCCCAATACTTTTGCACAGAACTGCATATCTTATTGAATAGAATACTGTGATGTTTTTTGGCCATATTCTGACCAAAATGTCAAAAATTTATGTTTGTTTACCTCCAAATTAAATAGCGTTTGTTCCAAAAGAGACAATACCATTGAAAAACTAAGGTGAAGGACAGCTTCTTTTTGGGTGGATGAAGGTGTGTGCAGATTTCTGGGGACAGTGTTGTAATTACAGTGTGGGCGTCTTGCAGCTTTCTGAAATGAAGTGAAATACTGATCTCCCCTCACTCTCAGCCATCTCCATTACTTTCAGCATAAATCTCCTCCTAAACTGCTGAGCTACATGTTCAGAAGCAAATCCTAACACTTAATATTCAGTGCAATAAATAATTTTTGCCACATTTATGTTAGAGCCCAATGCCGCAAGTCTCCACTGCAGATGAGACAGAGACTGTTAATGTCATCAGAAATAAATAAATGTCAAAATCTGGCTGCATATAATTTTAAATGAGTTCTGTTCAAAGGACAGAGCTGCATTTGGAGTTTTGGAAATACATGTCGATGACACGTGTGTGCTTTCATCAATCGAGGCTCTTGATCTGTGGATTTGTTCACATGTTCACTTACTTTCTACAGAAGGCTCTTCTTTCTCAAAGACTCCACTAGAGTTCTGAGCTGTGAATCTATCTAATAAAGTAAGTGCCGTTATTTGCTCATGTCCTTGGCAAGATCCGTTTGTATGGCTTTTATTGGCTGTGAACCGCTGTGTTTCAACTCAGAAAAACACTGTTTTGCAATAATGTCCTTCAGTTTTTCTTGAAGGAGCCTTGAGCACTTTGTTTGTTTTGACAATTCCACTAAGGATATTCATAAAATATGTTTAAGGTGTGTAAAAGTTAGAAGTACTTTAAGGCAATTTCCAGTTTTTCTGTTTAAAATCAGAAACAGTTCAAAAATAAATAAGATTTAAGGATCTCTAGCCCTAATTATATAGCTGATTTTGTTTTTACATTTAATTTAAAATGCTATCAGCTACAAAAATGTCAGCAATATTGTTAACAACGGGTTTATAAAACGTATTTAAACAGCCAAAAAAGAGAAAATAATTAATTCTTTTGAAAGAAAATGTGCTTTGAAGGAGGTCTATCATGCTTCAAGGGACCAATAAAAGCCACAAAAATCATTTGAAAATTATATCTATTTTTAGTTTAGAAATAAAAATTGAAATGATGTGACTTTTGATACACACCAAACATGTGATACTGGTTTGGGTCAGAGAAACAGGACAAGAGGCTCTCTGTGAAGGTGCTGCTAATGACTCTGACACTTGAGACTGCAGTGCAAATTATGTGTTAGACTGAGAATGCAGCAGATCAACAGGAGAAGAGTCAACAGGGAATATGCTAAAGGTGAAGACCTGTAGATGAACCGGCACTAGCACACATTTAATTCCGTAAATAACAACTAAGTTGTGTAAAATTTGTTAAAACCTACAAACAAAGCACAAAAGGAAATGGCATTACATTTTAGTATCATTTCTAGAAAAATTCTGGAAAAATTGGGTGCATCTAGCCCCCAAAGTAAGATAGCTTCCAATATTTTAGGTTTATTTCAGGATGTTTTGTTGCAAGTTTTGGAGACATACATCAATAAAAATAGACCAATTTCCAAGAGCTAATTGATTCAATGTAGAGACTTGCTGGTACAGCTTCACAAACCTGCATTAAAACTCCATCTTGCAGATGCGAAAACATGGTGTACTGCCTTTCGCCCAAAGTGAGCTAGAGATAGGTACCAGCAGACCCCCATGACCCCGACAGGAAACAAGCGGGTAAGAAGATGAAAGAATAATAAATAAATAAATTAATAAATTAAATAATCATTTTCTATATGTCTGTCTTTTTGTTGCATATTCTCCATGCTCATTTCATTCAGCTGCTGTTGCTTGACTGGAACCCACCTGCTGCGCATTGAATTCTAGTCAAACGTTCTCCTTAAACCCCTCTCCCTTTTCCTTACCTGATCCTTACCTGATCGATCTTTTCATTTCAGTCCAAGTCATATCCATTCTATAGTGCATTGCACTGTGTGTTATTATCTCTAACCATTTCTGGAGAAACTGGGAGGCTTACCATGGCCACGCTAGCGTCCATCTGTTAGCTAACTGGTGCACAGTGTGCTGCTGAAGACTGTTTGATATTGCATGTTTGTTGTGACTGAAACTCATCATTGAGTTCATTTTCAAGCTTTCACCCCCCAGATATTTATTTATTTCAGAGTATCTTACATTTGGGTACTGTGCTTTCTCCTACACCTAACACAAATTATAGTGAGTTGTATATGAGAAGAGAGAACTATATACAAGGGGGAGCCAATCTAAAAGATTTGGCCACCATTGTGCTTAACTTTATTGTAGATGTCTCTGAAGAAATGGCAGAGGATGTGTGAAGATGTGACAGGGTGTAAACACAAAGAGGTTTGAAGCTGAAGTTATGAAGTTTCTTGTGAGTAAAGGGTTACATTTGATACTTTACGGAAAGTCAGAGCAGTTTCTGAAGATCTGGAGAAATGTGCTCATTAGAGGGTGTGAAAGAAAGAAGATGAGCTGCCAATTAAAAGCATATCTACAATGTCTGAATCATTTATGAATAATCCACTACATAATCCTGGGATTCATTTATAATTTACATTTTTGGAATCCTAGTTGAAATGATGTATGCTGATTACCAGCGCCTACAACAAATGTACATGGATGAGTTTTGATTCTCTGATAGGTACACTTTTCCTTTGTTTATTCAGATAATTGACAAACAGATGACACGAATGCTGATTTGTGGTACGAAAAATCATTGTGGGCTATTTTTTTTTCAGATTTAGTTGTTGAAAAGCTTTAATTAACAGGAAGCTCTGTCAAGGGTTAGACTACCAGTTAACTCTGCAACAATCATGGTAAACATGGCGGAAGACAGACTAAGAGGTTGAGACTCAAGAGGCTGTATAGGTACATTAATTAAATCCTCAGCAGCATGTTACAACTGGAACTCAAGAGGTGCTAATGGTTATAGGAAAGAAAATCGACAAACTACAGAGGAAAAACAAGATGTATTGTACATAAACAGAACAAATATACTGTATTTTTAAATATAATATAATTTTATAAAAATGTATTTTTCTAGTATACACAGTATACATCACTTCTTTGTTTTTTAACCTTTTCTAAAGCTTTATTGAGCATTTTCTTTTTTTTATTTGAAAATGTTATAAACATTTTTTTTGTTATTAAACTCGCAGAGTTTGTTCCTGATGAACCAAAAGATATAGCAAGACATGTTTGTGTTGTTCTGCAGAAATCACAAAGAGGTCTCTAAGGAATAGCATTTCCTCTACTAGTTTATCCCTGTATTATTGTCAGGAGAGGCTTGCTATGATTTAGAGATTTATTTAATCTGTTTTCTTGCTTCGCTTGTTAAATATTATGTTCACCTTATCCTTATTTGTGCCCCTTATGCTGGGTATTTAAACCCTCGTGTTCTCCTCTGTCTTTGTTTGTGTTTTTTCAGAAGTGCCATGTGCCTTCTGTCTGTATTATTTCTGGGAGTTATGCCAGATCCAGTTTATTTTGTGACTGCTGCAAGTTTTGTGTTGGAGTTTTGTAAGCTACAGTTACATTTGTCGACCCAGAAGATGGCACTGCACTCACTTTTGTGATCCGTTTAATAAATGATCTTTGAGAACTATCACCTTTGCATTTGTGTCTTTAAACTGTGCCTTCGAGCCTGACTTTCAATAGGATGGTTGCTTAAATGCTTTTCAAAATAAATTATTAGTCATTGATAGTTTTAGAAATTGATCACTAACTCTACCCTGGCATTCAAGTGGGGAATAATTTAAAAAATTTGGAAGGTAAAGTGTTGCTGGGGGTTAAGAAAAAACTGGAGGGTCAACATAGGAGAACCTCGAGATTATCCAAGATTATCTAACTTGCGTAGAGGCTATTTTCAATTGAGAGTCCACAGAGCACAAAGAGAAAAAGCTTAGAAAGCTTCTCTACAAGCTTTTATATCTTTGCACTTCCTCTGTAAACCAGGTCATTTATGCTGTCCACTCTCACAAAAAAAGTTCTCCAGAGAAGTAGGATTCCCCTACCTCCATTCCATGTCAACTGTCAGTGGTTTTTACTGTACTACATGTATAATTGTTTTATTTATTTATTTTTATTATACTTCACATAAAAAATAGTGGATAACATATTATAGTTACCTAAACATTACCCCCAAAAATTTATTTATTTTTTTCATTTCAGGCCACAGAAAAAAATTATATTTTTGACAAGTTCTCTCCATTAAATTAGGAAAAGTCATTCAATCTGAAGCAAAAAAAAGTTAATAATATATGTACATACGTTAAACATAAAATCGGGTCATGTTTAATGCCCCAAGGATAATAGAAGGGTTAAAATGCCTCATATAAAACCAAATATAAAAAGGGCAATTGTTAAAAAGATTTGAAACTATGAAAGAAAGGGAGTTTTGTACATGCAGAGAAAGCCTGGTCAATCAGAGATTAAAGCTGCAGTGAAGGTCAGTCAAAAGACCATTTCTGAATTAGTTTTCTCAGCTAATCTTGTTATGTTGAATCAGGCCCAATTCAACAGGATTAGATAACCTAAATCAAATTACCTGTAGAAAAAAAAGAAACAATATCCAAAAATACAATTTCTTTCAATTGGACAATCTATTTTGTTAAAATACAGGATTATATAACATTAGCCTTTTCAAACACTTAATTCGTTATACCATCTATTCGGCTTATGGTCTGATGGAGTCTGGTGGTGTCTGTTTTTAGCTTACATTGGGTGAAAGGCAGGGTTTGTTTAAAGGCATGTTTTTGACTGTTTTAAATTGCCAGGAAAATAACCAGTCTACTACAAATAGACATGCTGTTAGCTACAAAATGGTACCAAGTCAAAGTGCAGCTTCATATACCATTGGTGAACCAATAAAAGACAAGTTACAATGCAATAGTTTGATATTTGATTGATACAAACCACCTGAATCAACTCAGTAGTTCCCGTCTGTGCCAAAAGAATACATTGTGAATAAGACAGAATGTCTCTTTTTATAAGAAAGATAACAGATTTGTGACTCAGAAATAAGGATACAAATCTTTTTGAGCATTAGACGAGGGGCATACGTCGTGAATGCAGCACACCATTTTTTGTTACTTAACTGAGTACAAATCATTCTCAGTCAGTACAGTGTGTAAGTGCAAGATAGAGTACCTGAAAATGTGTTCCTCTATTGGTCCTGGTGTTACCTACATTTTGTTTCATAAGAACTTTACTTTACACAGACCATGTACGTGAGCAGTTTGTGTTTTCTGTCTTTCATCTGCATCTTACACATCCAAACATATTTATATTTATCACAATTTGAAGTTAATGCAGAGGATCAAAATCAGCATCTGCTCACCACTCTTGGTACCTGACTGCCTTTACAAGTCCACAGGCTGCATTTGGGACTACAATGATCTTTGCAGAATTCAACTTACCACCTATATTTACTCTTTGTTTACCTGGCCATGGCCTACTTCCTAGTTTAGTACTCGAGGACGAGTCACTCTAGATCTGCTTCGTGGACAAACCAAAGTTAAACCCATCGATTTACTTGGTTTACATTTCATGTCATCTTACACTGGTGATGTTTCGCTATCTCGACTTCTACAGAGGTTCACTTCAGTTGATGAGTTTTTATCTATATGAACATAGTTTTTAGAAACACCCAATAAAAAAAAAAGTTTCAGCTTTATTAAGTCCTGTTTTTTGAGGGCCTTTTCAGCATTAAAAATCTGAGGCAACTGCCACTCTTAAATGATGTAAACATTATTTTACAAACTAAAATAGAAATAAATATTTTTTTATCCTTCAATTAAAATGCTAATTAAGTGTTGTTGCAACAACCCATGTACCTTATTGCTTGGCATATAATGCCGCCAGCTCTGTTCTGCTGCATGTTTGCAGCACCTGTGCCAGACTGGCACTGCCTGACAGCTGTGTAGCTCTGCTCTCCTGATACAGAGCTGCTTTGGAGCAAGAAACTGGGTCAGCAGGTGCTTCGATACATCTTTTCTCTCTCTCTCTCTCTCTCTCTCTCTCTCTCTCTCTCTCTCTCTCTCTCTCTTTCTCCCTCCCCCCTCACTCTCTCAAATACAGATACAGCAAATGTACAATTACACGAAGACAACACAAAATGAAATGCTTCAATATTCTATAGGCACTGAGGACTTTTTGATCTCTCTAAGTGTTTTAAAACCATTGTCTAAGCCACAGAGCTGCTTCCAGTCGGCGAAAACCATCGGAGATAAACTCAAAGCTATAATTAGAATCTATAAATAACAATAGGATGATGCATAAAGACCATGCCAAATTCAAATCATCATGTAAAGGTAAACTTGCAGTTTTTGCATAATGAAAGCATTGATACAAGCCTTGGACATCATGACTTGACCCATCAAACAATGCTTGGAAACACAACTGACTGTAAAGTTGACAACTTTGATTGTCTCACCCAGGCCAGACTATGCGGTGGTGGACAACACTTCAAGCAAAGAAACCTATAAAGGGCAGAGCAATTATGTCTTTACATTTTCTATCCACTCATTATGCTGGATGTAAAACACTGGGAGAGGGAGGGGGTTGCTAGGGATCACCTGACCTCTGCACCTCCCTCCACTTGTTCTGAACTTGTTTCTGTCATTGTAATTAATTTAAAAGCTGAGTGTGTTAAAGTCTTCCAGGATTTTATTATCAGACTGCATCTATACATAATCTGATCTTTGTCATCTAGAAATGCAGAGAGAGAAAAAAATAGCTGAATCCATCCATAAATTGAGAGCAGATGTGCACTGGCCATTAACAACAGTGAATTGGTGTTCGCTCTGGTCTTTTTGAAAGCTGGTTCTCACTTTGGCACAGCTGGGTCTGGTACAATACTAAAGACTCTGAATGATCCAGGGCAATCTGCTAACCCCTCTGTAATTACCAGCCAATATGCCCAGTTGGTGGTGAATTGGCACCAGAACTCGACCTGGTGGGAACATTCCACACCTGCAAACATGTTTTGCCATGTCAAAGCTACAGTAACCTTGGCTTACAGAGAGGGGTGGGGGCTGGGGGTAAACACAATATGGGTAGAGTTTCTCCTCATTTATTGAGGCAGTGAGATGAATATCCATCAGGTCTTGGAGAAAGGTGACTTCAGTTTGTCCGATAAGGTCAGTTGCACTGAGCTGAATTGAATTCGCTGGAGCGTTTGTTTTACATGTGCCTGCTATAATAACAGAGGGGTGTTTTCCACATATTAGGTGTTCTCTTAAAAGTCCATTCCACGTAATATATATATTGTTTTTTTAATCTGTTTCTTATTTTTATATAGCTTTAAATGTCTGATTGCATTTATACTTCCAGATAAACACTCACTGTGCACTTCGTAAAAAAAAAAGCTGTTTTTTAATGTAAAACTCTAATCACATGGTTGAAAATCAATGGCTTTAGGAAATTAGAAATGGTTAAGAGAATCTGACGTAATTTAAAACGAGCATCAAATTGGCTAGAAATGTGATTTAAGTGACTTGAATGTGGCATTGTTGTTGTTGCCAGATGGGTCTAAGAATTTCAACTGGTGCTCTACTGATTTTTAAGCACAACCATCCCTAGGGTTTACAGTGTATGGTCAGAAAAAGAGAAAATACCCAGTGAGCAACAGTTTTGTAGGAGCAAATGCCTTGTTGATACCAGAGGTCAGAAGAGAAGAGCCAGACTGTTTCGAGCTGATAGATAAGGAATAGTAACAGAAACAATCACTTGTAACACTCTAGGTAAGCAGGAGAATATCTTTGAATACACAACACTTCAAATCTTGAGGTGGATGGGCTACAGAAGCAGAACACTACACAGAGGACCACTCCTGTCAGATAACAACAGGAAACTGAGGCTACAATTCACACAGACTCTACCAAATTTAACAATAGAAGTTTAAACAAATATTCCTTGGTCTGATGAGTCTCGATTTCTGCTCAAATTTGCATCAACAACATGAATGCATGGATCCATTCTGCTTTTTAGCAATTGTTTTGTCTGGTGGTGGTAATGTTATGCTGTGGGGGATATTTTCTTTACACAAATTCAGACAATTAGTACCAAATCACCAAATATATTTTCTTAAACATGATAAAGGTTAATTTGTATGTGAAACACACACAAAGAGAAGGAGGCAGCATCAGTTCTACTCAGGGTTGTTCTCAAATATAAATGTGTATGAAAGTATATGATTTATTTTATGGATTTGATTAGTAATCAATAGATCTAGAAGTTCATCAGACAGAAGCAACATAATCCAAAACACTCATCCACAGAGGATCCAAAAGCCTCTGAGATTTGGAAAGCAGGTCACCAAAGCAGAATCTTGATGACAGTTGAGTGAAATAGCAATGGGATCAAGAATCATGTGAGTCAGTCAGTGTGAACTGTAGATCGGACACATTGGAAGGTGTAAGGATGAGTCTTTTAAGGGGGTGAAGATTATTGGACAATGGCTGTAAAACGGAGTGTGGCTTCTATGATTGGCTGTGTTTTGCAGAATAAACGGAATCCCTGATACACAGACGTCAGAGTTGTGTCATCCTCCCAAGCTCCATTAGAGGGAACAGTCACAATAATAAAGTTAAGGTCAAAACCATTTCTTGAAAAATATGACTTTTCCTTATTATTACAAAACTGAGCATTGAATAGATTGCTGGTTGGTTTGGTTATGTGTGATATCATTTATTGACTCAGATTTAATGACACTATTTTAACAGCAAATAAAATCTTTGCTGCTAAAATAATTAAAAGAAATAAAACTCATATATAACTTGATTTTTATGTAAATTACAATATTAGTGTCATGTTTAGGTAGCGCTAAAAAATAGACAGAGAAAGACTAGGACATTTCAGAAACTTCATAGAACTTATTGTCAAGGACCAAATAAGGAAATAAATAAATAATATAAAGGAAACAAATAAACAATACTTCATAAGGATAAGGATGGATGGGATAGAGAGTACCACAGACACGGGGGGGGGGGGTGTATTCTAAACAGAGCACTTGCATATTGATCAGAATGTGAAAGTAGAATGCACCGCATTACATGGGTTGACGAATTTATTGAGGAAAAGAAGAACCTAATTTGGAACTGTGTGTGTATTTGAGGAGGAACTATGAGGACTAGGAGCTAGGAGGACTCTTAAGTTCACGCTGGGAAAATGAACGAGTAGCAGATGAACTTATTTAGTGCAATGATGGACAGGTGTTGACAATCTGGTGATTAACAAAGGGAGCAGACATACAGGGGAGACCTGACAATGACAGCATTTAATATTTAAAGGTAATGTCAAAAGTTAAACGAACAGTTCCCATCCTGGAGAACTATCAAAAAAACATGTCTTTTGAAATCAACAACTGCAAATGTGTTGAATGAAAAAGTATATTTTGTAGAAAAACTAGATCTCCAAACTTATGCAGGTGTTTAAAAAAATTCAAATTTCTTCACCCTGTAGAAGGGTTTAAATCTTTTTGTGTTGAAGGCATTAATCTTAATGTGGTTAAACCAAAATAATTCTAACACTGAAGGTGGCTACTTTCTGCCAAAGTGTTAAAAATCCAGATCAAGGAGCAAAAGAAAGGAAGAAATGTTAAGGGCTTCTCAAAGTGGAGAGCCTTTACAATGACAGCATGCAAATGAATGTGGAAGAAATAATCCACAAGGTGTTATTGAGCTCCAGGCTGCGAGAAAGTAAGTAATAAGAAAAGCTCTCTGTTTCCGAATTCACTGCTGAGTCTCAGTAATGTGGGCCTGGTAATTAGATATTGATTCCTTCTGCCGATGAGTTTTCTGAAATGTTGTGGTCTACCCCGATTGCAGAAATGCATAAAAGTCTGAACACATCTTGTTAATGACCCCAGCACAACGTAATCATAGTTGTGTGAGCTCTGTCTGCAGTTTTCGATAAATAATTATAGAACTTTCATGGAGAAGTGGGGCAATTGGCGACTTGTAACCTTTTCTGAAAGAAAGATCCATAATTCAGATGGGTGCCAGTGAAAGGAGACATTAATGCATCATCTGAGAGCTTCATTATTTTGTGAAGAGCTGGCTGCGGGGGATTATCTGCACAAAAAGAGCTGGATGAAATAACAAATGAGTTACGAATGTGGCATCATTCTCAGAATCCTGATTTTATGACAATAAACATTGGTGAGTTTTGAAGCCAAATTCAATCTTGTAAGCTAGTTTCACATTATTTCCATTATAGAGAAAACACATTATATCATTTTGAAAAGTGGATTATTTGGTTTTTGAAGTTTCCCACAACAGGTTGAAACATGTTTATTTTTACCTGATTTTTAGATGACTCAGTAATGAATCATTTTATGAATCACTCGTATGAAACTCCTTTACAAGAGGCAAACTGCAATGATTTGTAGTTTGAAATGCCAGCTCTCATTGGATACTGTGTGTTGCATGCATCTTTGAAATGGAATGTCTAACCACAAATATTACACTACTATAATCTGGCAGCATTGTGGCTGCAGGCTTCACCAAGTCTAGTCATATAGGTGCAATGTCCAGTTTCATTCTCCGCATCCTCTCTTATGACCATCCATGGTCTCAGGGGTTTGAATGACTATCATCATAATTAGAAATTATATTATTAACAATTAATTTCCATGCACTTTCCCTACTTCAAGGTCTGACATCTAACCTGCTACAAAACATTTGTAAGTTTCAGTTGAATGCTTTTTGATTGTAGCCATGTAAAGTGAAACTAATTGGGAAGTTTATGGTATTGCAAATCAGGTAAAGGTAGCGTCATTTCTGACCATCCGCAGTTTTGAAGACCAATAAATCGTGATTTTGTCTATTTTACACGTATTCTGAGCTGACAAGCAAACACCTCTCACCTCTCTTCACTGCGGGTGAAGTAGCTTGCCCAGGGCCACAACGACAGAATGGACCTTCTGGTTCTAAGACGACCGACACCCCCAATACACCACTTGCCACCCATCAGTTAAGTTGCTTGTTTACTTAATAAATTTGAAAATTAAGAAAATTAATTTCTTAGTCTGAATTGTGTTCCTGCACAGCCTTTCTTTGAGGTAGAAAACACTGCCTGAGGTCACTGTGTATGAAAGCTAATGTGCTTAGCTCTGGTCATAACAAACGTGTCCAAAACACAGCATGTTTTTTTTTTTCACATTCCCTGCAAGTCATCATTGTCAATTGAAAGGCACATAAAGTTTCTATGTATTCTTTTCCAGAGGATAAATCTTGGGGGAGTCATTTAAAAGAAGGGTACATCGATCAAGACCCAAAAGTGAAACAGATATGGACTGGGTCATTCCTCTCCCTGTCACAACATGAGAGAAGGAAAGCTTGAGCATAAATCTTAGGCTTGTTTCCAAGAGCGGCTGCGACCTGTAGTCTAACAGTAATTCTGAGAAAAAAAATTGTGTCAGTTTTGAAGTTTAATCAATCTAATGCTGTCGGAGTGGGACCATACTTCACAATATGGACTGACAAGACATAATATGCACACTAACATGCCAAATACATGTTTAAAACAAACAAGGCAAGGCATGGCGCTTTTTATATAGCACTTGTCATACACACTAAAAGTAATTTGAAAATAATTTACATACAATAATAATAATTTATGTATGTTCTATATGTATATATAAAGATAAGTTTTCTTCAAACTACCAATTACAAATCAATCAAATTCGTTTTTATACAGCCATTTATAGACAGCATAGCCATGAAATAATCAAACAAACCAAACAATCTCAAAATAATTATTTCACAAGGCACTATCTAAACACAAGCAAAAGCTTGCCAAATAGATGGCTTTTAAAGTGCCTTCAAAGATGACAAAGTAGTAATGATCCCATCCTAGAGCATTTATTTCAAAATCTGGAAGCAGCTTTACTAAAAGATCATTGTCCAAACGGCTTGTATTTTTCCATAGGATCAATAAGGAAAAGATGATTTTCAGAGCATAGAGGGTTCTCAAGTTTAAACATTTTAAAAGTTAACATGAAATGGGCTAGCTAGGGGTTTGCCAATTTATAGCAGTAAAAGCACCAAACATTAAACTTTAAAAGTAGTTTTAACATTAAAACTGTTTGCCAGGGTTACTGGACAGACGTTATTTGATAAAATTTTGTGTTTGATAAAAAAATAAAAAAAATCCTTTCAGTAACGTTGCCAGATTTCAAGAATTACACAATGAAATTCCACACCTGAGTTCTACTAGAGATTCCACCAAGATGGGTTAGCTTGAATGATTCTTCGTATTTGCAAGCCCCAACAGCAGATCATTTAGATTCAGCATACTGTATTGCTGTCAGAACACTGTTTTTTTTTTTTTGGATAACAATGTGTTGTACATGTTCCAAAAGGTTCTGTAAATGGTACAAATGTTCTGCATTAAGTTTTTTCTTCATCTTTGGTGTTGCTAAAGTTCTCTTTTATGTATCTCTTTAGTGTAAGTAATCCCTATGTTTATTACATAGTGATTACATAGTCATTACATAGTGAAATTCGGATTGTAAAATAACAAACCTTTCTGTTCCATAACTACTATAAGAACACCCTAAACGTTACAAAAATACTGGAAACAACCAGCATTACCCAGCATTACATTGTATATTTGTCATTTGAAGCATATGTGCAAAGTAACACGCTGGTTCATTTCTGCAGTACAGCCGTCATCGCTCTCCATGGCAATAGTGTTTTCATTCATCCTCCTATCGGCATTACAGTCTTCTTTCTGTTAACATTTCCTTTCAGCGGGCTAAAGTAAAGAGTATTCAGATGTAATATGAAAGCTTCCATGAAGACTGACTAGTTATGTCTCCTTGCTGAAGAAGGTCACTGTCCTCAATTTGCAAATATAATGATTCTTTCCAACAACAGCTCATCAACAGGCAGTGGAAGAGGAGGGGGTTTGAGGGTGACAATGTTGGCGGATAAGTATTAATAACCTCTATGGGATTGATTATGGCCTCGTATTTTGTGCTAAATCTCTGTCATTTAAATGTTAATGATGTCACAGAGAATGAAATGGAGAGCCAACTTAATTGAGGGGTTTTTGCACTGGTTTTACAAGATGTTTCTTCAAATAGCCAGTAGGATGTGCTGCTAAAACGAATGCCATTAATGTAGTCCTTTTCTTTTACAAGTAGTAGCAATGTCAAAGACCAGAATCGTAACAGGAACTGGAAGCAAAAGCTCCTAATTATCCGGCAGCAAGGTCAAGAGCAAGACAAGTATTAGAAGAAGAATCCTCGTGTGTATGTTAGCAAATTTAATCACAAGACACAGGAAAATGGACAAGATGGCTTTATGGAACTGAACTATCATTCTGGCTGGCACCTTGAGTTTATAGTTGCCACAGTAAGAACATCATCTGCTGGCTCCCACTTGAGGTCCTGATGGTGGTACCTTGGATCCAGAAGTCCCCTGTACAGATGGAGGAATCTGACCAAGTGAGGGGAGCTATGTGTTATGTTACTCTGCTCAATGAAAGCGAGCTGAAGCACGCTGACATTCAGATGTATAAAATCTGTCAACTTTAATATCCAGAAAACTCACATGCGGAAACATCAGAAGCATTATAACTGACCAGTGAACATGGTAAACGTTCCAAATGTCCCCTTGTTTGCCAGGGTCCATCATGGAAAGAGGCTCTAAGCTATGAACGGGACCTGAAGGGCCCAGGGGGAAACTGATGAAACAGAGACTGTCACAAAATCCTGCCAAACTTGAGGATCCCGAGGAGCCACCTGCTTAACCACGGGCTGGGAGGGTGGAGTTTCTTCTCCCCAAAGGCACTCTCAGACAGGTCCAGCCAGAGGATTAGGAACTGATGTTATCAGAGAAGCCGGAACTGCCAGGTAAGCAAGAGCAGAATCCCCAAAATCGGCACGGGGAACATGCCGGTGCTCAGAATTCAGTGCCTCTCCAAGCACACTGCCTTGTGGTCGACAATCACAGGGCTCGAATAACTTTGTTCATTTCAGAAAGTGTCCAACACAATGAGCACATATGAAAAAAAGAAAAGCTCCTCAGTGGTGGACTGGTAACTTTTTTCTCACATTTTGCCCAAAGTGCACTGGAGCAGAACCCTGAAAAGGAAGAAGCTGGAAAAGAAAATGAATGAATGATGGATGGTTGGATGAACAAATGAATGAATGAATGAATGAATGAATGAATGAATGAGGAGTTGGGGTCTTGTGGACTTAAAACATACTCACTCTAAATGTTTTGAATCTACTGAGGTGAAAACTGATGGAAAAGCTGTTGAGTTGAACTGTAAAACTAAGAACAGAATTTGTAGTAAAACACCCAGGTACCCACATCTCTGCAGGTAAATGACCACTCTGTGTGTGGTCATTTGTCATCTGTCAACTTTTTACCTTGTTTGAATTCAGCTTCTCTCTTCCACTGGTTTCAATGGAAAATTTTAGACTTTTAAAAAATGTATTAAAACAATAATACCAGAATCATGCCAGCTCTAACAAAAGTAATAGCACATCCATGCTCAATAAGCTGCACAATGTTGTACTTAAAAAAGTGTTGAGTTGGGTTGCTATAATAATATTAACAGCCAGCTCTTGGTTAGAAAACAAATGAACAATCATCACCTTTTAATATGTAAATTAATAAAGGGGGTGTTTTTGTGATCGCACCCCCCTGGTGTTGATGCTTCTTTGGAGCAGTTGTTTCACTGAAGGATTTGATTGATTCAAGTATTGATTGAGGTGATAAGACAGCAGAATCAGTGTGAGCTGGTGCTTAATACCTCAGCTGACCTTGTTTATTGGAGCTCTCGGCCGAGCATTCTCCTGAGAGTAGGACCTGGTCAGCATTTTCACTCCTGCTAATCCATCCATATCTCCCTAAAGAGCCTCAAACTTGCTGCCAGAGCCATGCCATGAAATGAATGTCTGCTTTCTACTGTTTTTATATTTACTTGTTTATAGTTTTTTTTTCCATTTTCCATTCTCTCTCTTCATTCTCTTTATGCTTTACTTAACTTTGAAGTCAAATTCAGTTTGGTGAGTGCTGAAACATAGCTTGAGGACTACAGTTAAAGAGGGGAGAAAAAAGAAAAGCTCATGGTCTTCACAGGAAGATATTCATTACAAAGCCTTGAGAATAACTTTGTTCATTTTGCTCAATTAAATGCACATCTGTGAAAAACAGAAAGGGTCTTTATGGATATTCACTCTTGAAGGATATGTGATGTCTTTACAATAACCCATTGAGATTTCTTCAAACAGAGCAATGGTTCTGCTGAAAATGCCTTTCATTGTTTTGTAGACACTTTTTATGAACCAATTGTAGGGATAGAATTAAGGATCTTTAATCTGGTTATAATTAACAAATAAAAATAGAGTTATAACTAGCAAGAGCACATAAGTTAAACACTTTTCGCTCAAAGAGAAAAAAGACTCAAAAGCATGGTACAAGATCAAGAAAATGTAGCTTTTTGGTTAAACGTAACAAAACATAGTGAGCATACTTAAGTATTTGTGGACGAATCGGATTCAGTTCAAATATCTCAAATATTTAAGTGAAAAGCAATCAATGGGAACTGCCACACTGTGTTCTCTTTGAAGAAGCATTTATTTCATTGATGAAATCGTGTTCAAGAGATCATTGATCGTGTTGGAAGTTCTGTTTATGTCATTAATTTCTTTCATTGCACGGTAAACTCTGAGAAATCTTGAAGTATTGTTTGAAATAATATCTTACCTTCTGAGGTAATTTCTTACATTTATTTTATGTAAACTGACAAAGTATATAATCTTCACATACAGGTTTTTCAGCAGTGAAAGAGCAGTTTCACCATCATATCTTTGGGCCATTTAATCCCCTTTATATAGCGCAGTCCACAAAGGAACAGATTAACAGGTATATCCCCCAATCCTCTATTGTTCATAATAATAATAAAAAAAAAAAAACATTCATAGATACACAATTTGATTTTTTCTGTTACATGGTAAGCTTAGTTTGGGTTTTTAAAGCAGATTACACAAAGATTAAGAAAACTCATGACTCATACTAAAGATATTCTTTTACTTTTTTGTTTATAAGCACTGTTTGATTATTTTTGTTTCCCTTTTGTACATGATTATTTATATCAATAATCAAACAAAACCACATTTACTGAAACGTAAAACTACATGCTGTGGTAAATGTTGGCCTATAGTGTCCAGTCCATTTTGAGTGTCCATTAGTGTCCATTTTGACATTTGAAAGAGATATAAAAAATGCTTCTACAAACATGCTATTGTTGGATTCAAGCGCATGCTTAATTCTCACATTACATCCGATGACCACATAATGGGTATTTTGTGAAATATTAGAAGAAGAAGCATGAAATGAGTCAAATCAGACTTAAGAAATAATTGTAAAACATTATAAATATTTGCTGAATAAAAGTTGTAGGGCTCTGAGAGGAAGGAGGGGGAGGGACCTTCTGCTAACTAAGAGCGACAGCAATTCTGAGCTGACTCCTGTGATCTGTTTTGTTCTCCTACAGGTTTACTATGCAAACATCTCTTGATCTTTCTCCAGCTCACTACTATAAAAGTAGACATATCAAAGCAGCTGTGAAAAAGTGCAGATGGACCCTAATCCACAATGCCAGCTAATGCTGATAAGGCATGGAAATAAAGGAACAGAGGCACAGAGATGTAGACACATAGGGTCATGCATCCTAATTGCCATGCTGAGCATGCGGTGTTGCTGCATGCAGCATTGACTGTGGATGCAGCATCACACCTCATTGTACCTTAAAGGGACAAAAGCTGCAATTAACTGACTGCCCAATTCATTCGATCATTTTCTTTACCAGCTTCTTCCTTTTCAGGGCAACCAGGATCTCCAGCCCACTTCAGGCAAAAGGCCGGGTATATCCTGGACAGGTCACCGGTCCATCATTCACTCCTAAGGGGAATTTTGAGAATTCATCTAATACGACGTATGGTTTTGGTCTTGTGAGGGAAACTGGAAAAACCTACCAGAAACTCAGGAATGCCACCTGCTGGAGTCATACCAATAACCTTAATGAAAAGCTGCAGTGCTACCCACTGTGTCCAGACGGAAGCAGTTTCTCATCGACACGCAAAGTAAAGTGATCAAACTAGTCAAACTGGCAGTTATTTTGGGAAGTCATTGAATAATTTGATCTGAATAATTTAATGGAATATTATTTAATCATCAAACGTGTTAAAATGATCTGATTTGCATAATACAAACATTAGGGTTAGCTTTAGTTGTTCAACTTCTACTTACGAGAAAAGTCAGGGGTGTGACTCTCAAAATGATCCCGTGAGCCAGATAAGACTGTTTTGTAGGCCTGCTTTTGAACTGAAACACCAGATGGCAAATATGAACCTTCTTTTAAAAGCTGTCAATCAAAAATGGTTGTGTTGCTAAGTTTAAAATGCGTCGGTTTGTCCAATCATAATGCGACAGTTCAGCACCTGGACCCTCCAGTTCACCTCTGTAGACACTTATCATCATGAAACATGTAAAAATTTTCAATGAGCAAATGCCTTTCAATGAGCAAATGCTTGTTCAGGATCTGGAAAGTCATACTTTTAGATTTTACACAACGAGAGTCCGACTCATGGGCCTGAGCTTCAGCAGTGCTGTATACACAGTATGCTGAAGGAATCACATTGTAGAATCAATGTTGTTGTGGTTGTTCAGATATATTTGGATCAAAAACAACAGCCTTCCTACTTGCACATTTGCATGCAGCTGAGAGGATAAAATATGTGCGAGCTCCTCAGACTGTTTGTGTGCGTCTGATGACTCAAAGGGCAATTACATCATGACGCACACCATCGATGTTCTCTTTTGACCCTCATGTCCTGTCTACTCGTACATGGGATAGCTGAAATGTTCCATAGAACACCTCTGTAAGCAGTCTGGGATCAGTTCACAGGGGCAAAACAAATGGAAACAGATCATGGACCCCAGTGAAAGCACCCTGGAAGAAAGGATTGTAAAGTGCGATTATTTAATCAAGGACCTGGTGCGGGTGTGCCACAGAGAGTAGAAGAGACTGGGAACAGGGCTAATTAGGGTTAATGGGGAACGAACTGAACAGAACTTGAATGTTGATATTATGACATTAAGATATTCACGAACAAATTGATTTTAAAAGGAAATGATTAAACCCTGATTGTTCTTTGAGCTAACACTGGCATTTTAATCCACTCTGTTTGAGCTTTCAAATGTATGTTACATTGTGCTTTGCAAAAAAAATGTATTTTGATGCTCTGAAACCACATCGGATCCCTGGTGAGGTTTATTCAAAGACTCAACGGTTGAAAGCTAAGCAGTTGAAGCATGTTGAATGATCTATGGTGCAATGCGTCTCCTGTCTTCACTAATCTCCTCCTCTGTTCCTAACCACTCGTGTGGCTTTTGCTGGCTCAACCAAGATTTTTGGTGCACAGATGGCAGCCTGCTGGTATGACACTGTATGCACTTTTGCTGTATAGAAGGGACACATATGTTTGAATAAACATATATTTAATAACATGACAAAGAAACAATGGGATTAACCTCAAACATCATTCAAATAACAGCAGCCCTTTCTTAAAACATGAGCAAATGGACACAATGGTGAAAGGCCTGGGAGCCATGGGAAAATACTTTCTCACCATATCACTTAATTTCTCTCACCTGGCACTATGACTCAAATAAGGGCTCGGGGAAGATTTTCCATCTTGCTTCAGAGAGGCAGATTGAACCACATGCTGTTGAAGCTCTTTAACTCAATGTGGTAAGGAGTTAAAAGAGAAAGACAGTGGCGGATACTAGAAGAGAGGACAGGCTGCTTGTCAGGCAGAAAACAAGCAGAAGGAGAGAGACAGAGTGAGAGAAGGACACAGCGCAATCTCTCCCAGTAAATTACCTTGGCAGATATCAAACAGGGTGCTTCACTTGTGCTGAATGATAATTGTAGTGAGCTGCCAGCTCCAATACTTTTGGGGTCATCTGCTACCATACTTACTTGAGACCCCCCCCCCCCCCCACCACACACACACACATTCAATAAATGAGCACAACTCCCTTGTGAGGTTGTATTAAACCCATAGACTCAAGAAGGCATACCCCATAGACTTACACATTTATTGAAGTACTTACAACATCTCATGTGCTTTTTAAAGGTAAAGAAAATGAGATGAGAAAATGATTCTCTTTCAGCCTTCTATGGAAAAAAATTAAACCATTTGGATATTTTGTGGTGAGGTTTGAGCATAATTTATATTTGGAATTAAATCAAATTTGCACCAATGTGACTGTCATATAAATGGCATCTTTTCGGAACCTTTATATTGTTCACATCCTTAAACGGAGATGAATTTGTATTTCGTAGTGGTTTAATGTGGGAAGTGCACATTGCTAATCACAGGCATTTGCTAAAGGATTGGCTTAACAGAGGAAAATGGACAAATGTTGACACAGCACATCGAAGGTTGGCTGGCTCATCCTAATGTTGTTTACCCCCCTGCCTGTCACAATATGCTCCCACCAGTCAAGAGATCTCTCACAAACCCAGAAACTTCCCTGAATGGACAAGAGCAGAATAATGCAATAACACAATTAAAATATTTGCAGATTGCATGAATTCCTGCTATTTTATCTTTCTGAGCCTCAAAATTATGTTGAAATTTTGTGAATTTCGTAGACGTAGAAGTTTTAGTTTTAGGCCTATTCTGTGATCATCAATCTACACACACAAATCAGATAAGTGTAGAAATTGACTTTTAAACAGAAGGTGATCTAAAGCTGTAAAACACACACCTTTTATATCTGACAAAGTGACATTGCATAGTACATAAGAATGCACTCTGAAGGAAAATTAAATTCAGTGCATAGTAGAACGTATGCAATTCCATCACTACAGGTTTATAAAATCAAGCTTTTTACTACTTCAAACCCTCTGGAAAGAAAGAACTGACAAAATATGTTTGTTCCTTGTAATGTATGTTGTTGTGGATAAAAGCATCAGTCCTATGCATAGATGTAAATGTAATGTACCTAGTTATGCAGACTGCGTTTGTGAAATAATGGACCATAATGGACCGCTCGCTCTCAGTAACTCGGTAAAGTCCAGAGTTCTACTGTGGCCACCTGGACAGAAGCCCATCTATGAAATCCAGTTGCAAATAAATATTCAAACTGTATGTCACTTAATATCAAAATATTATCAGTATGTAGTTTGTAATACACTAGGATTTTAGGCAAACTCGATCAACTTTGCCCCGGTTATTGATTTGTAACAGTTATCTTTATGCAGTGGGTGACATGCAGGTTTGGCTTTTAATGTGGAATTTGTAATTAAAAAAGATTATTTGTTTGAAATTTTTGGTTTTAAACAAACGTTACGACACCATTTGCAAGGTAATTCAACTTAAAATGTGTGGCCGGTGCCATCTGTGCTATCTAGTGGTAAAAAAAAGGGGATAACCATTGAAAGTAAAAGTCTTGTGAGATGGCTTATGTTTTTCAAAATTATGGCACCAAAAAAAAGCACAATGGCAAAAAAAAGGCTTCGGAACAGTGTATGACATTTGGTAGAGCTTTACCTGATTTTTCTATAAATTACACATTGTTTTGACCCTGTCTTTGCTTTTTTGTGTCAACATAAAACATAAAAACTGTTCATTCTAAATTTTTGGGGTTTTTGCAGTTTAAAAATTACCAAATTTACTACATGGAATGGTATTTATTTGTAAAATTTCAGGATTGTGGTGGAATTATTGTGTAATGTAATTTAAAAATATTGTAAAAAAAAAAAAAAAAGAAGCTGGGGGTGTTGTAAAAAATATATCAAACATTTTATTACAGGAAATTGTGAAGTAGTAGAAAATGTTCAAAAAGGCCCTGGACTTCTTAGGGATGAAGAAAAAGAATAAACTCTTGAGTCGAGTTTTTGAAACAGAATCTTTAGCTGTTAAACATAAATATGAAAACACATGCACTGGAAACACATAAGCCTCTGCAGGGACCAGTAGCACTGCATCATGTCAAGAAGATGCTGTACTTGTGTAAAAAGTGTGGATTAAAAGAAATTTAACATGTTACATGTCAGACTACATCATGAATCCCATAGTAGCTCTAAACTGCCTGTGAAAAAACATATTTAATTAAACTTGGAATAAAAAATAATATTTGTCCTTTAATTTCTTTGGTTAAAAAAATCAATGAAAAAAGTTTCTCGAGCACATCACGTCACCACCAAACTTTCACATAGCAGTCCCTCTTTATTTGTACACTTGAACAGTCAGTTTTAAAAATTCTTCATCAGCAGTAATTTAAACAGAAATGCCAGAAATAAAGGCACTCTCATTCCAATGATATAATAGGAAGAGACCTGGGCTAAATGGGAAAATGAATCTGCCATCGACCAGCACCACATTAACGTGCACAAATTCATTCTCGTAACCAGGTCTGAAACTAAATGTCCATAGTTGTTACATATCCAATTTATACACATCAGTTGTTTGCCTGTACAGGTCAATAGAATCCCAGGATCACCTTGTGACATGCAGAGCAGGCTCTCGTTTTCACCAATAAGAAGGCAACGTGTAATGAGCAATGATTCCTCATTCGCTGAAGTGCCCTGACCCGGGCTGCAGCACACATGATGAAAAATAATCATCTCATTTCACTTTGGCCCATAATGTGTCTAAACTGCCTTCTGTATTCTGTGGCTCCAGTAACATTGTAGAATATCAGCCACGCTTCTTGCTTCTCTTGTACCATGACGTTTATTAAACGTTAAAACATTTCAAATTTTTTGCAATGAAAATGACTTCTGGTGCCTGATTGGTGACTGAATGGCATGGACAACCTTCTCACAGAATTGGGCCACACACCATCTGTCTCAACATCTCTCTAGCTGGGGTTCTTAAACATTATTCAGGAAAAATTAATGTTTCTTAACTGATATAAAACTGATGGCATGTTGAGAGAGTGACACTTATTCACTAATTTCTTCGAAAACCGATGGTAGATGTTACCACAAAACCTATGGGTCCTACCTTGGGGTAATGCTGTTTTCCAGGATTTTTTGGGCTCCAGGTTTTCAGTCTTCAGCAGCTAAGTTAGAATCTACATTTATTTTCTTCTCATAAACCTTTTGAAATCCATCTTCCTGAGAAGTCGAGTTTGAGGAGATTCATTCGCAAGAGATAAGGATACAAAATGTTGAGCTCATGTCAAAACACAAATCCCCAAGTTGAAAAGTACATGTTTGATGCATATTGTCTTTGTAGAGTATCTAGAACATTGATGTTAACAATGGTAGACACATCATGGGCTGTAAATTCAGTGTTTATGTTGACTAGATGTCTAAATCTTAAAAAGTTAAATGCTTTTAGACCATATGTGAGTGGATTCTCAGGACACCTCAAAGTCACTCTAGGGTCAACTTTCATTCTCAGAGGATTTTGTGACATTACTTGTGAAAGGCTTAGGCGACTTCAGCCATTTCAAAGATGCGTTATGCCCTTGCATGCTTTTTTCTGTGATAGACCGGCAGTTGTCTTTGACTGGTGGTTCTGTCTAAAAATCCCTGTGTTGCAGATTCTCTCAAACCGGAATATTTTCAACGGGATCATAAACATTTGATGAACTAGGTCTCCATCTGCCTGCTTTTATCACAAATCAATCAATTGACCAAACCAACCATCCAACCAACCAAAACCCACCCACAAATTCACCAACCAACCAACCAACCAACCAACCAACCAACCCGTTCACCAACCAACTCACCAGCCAATCTATATAACATGGTCAAAATGAATAATAAGCAGAATAAGGCTGGGTTCAATTCAATGAGGTCTCACTGAAACTAATTTGAGGTGTTTTATTACTGCAAATTATTTGCAGTTTATTTTATAGTTTTGAGAGTGCCTTTCTATATTTGGCTATGTTTCCGAAATATTTAGCAACATATATTGTTTTCATATACCTCACTATTACAATATGTTTGTCTATACTTTCATTACGTCTCTGGCTTGCAAATATAATCAGCGATCTTTGTCAAACTGTGCTATTATAAATTGGCAAGAAAATAGTTTTTTGTGTTGATTTGTGATACGCAGATATGTTTACACAAAAATATATACGCACACCCTGAGCTGAATCACATTAGTGACACTTGGACAGGAAATTTATTTCCCAAACTTTGTGTTCCACTTTCAGTGCATGGTGCACCACATAGGGAAACAGGTGCAGTGGAATAGCTTGGGTTATCACTGAGCTACAGGGTGCCACTGTTATTCTGATTTTACTGGCAACCATACATCACAGAGAAACATTAAATACACACAGACACAAGCACACTACAAACTCTGTGTCCTACACATTTCATTTATTAGATGTGGCAGGTAATGAAAGATCAGATCAGTGGGGTGGATGGGAGGAGATGTAAGCAGATGGCAAATGAGTTTTGCTGAAGTCAGATGGGACACAACTTGCAATATTTTCTAATCAAGGAAGCTTGTGTGGTGAACAGTGTTGGATACTTACCCTCAGCTTGCATGGGAAACACTTGAAAAGCAAGTGAATTAGACAATAAGACATATTCGAACCAGTGAGGCTTTTTTTTTAAATGTCAATAAAAATAAGCCTTCTGGTACATAACAAAGTGTTTTTTTATCTATTGAAAACTAACTGAGATTAGAATCATTCTCTACATTTTCTACAACAAGTCCAGCGCTGTTCATAGGGTAAGTGGAGCATTTATCAAGGAAAGAGAACTCAATCAAATGGCAGTCATAACCAAAATTCTTTGTTTAATAAAAATGGTAAATTCAGCAAAAACACAAATAAGATTAGACCCATATGTTGGACAGTTGGGTTGGCAAGAATAACCAGCAGTTCTGCCTTTGTCATGGTGAGATATAGGTCTGTTATGCAGCTCGGTGCTGTAGAATTATCAGAATGATAGAATAAGTGGACTTGAGTGTCCTCAGCATAACAATGGTAAGAAAACCTATGTTTGTGGAAAATATGTCCCAGGGAATGTTGTAGGTCGAGAAGGGCAGAGGACCAAGAACTGAGCCTTGTGGAACTCCATAGAGTCTCGGACACATAATCCCTTTAGCTGCCTCAGAAGGATCAGGCAGTGAGACAGGAGTCACGTCAGTCCAGACAGTGCCTGTGATTGCGAGTGTGGATGGAAAGATCTTCTGGTTGACCGTGTTAATGGCTACAGAGAGGTCTAGAAGAATAAGAACTGATGAATCAGAGTTAGATCTAGAACTTTTAGTGCCTCTTTCAATGAGAAACAAGCAGTCTCCATTGGACCTCCACTCATTGGTTCACATAAAGTAACAAAACAATGTAACAACAAATATTCTGGGTCTCAGAAATTAAGTTTGATGCCTGTGCACAAAGAAAATATGTCAATGTAATTGTCACATTTACATTAATAATTACATTGTATTACACTGTACATACCCATTTGTAAATACACATTTTCATCGTACATATACATATTGTAAATCTGTGATAAATCTATTCTGTATATTATGTTCATCTATTTTGTACATTCTAATTGTAGTTATTTATCATCTTTAATTATGCTCACACTACTTCATCTGTGAATATTATCCATAGTTTCTCCCTGTACATATCCTATAACTTATACCTATATCCTGCACTTGCTGCTTTTTGCACTTCTGGTTAGACCTAACTGCATTTCCTTGTACTTGTACTTGTACATGTATAATGACAATAAAGTTGAATCTAATCTAATCTAATCTAATCTAATCTAATCTAATCTAATAATAATAATAATAATTAAAGCTGCAAGCAGCGATCAAGGGCTCGAGCACCTACGTCGCCATCGCCTCGGGTGGCCAATTGGTTACAATGCGCTCTACGACCGTTCCTTAGTTAGAATACGTATTCAAGCGAGAACTGTTCAAATTACCTAATGACACAGGCAACTCAAGTAAAAAAATCCCTTCTCAAAGCGTCATGACCCCCAGGTGGTGCTAACGAGTCTAAATATTTATGAGTTGAAATATTTTTTGGGACTGTTTTGGCCAATATTCTGGGAACCTGTCAAAATTGGTAAAAATGCTGTTCCACCTGTGATCACTTGGTGGCGCTATAACCGATGATTAATGTTGTAGATGTGTTAGACAGGGACTTTTAGTATACTTGGTACATTTGGGATCAATCAGACATTGTATGGCTCAGTTATAATAACTTCCTGTTTATGGCGAAACGTCAAATTTCGATGACTGGTGTACGTACATCGTTTATCAAAGTAATAAAAGCGTCGGAATTTAACATCCCACATACCTTAAGAGAAGATTTTTGGAGTTTGAAAGTGAGCAGATAAAATATCTTAGGAGGAGGAGTTGATTTAATAATAAGACTAAATAAAACTATCTTGCTTGGAAGTAATTATAATATATATAATATAATATAATATGCGTGATTGGACTGGTGCTGTGTCATGAGAAAGAAGCTTCGTGACATGGATTTTATTTGAAGGTTGACTCCATTTTTTATTTGAAAACAAGAACATAACATGAATCATGGAAATCACGAGAGTTCGAAACAAGGCTTTAATGAAACCATCAGCTGGGCTCTAGAGAAACCCTTTAATATATTCGTCCAGTGCTTCCAGGCAGAGCAGGACCTCCAAAGAGACTCCTATTCTCACAACCTTCAGTAATGGACCTTCGTTCATCAGTGAAGTGCACAGCCATGAACACCTCCACCAAACAGTTCCATGCTACAACAGTCCCAGTATCCGAGACAATCTTGGAATCTCAGGAAATACCAGCAATGAAGCTGCTGCTGCTGATGATGATGATGATGATGATGACCAGGTTGGAGTCTCCACCGTCAATCTCAAAGGAGAGAAGACAAACATTTAGTTGCAGAACTGATTGCAGATCCGCGACAGCAAATGTGTTTGTACTACACTGGTGTCTTCAACATCATTACTGTTTAAACTTTCTAACTTTACCTGTATTTAGCATTTGCTCTGATTTACTTGTTTCACCATCAGTATTACATTCAATCCACTGTTTAACAAGTTTTATTATTCAAACTCTAGCAATAAAAACCCTAACATTTACATATGCACTGTTTTAACTGTACTACAGTGAAGAAGGTTAACATTTCTTTGTAATTCTGATATTGCTGTGGAATATATATTCCCCACAAGTACAACTATAAGTTATATTTTACTTTAATATATGAGTATACTGTAATAAAAACTAAAGCAAACCACAGTTTATTGCTTCACTAGAACCAAGTTAATCTATAGTTAATTTAAGATTACTTAGAAATACAACAATATATTGTATAAATCTGAAATTTCTAAATTAAACAAATACAGTAATTACATTATATGATTACAGCATTTTTAACATGTTGCTTTAATTGTTAAAAACGAAAGTTATTTATCTTTTTATTAAAGTCCCGTCCGTTCGTTAGGTTAGGAGGTTCTTGGTCATTATTTACACAGAATTTATCATGAATACTGACCAGAGACAGACGCGCGGGTTTCCTGCTGGAGCTGCCCGTGCAACAGGTCAGGGAGGTGGGGTTGGATCAGTCGAAGCTCCCGCTGAACGCGACTGGGGTTCAAACTGAAGCTCCTGTGAAAATGTAGGTGAACCACGCCGAGCAGGGTTCCTCTTTGTAGGATTCTAAGCTCCTAGCCACAGCCCTGAACACGTTTTTGATGTTGTGGAGCAATTTAAAGCTTGGTGGTGCAGATAGAAACTTAACAATCCCGTCCGCCATTTTCAAAACCAATGCTGCGCCTCTGTAGCTTCTCCCACAAATCCGCGCACTCCAGTCAACACCTGAATGTCTTGCGTGCATTCAGCGGCTCTGCCGATCAAACACAAAGTAAACACGCGTGCATTCACTCGCGAGTTGCGCTTTATTTCCGCGCGAGCCGCGTTCGATGTGAACGTACCTTTAAGCCCGAGAATCCCAGGTACCGGGGACTTGCCCCCTTGTGCAATACATTTCCGCTCATAGTTCACTAACCCTGAGAATGACCCTACACATATCACATACCGTTGTGCTCAGCGAAAACTCCTCTAAAAATCTAATTCAATTTCATATCCGTTCACCACAGCTCTAGCGCCATGCAAATAAACAACAACATGTCCGGAGGATAATTCATGACCAAGTTTTTGTTTTGTGCTCTCTTAAAACCACAGTATTCCCTGGCCCCTGCGGGGTTTCCCCTTAAAGCAGGGTTGCCAGGTCCCAGAACTATTTCCAGCCCAATGACAACTCAAAATCCGCCCAAATGGAATGAAAACTAGCCCAATTTTTCAGTGTCCAATCAGATTAGACAACGGCTGGATTCCCACAAAGGGCCTTAAAAAATTTATATAAGTTTAAGTTTAAAGTATTGGCCTTTTGTCTAACCCAAATTCTTAATATCACACATTGTGCTTTTTTAATAAACAATCTCATACAATAAAGGTCAAATAAGAACATGTGCTCTCTGAATTTTTTTTGACCCTAGTCAGAAGTGCCTACTTGTACTTGTTCATCCACAGACAACCGAACCGACGCTTCTGACTACAACGCTCTCAAGGAGTGACGTGATGATGATGATGCTTGATTGGTTATGTCAAAAGCACATGTGGCGCGCGCGCCTATTTGCGTCTCGCAAGAAGCAGCGTTTGTTGCCAAGTATTCATTCCCGGGGATCAACACCCACTAATAAAGGTTCCCTTTTATCTTTGTCCACAATTATTATTTATTATTATTATTTATTTTTTTTTGGCCGCGGTACATTATAAATGTGGCCCAAAAAACCGCAACCCGCAACTCCGTATTTTTTCCCGCAACTCCTTTTCTAAAATAGCCCAATTGTGCGGGAAAACCTCTACCCTGGCAACCATGCCTTAAAGCGACAGAACCCTACAGCCATTTTAAGGGTTTTTTGCAAAATAATTAACTTCCTTTTGATTTTGGAAAATCGCTGCGATTGACTTTTTTGTTTGTCTTGATCTGTAACATAAGTGTGGCAATTTTCAAGCATGTCCTTTAAACACAGTCTGAAATAGCAGTAAAAAACAGCAGAAAATGCTATATTGCATGCTGCCATTAGTTGGCGCTATAACTGACACTGTATTTCGCTCTATGAAATCCTTCAGACGTGGACTCTTAACACGCTTGACAAATTTTAACCCGATCAGAAATTGCATTGCTGAGTTATTAACCACTTCCTGTTCATATAAAAAGTTTGACTTTGAGGACTGCCATTCGCGCATCATAAAATGAAGTCAAAAAATCTTCGCAATTTAACATCCCATATGCCTTGCGAAAATACTGAACAACTTTGGAGATGAACAGATGAATTCTCTAGGAGGTGTTTGTTAAAGTATGAGATATGGAAAAGTGCCATTTTAAGGGTTTTTTGCAAAATATTTAACTTCCTGTTGATTTTGGAAAATTGATGCAATAGACTTTTTTGTTTGTCTTGGTCTGCAACATAAGTGTGGCAATTTTCAAGGATGTCCTTTAAACACAGTCTGAAATAGCAGTAAAAAACAGCAGAAATTGCTATATTGCATGCTGCCATTAGGTAGCGCTATAACTGACACTGTATTGCGCTCTATGAAATCCTTCAGACATGGACTCTTAACACGCATGACAAATTTTAACCTGATCAGACATTGCATTGCTGAGTTATTAACCACTTCCTGTTCAAAGAAAAAGTTCGACTTTCGAGGACTGCCATTCGCGCATCGTAAAATGAAGTCAAAAAAGCTTAGCAATTTAACATCCCATATGCCTTGAGAGAATACTGAACAACTTTGAAGATGAACAGATGAATTCTCTAGGAGGAGTTCGTTAAAGTACAAAGCCTGAAACTGTGCTCAATTTCATACAATAGTAAAATAACCGACTTCCTGTCGGTTTTGGAAACTGAATCCTATTGACTTTTTTGTTGGTCCTGATCCCTTACATAAGTGTACTGATTTTCAAACATGTACTCGCAATACAGCCTGAAATACAAGTATAAAACAACAGAAAAGGGTCTATTACATGTTGCCACTAGGTGGCGCTATAACTGACACTGTATATCGCTATTTGCATTTGTTAAGATATTCACTCTTAACCTACATGGCGAATTTGAACTGGATCGGACATTGCTTGGCCGAGTTATAACAACTTCCTGTTTACGACAAAATTTCGACTTTGGATGACCGCTGTGCGCACATAGTTTATCGAGGTCAAAAAAGCTTCGCAATTTAACATCCCATATGCCTTAAGATAGTGCTGAACGAGTTTTGAGACGAACAGAGGAAATCTCTAGGAGGAGTTCGTTAAAGTACGACGTGAGCAAAAATGGCCATTTTTAGAGGTTTTTGCGAAATAACTGACTTCCTGTCGATTTTTGAAATGAGATCCCATTTACTTATATTTAAGTTTTAGTACCCTACACATGCGTGGCGAATTTCATTCACCTACGACAAACTCATAGCGCATCATAAGCTACAACACGTTAGGTGGCGCTGTAGAGTCATTTTACCACACCCGCTTTTCGAACCACAAATAGACGTAAATTTACGCAGGTTCTGATGTGTGTGCAAAATTTGGTGACTTTTTACGCATGTTTAGGCCCTCAAAAGTGCCTGCAAAAACACGTTAGAAAAATAATAATAATAATAATAATAATAATAATAATAATAATCCTAACAGAAACAATAGGGTTCTTGCACCTCTGGTGCTCGAGCCCGTTGGGCCCGAGCTCCTTCGGTGCTCGAGCCCTAATAATAATAAGAATAATAAT
>SRMA01026038.1:41094-53884 GCA_007224835.1 Danionella cerebrum
CCGGTTCCGATCATCCAATTAGCCGCCAATTTAAATAACTAAAATTGCCACTTTTTCAAACTCCTCCTAAACTGTTCATCCAATTCCCATGAAACTCATGAAATATAATCTACAGACCCGATTAACAAAAAGTTATCACTAGAAATTTATTTGGTCTAATGGTTTTAGAGAAATTAATGAATAAACATGGTGAAACTAGTAAAAAGGTCAATTGGATGTCTCTCTCAAACCGTTCAGTTAAATAAGACTAAATTTGGTGGGTGTTGTAAGAGCCACCTGTTAAGGTCCTTGTGGAGTTTGAATGCGGTGCCCCCTAGTGTCCAGGATATACTAAAAATTATTTATTTTTTTTGTTAAAATCCTAAAAAAAATTTTTTATATTTTTGAAGCATTGTGCTGAGTCAGTTTCTCTGAAGGTTTACTATGTTAGTCAGTTAGATGTCAGCCATATAGTTATTTTTTTTCGTCCAATTTTTTTTTGCTCACACGTACAGCAGCTCTCTCGACGAAACTTAAAATACCTTTTTTCTTTCTTTTCAGCCTTTGTTCATCTTTTTCCCCTTCTTCATTCTGATGGCCGCTTGGCCCCGTATCACTGCTTGCAGTTATATTTATTATTATTATTATTATTATTCCGCCATTGAAGTCAATGGCAGCCCCATGAACCGATTGCGGGAAAGTTATGAAATTTGGCTCAAGGATTCAAATGGTCATCATAAGAAATCTGACCAAATCTGGACCCTCTAACTCAAACTCTATAGCGCCACCACTAGTCAAAAGTTTCACATATGTAAATGCCAATAACTCAAGAATTCTATGGTGTAAAAACAAAATTCTTTTTGCCACTGATTCCATGGCTCATGATGATTCTAATGATCTCAATGATCTCATTTTCCAATTATCCAATTAGCCGCCATTTTGAATATTAAAAATTGCAACTTTTTCGAACTCCTCCTAGACCGTTCATCCAATTCCCATAAAACTCATGCAGTATCATCTACAGACCCTATTGAGCAAAAGTTATCAAAAGAAATTTATTTCGTCTTATGGTTTTAGAGAAATTAACGAATAAATAAAATATAAAACTAGCAAAAGTGGCCATATGGCTATATCTCTTAAACCATTCGGTGGATTGAGACCAAATTTGCTGTGTGTTATAAGAGTCATGTCCTGAGATTACCTGTTGAGTTTCAACTCAGTGCCCCCTAGTGGTCAGGAGATACAAAAAATGTCTTTTTTGGCTAATAACTTCATATCACTTTGTCCAAAAATCATGAAGTTGGTCTTAAAGTGTTCAGGGCATCATTCCGAGTCGGTACATGTGCATTTTTACTAGGTCAGCCATTTTTGAAGTCAGCCATTTTGTTTTTTGTCAAAAAAACGTTTTGTCCAAATGCCTTATGAACACCTTGCAGGAAAATTATAAAATTTGACACGCTGATACAGTTGGCTATTATAAGTACTCTGACCCAATCTAGAGTTTCTATTCATACTCTATAGTGCCACCACTAGTCCAAAGTTTCACAAACGTTAATGCGAATATCTCATGAAATGTGTGGTCTCAGGACAAAATTCTTTTTGAAACTGATTCAATGTTCAATGGCAATTTCAAAGAACACCATGACGTCATGTTCCAATTATCCAATTAGCTGCCATTTTGAATAATCAAAACTGCAACTTTTTCTAACTCCTTCTAGACCGTTCCTCCAATTCCCATGAAACTCATGCAGTATCATCTACAGACCCTATAGAGCAAAAGTTATCAAAAGAAATTTATTTGGTCTAATGGTTTTAGAGAAATGAAAGAATAAATAAAATAGAAAACTAGCAAAAGTGGCCATATGGATAAATCTCTAAAACAGTTCTGTGGATTGAGACCAAATTGGCCATGTGTCATGATAGTGATATCCTGAGGTTGTATGTTGAGTTTCAACTTAGTGCCCCCTAGTGGTCAGGAGATACAAAAAGTGTATTTTTGGCTAATAACTTTTAGACCAAGTTTATGATTTTTAGACGAAGTGATATAAAGTGTTCAGGTCATCATACCAAGTCGGGACATGTAAATTTTTACTAAGTCAGCCATTTTGGATGTTAGCCATTTTTTTTGCAAAAATTTATGTTTTGTCCAAATATCTTATGAACCCCTTACAGGAAAATTATAAAATTTGGCACTCTGATACAGTTGGCCATAATAAGTACTCTGAACCAATTTGGAGTTTTTAGGTCATACTCTATGAGATACGAAAAAAGATTTTTTTTTTCAAAATCCGAAAATTTGTTTTAATATTTTTGAAGCATCGTGCTGAGTCAGTTTCTTTGAATGCCATATCGTTTTTTATTATTTTTTTTGCTCACATGTACAGCAGATCTCTCGACGAAAACTTAAAAAACCTTTTTTGTTTCTTTTCAGCCTTTGTTCATCTTTTTCCCCTTCTTCATTCTGATGGCCGCTTGGCCCCGTATCACTGCTTGCAGTTATATTTATTAGGGGCCAAGCCACCGAAGGTGCGATGGCACCTATTGTATCTGTTGGCGTTCTTATTATTATTATTATTCCGCCATTGAAGTCAATGGCAGCCCCATGAACCGATTGCGGGAAAGTTATGAAATTTGGCCCAAGGATTCAAATGGTCATCATAAGAAATCTGACCAAATCTGGACCCTCTAACTCAAACTCTATAGCGCCACCACTAGTCCAAAGTTTCACATATGTAAATGCCAATAACTCAAGAATTCTATGGTGTAAAAAGAAAATTCTTTTTGCCACTGATTCCATGGCTCATGATGATTCCAATGATCTCAATGATCTCATGTTCCAATTATCCAATTAGCCGCCATTTTGAATAATTAAAATTGCAACTTTTTCGAACTCCTCCTACACTGTTCATCCAATTCCCATGAAACTCATGCAGTATCATCTACAGACCCTATTGAGCAAAAGTTATCAAAAGAAATTTATTTGGTCTTATGGTTTTAGAGAAATTAACGAATAAATAAAATATAAAACTAGCAAAAGTGGCCATGTGGCTATATCTCTTAAACCATTTGGTGGATTGAGACCAAATTTGCTGTGTGTCATAAGAGTCATGTCCTGAGGTTGCCTGCTGAGTTTCAATTCAGTGCCCCCTAGTGGTCAGGAGATACAAAAAATGTCTTTTTTGGCTAATAACTTCATATCACTTTGTCCAAAATTCATAAATTTGGTCTTAAAGTGTTCAGGGCATCATAACGAGTCGGTACATGTGCATTTTTACTAGGTCAGCAATTTTTGAAGTCAGCCATTTTGTTTTTTGTCAAAAATTAACGTTTTGTCCAAATGACTTATGAACACCTTGCAGGAAAATTATAAAATTTGACACGCTGATACAGTGGGCTATTATAAGTACTATGACCCAATCTGGAGTTTCTAGGTCATACTCTATAGCGCCACCACTAGTCCAAAATTTCACAAACATTAATGCAAATAACTCATGAAATGTGTGGTCTAAGGACAAAATTATTTTTGCAACTGATTCCATGGTCAATATCAATTTTAACGAACACCATGACGTCATGTTCCAATTATCCAATTAGCCGCCATTTTGAAAAATCAAAACTGCAACTTTTTCTAACTCCTCCTAAACTGTTCATCCAATTCCCATGAAACTCATGAAATATAATCTACAGAACCGATTGACCAAAAGTTATCACTAGAAATTTTTTTGGTCTAATGGTTTTAGAGAAATTAATAAATAAACATTGTGAAACTAGTAAAAAGGTCAATTGGATGTCTCTCTCAAACCGTTCAGTTAAATAAGACTAAATTTGGTGAGTGTTGTAAGAGCCACGTGTTAAGGTTCCTTGTGGAGTTTGAATTCGGTGCCCCCTAGTGGCCAGGATATATGAAAAATGATTTTTTTTTTTAAATCCTAAAATTTAATTTCATATTTTTGAAGCATCATGCTGAGTCAGTTTCTTTGAACGTTTACTATGTTAGTTAATTAGATGTCAGCCATATAGTTTTTTTGCCCAATTTTTCTTTGCTCACATGTACTTCAGCTCTCTCGACGAAACTTAAAATACCTTTTTTGTTTCTTTTCAGCCTTTGTTCATCTTTTCCCGTTCTTCATTCTGATGGCCGCTTGGCCCCGTATCACTGCTTGCAGTTATATTTATTATTATTATTATTATTATTCCGCCATTGAAGTCAATGGCAGCCCCATGAACCGATTACGGGAAAGTTATGAAATTTGGCCCAAGGATTCAAATGGTCATCATAAGAAATCTGACCAAATCTGGACCCTCTAACTCAAGCTCTATAGCGCCACCACTAGTCCAAAGTTTCACATATGTAAATGCCAATAACTCAAGAATTCTATGGTGTAAAAACAAAATTCTTTTTGCCACTGATTCCATGGCTCATGATGATTCTAATGATCTCAATGATCTCATGTTCCAATTATCCAATTAGCCGCCATTTTGAATAATTAAAATGGCAACTTTTTCGAACTCCTCCTAGACCGTTCATCCAATTCCCATGAAACTCATGCAGTATCATCTACAGACCCAATTGAGCAAAAGTTATCAAAAGAAATTTATTTCGTCTTATGGTTTTAGAGAAATTAACGAATAAATAAAATATAAAACTAGCAAAAGTGACCATGTGGCTATATCTCTTAAACCATTCGGTGGATTGAGACCAAATTTGCTGTGTGTTATAAGAGT
Organism: Danionella cerebrum; assembly: GCA_007224835.1. Taxonomy (NCBI): domain Eukaryota; kingdom Metazoa; phylum Chordata; class Actinopteri; order Cypriniformes; family Danionidae; genus Danionella; species Danionella cerebrum. Next base: position 45,799 of record SRMA01026038.1, read on the forward strand.
CATGTCCTGAGGTTGCCTGCTGAGTTTCAACTCAGTGCCCCCTAGTGGTCAGGAGATACAAAAAAATGTCTTTTTTGGCTAATAACTTCATATCACTTTGTCCAAAATTCATAAATTTGGTCTTGAAGTGTTCAGGGCATCATAACAAGTCGGTGCATGTGCATTTTTACTAGGTCAGCAATTTTTGAAGTCAGCCTTTTTGTTTTTTGTCAAAAATTAACGTTTTGTCCAAATGACTTATGAACACCTTGCAGGAAAATTATAAAATTTGACACGCTGATACAGTGGGCTATTATAAGTACTATGACCCAATCTGGAATTTCTAGGTCATACTCTATAGCGCCACCACTAGTCCAAAATTTCACAAACATTAATGCAAATAACTCATGAAATGTGTGGTCTAAGGACAAAATTATTTTTGCAACTGAATCCATGGTCAATATCAATTTTAACGAACACCATGACGTCTTGTACCAATTATCCAATTAGCCGCCATTTTGAAAAATCAAAACTGCAACTTTTTCGAACTCCTCCTAAACTGTTCATCCAATTCCAATGAAACTCATGTAATATAATCTACAGACCCGATTGACAAAAAGTTATCACTAGAACTTTTTTTGGTCTAATGGTTTTAGAGAAATTAATGAATAAACATTGTGAAACTAGTAAAAAGGTCAATTGGATGTCTCTCTCAAACCGTTCAGTTAAATAAGACTAAATTTGGTGGGTGTTAAAAGAGCCACGTGTTAAGGTTCCTTGTGGTGTTTGAATTCGGTGCCCCCTAGTGGCCAGGAGATATGAAAAATGATTTTTTTTTTTCAAAATCCTAAAATTTAATTTCATATTTTTGAAGCATCGTGCTGAGTCAGTTTCTTTGAACGTTTACTATGTTAGTTAATTAGATGTCAGCCATATAGTTTTTTTTGCCCAATTTTTCTTTGCTCACATGTACATCAGCTCTCTCGACGAAACTTAAAATACCTTTTTGTTTCTTTTCAGCCTTTGTTCATCTTTTTCCCCTTCTTCATTCTGATGGCCGCTTGGCCCCGTATCACTGCTTGCAGTTATATTTATTATTATTATTATTATTCCGCCATTGAAGTCAATGGCAGCCCCATGAACCGATTACAGGAAAGTTATGAAATTTGGCCCAAGGATTCAAATGGTCATCATAAGAAATCTGACCAAATCTGGATCCTCTAACTCAAACTCTATAGCGCCACCACTAGTCCAAAGTTTCACATATGTAAATGCCAATAACTCAAGAATTCTATGGTGTAAAAACAAAATTCTTTTTGCCACTGATTCCATGGCTCATGATGATTCTAATGATCTCAATGATCTTATTTTCCAATTATCCAATTAGCCGCCATTTTGAATATTAAAAATTGCAACTTTTTCGAACTCCTCCTAGACCGTTCATCCAATTCCCATGAAACTCATGCAGTATCATCTACAGACCCTATTGAGCAAAAGTTATCAAAAGAAATTTATTTCGTCTTATGGTTTTAGAGAAATTAACGAATAAATAAAATATAAAACTAGCAAAAGTGGCCATATGGCTATATCTCTTAAACCATTCGGTGGATTGAGACCAAATTTGCTGTGTGTTATGAGAGTCATGTCCTGAGATTGCCTGTTGAGTTTCAACTCAGTGCCCCCTAGTGGTCAGGAGATACAAAAAATGTCTTTTTTGGCTGATAACTTCATATTACTTTGTCCAAAAATCATGAAGCTGGTCTTAAAGTGTTCACAGCTTCATTCCGAGTCGGTACATGTGCATTTTTACTAGGTCAGCCATTTTTGAAGTCAGCCATTTTGTTTTTGTCAAAAATTAACGTTTTGTCCAAATGCCTTATGAACACCTTGCAGGAAAATTATAAAATTTGACACGCTGATACAGTTGGCTATTATAAGTACTCTGACCCAATCCAGAGTTTCTAGGTCATACTCTATAGCGCCACCACTAGTCCAAAGTTTCACAAACGTTAATGCGAATATCTCATGAAATGTGTGGTCTCAGGACAAAATTCTTTTTGCAACTGATTCAATGTTCAATGGCAATTTCAAAGAACACCATGACAGCATGTTCCAATTATCCAATTAGCCGCCATTTTGAATAATCAAAACTGCAACTTTTTCGAACTCCTTCTAGACCATTCCTCCAATTCCCATGAAACTCATGCAGTATCATCTACAGACCCTATAGAGCAAAAGTTATCAAAAGAAATTTATTTGGTCTAATGGTTTTAGAGAAATGAAAGAATAAATAAAATAGAAAACTAGCAAAAGTGGCCATATGGATAAATCTCTAAAACAGTTCCGTGGATTGAGACCAAATTTGCCATGTGTCATGATATTGATATCCTGAGGTTGTATGTTGAGTTTCATTTTAGTGCCCCCTAGTGGTCAGGAGATACAAAAAGTGTATTTTTGGCTAATAACTTTAAGACCAAGTTTATGATTTTTAGACGAAGTGATATAAAGTGTTCAGGTCATCATACCAAGTCGGGACATGTAAATTTTTACTAAGTCAGCCATTTTGGATGTTAGCCATTTTTTTTTTTGCAAAAATTTATGTTTTGTCCAAATATCTTATGAACCCCTTACAGGAAAATTATAAAATTTGGCACTCTGATAGAGTTGGCCATAATAAGTACTCTGAACCAATATGGAGTTTTTAGGTCATACTCTATGAGATACGAAAAAGATTTTTTTTTTTCAAAATCCGAAAATTTGTTTTATTATTTTTGAAGCATCGTGCTGAGTCAGTTTCTTTGAATGTTTACTATGTTAGTCAATTAGATGTCAGCCATATACTTTTTTTGCTCACATGTACAGCAGATCTCTCGATGAAACTTAAAATACCTTTTTTGTTTCTTTTCAGCCTTTGTTCATCTTTTTCCCCTTCTTCATTCTGATGGCCGCTTGGCCCCGTATCACTGCTTGCAGTTATATTTAGGGGCCAAGCAGCAAAGCTGCGAAGGCACCTATTGTGTTTGTTCCGTTTCTTCCTATTATTATTATTCCTCCTTCTTCTTCTTCTTCCGTAATGAAGTCAATGGGAGCCTTATGAACCGTTTGCGGGAAAGTTATGAAATTTGGCCCACTTACTGCCAAGCCTCTGACCTATAAGCTGTCTGTCCTCCTGTCTGTCATGTTGAATTGGCTGAAAACCTTACTTTTTCTAACTTCACCCAGGTCGTTTGACTGATTCTCACCAAATTTGAATTGGAACATCCTTAGACCTTGCTGGCAAAAAAGTATTCGTAACGTGTTGATTGCTTTTGCCGTTTTCGATAAGAGCCATGACGATTGTGATGCCGTCGGGTCATGTGGTTTCCGAAGCTCTATCTCTGCAATTGTTTGCCATATTGACACCAAATTTGTTGTGAGTCATCAGTACCAAAGGCTGACCCCAAAACAAAAATTACTAAGAGCGCCACCTAATGGTTAAAATTCATAAAATTTTGAATAGCGCTCGATTTCGATTTTTTTGAGTCGATTTCATGTCTTTGGTTTAGATTTTGATGGCCTTTCTGCTCACGTTTTGCCTACTGGATGCTTGGCCCCGCATTACTGCTTGCAGTTATATTTATTATTATTATTCTTCCCTCTTCTTCCTCTTCCGTAATGAAGTCAATGGGAGCCTTATGAACCATTTGCGGGAAAGTTATGAAATTTGGCCCACTTACTGCCAAGCCTCTGACCTATAAGCTGACCAAATTTGAAGTCTCCAAACCAAACCGTCTAGCGCCACCAATAGGCCAAAGTTTCACCCACGTTTATGCTAATAACTTTTGAACCGTAAGTCGTATAAACAAAATTTTACTTCCCACTGATTCCTTGGCTCAAGACGAATCGACCTGACCGTAAGACGTCATTTTCCGCCATGCAAATTTTTCTGCCATTTTGAATTTTATGAAAAACCTACTTTTGCTAACTCCTCCGTGGCCGTTTGTCCAAACTTCACGAAATTCGCTCCATATAATCTACTGACTATGCCAAACAAAAGTTATTTCTTGGATTTTTGAATCGTTAAACCGTTATCGAATTATTCGCGAATGATCCTTACGCAAAACTCGCAAAAATGATTGTAAGGCTATAACTTCGCAACGCTTTAGCCTATGTACACCAAACTTTGTCTATGTTGTAACACCTATGATCTGAGGCTGCATGCAGTGTTTCGTCGCTCTGCCCCCTAGTGGTCCGGAGATATAAAAAATTGGCAATTCGGCCTGTATTTCCCAAACCGTTTGTCCAAAATTCATAAAATTGGTATCAGCGCGTTTGGAGCATCAAGCCGAGTCGGACCATGTCCATTTTTACTGTGTCGGCCATTTTGGGCGTCGGCCATTTTGATTTATGCTAAAAAATGCTGTATTTCAAACATACTTTACTTTGAAATTCTGAAAGTTGTTGTGCATGTTTGACACCATGCCCTGAAGAGACTCAACAAATTTTACGCCAGCGCAACCTTTTGGTCAAAAGATATAAACGATTTTAGAAAAATGCTAATAACTTTGCTAGTTTAGCCTATTGTCAAAAATCTCATCCAGTTTTGTTCCTTAGGTCGAGCTGAAAACATAGATATAAAATTTATCATAATTGATTGAACTTCCTGTCTGTCATGTTGAATTGGCTGAAAACCTTACTTTTTCTAACTTCACCCAGGTCGTTTGACTGATTCTCACCAAATTTGAATTGGAACATCCGTAGACCTTGCTGGCAAAAAGGTATTCGTAACGTGTTGATTGCTTTTGACGTTTTCGATAAGAGCCATGACGATTGTGATGCCGTCGGGTCATGTGGTTTCCGAAGCTCTATCTCTGCAATTGTTTGCCATATTGACACCAAATTTGTTGTGAGTCATCAGTACCAAAGGCTGACCCCAAAAAAAAAGTTACTAAGAGCGCCACCTAATGGTTAAAATTCATAAAATTTTGAATAGCGCTCGATTTTGATTTTTTGAGTTGATTTCATGTCTTTGGTTTAGATTTTGATGGCCTTTCTGCTCACGTTTTGCCTACTAGATGCTTGGCCCCGCATTACTGCTTGCAGTTATATTTATTCTTCTTCTTCTTCCTCTTCCGTAATGAAGTCAATGGGAGCCGTATGAACCGTTTGCGGGAAAGTTATGAAATTTGGCCCACTGACTGCCAACCCTCTGACCTACAATCTGACCAAATTTGAGGTCTCCAAACCAAACCGTCTAGCGCCACCAATAGGCCAAAGTTACACCCACGCTTATGCTAATAACTTTTGAACCGTAAGTCGTATAAACAAAATTCCACTTCCCACTGATTCCTTGGCTCAAGACGAATAGACCTGACCCTATGACGTCATTTTCCGCCATGCAAATTTTTCCGCCATTTTGAATTTTATGAAGAACCTACTTTTGCTAACTCCTCCGTGGCTGTTTATCCAAACTTCACGAAATTCGCTCCACATCATCTACTGACTATGCCGAACAAAAGTTATTGCTTGGATTTTTGAATCTTCAAACCGTTATTGAATTATTCGCGAATGATCCTTACGCAAAACTCGCAAAAATGATTGTAAGGCAATAACTTCGCAACGCTTTAGCCTATGTACACCAAACTTTGTCTATGTTGTAACACCTATGATCTGAGGCTGCATGCAGTGTTTCGTCGCTCTGCCCCCTAGTGGTCCGGAGATATAAAAAATTGGCAATTCGGCCTGTATTTCCCAAACCGTTTGTCCAAAATTCATAAAATTGGTATCAGCGCGTTTGGATCTTCAAGCCGAGTTGGACCATGTCCATTTTTACTGTGTCGGCCATTTTGGCGTCGGCCATTTTGATTTATGCCAAAAAATGCTGTATTTCAAACATACTTTACTTTGAAATTCTAAAAGTTGTTGTGCATGTTTGACACCATGCCCTGAAGAGACTCAACAAATTTTACGCCAGCGCCACCTTTTGGTCAAAAGACATAAACGATTTTAGAAAAATGCTAATAACTTTAGCTAGTTTAGCCTATTGTCAAAAATCTCATCCAGTTTTGTTCCTTAGGTCGAGCTGAAACATAGATATAAAATTTACCATAATTGATTGAACTTCCTGTCTGTCATGTTGAATTGGCTGAAAACCTTACTTTTTCTAACTCCACCTAGGCCGTTTGACTGATTCTCACCAAATTTGAATTGGAACATCCTTAGACCTTGCTGGCAAAAAGGTTTTCGTAACGTGTTGATTGCTTTTGCCGTTTTCGATAAGAGCCATGACGATTGTGATGCCGTCGGGTCATGTGGTTTCCGAAGCTCTATCTCTGCCATGTTTTGCCATATTGACACCAAATTTGTTGTGAGTCATCAGTACCAAAGACTGACCCCAGAACAAAAGTTACTAGGAGCGCCATCTAATGGTCAAAATTCATAAAATTTTAGATAGTGCTCAATTCAACTTGTTTTTTATGCTACCATGCCTTGAGGTGATTTCATATGTCTTTGGTTTACATTTTGATGGTGCTTCTGCTCACGTTTTGCCTACTGGATGCTTGGCCCCGCATTACTGCTTGCAGTTATATTTAGGGGCCAAGCAGCAAAGCTGCGAAGGCACCTATTGTGTTTGTTCCGTTTCTTCCTATTATTATTATTATTATTCTTCTTCTTTTTCTTCTTCCTCTTCCGCCGCGAAGTCAATGGGAGCCGTATGAACCGTTTGCGGGAAAGTTATGAAATTTGGCCCACTGACTGCCAAGCCTCTGACCTACAATCTGACCAAATTTGAAGTCTCCAAACCAAACCATCTAGCGCCACCAATAGGCCAAAGTTACACCCACGTTTATGCTAATAACTTTTGAACCGTAAGTTGAATAAACAAAATTCCACTTCCCACTGATTCCTTGGCTCAAGGCGAATCGACATGACCCTATGACGTCATTTTCCGTCATGCAAATTTTTCCGCCATTTTGAATTTTATGAAAAACCTACTTTTGCTAACTCCTCCGTGGCCGTTTGTCCAAACTTCACGAAATTCGCTCCACATCATCTACTGACTATGCCGAACAAAAGTTATTGCTTGGATTTTTGAATCGTCAAACCGTTATTGAATTATTTGCAAATGATCCTTACGCAAAACTCGCAAAAATGATTGTAAGGCAATAACTTCGCAACGCTTTAGCCTATGTACACCAAACTTTGTCTTTGTTGTAACACCTATGACCTGAGGCTGCATGCAGTGTTTCGTCGCTCTGCCCCCTAGTGGTCCGGAGATATAAAAAATTGGCAATTCGGCCTGTATTTCCCAAACCGCTTGTCCAAAATTCATAAAATTGGTATCAGCGTGTTTGGAGCATTAAGCCGAGTCGAACCATGTCCATTTTTACTGTGTCGGTCATTTTGGGCGTCGGCCATTTTGAATTATGCCAAAAAATGCTGTATTTCAAACATGCTTTACTTTGAAATTCTGAAAGTTGTTGTGCATGTTTGACACCATGCCCCGAAGGGACTCAACAAATTTTACGCCAGCGCCACCTTGTGGTCAAAAGATATAAACGATTTTAGAAAAAATGCTAATAACTTTTGCTAGCTTTAGCCTATTGTCAAAAATCTCATCCAGTTTTGTTCCTTAGGTTGAGCTGAAAACATATATATAAAATTTACCATAATTGATTGAACTTCCTGTCTGCCATGTTGAATTGGCTGAAAACCATACTTTTTCTAACTTCACCCAGACCGTTTGTCCGATTCTCACCAAATTTGAATTGGAACATCCTTATACCTTGCTGGCAAAAAGTTATTCGTAGCGTGTTGATTGCTTTCACTGTTTTCGATAAGAGCCATGACGATTGTGATGCCGTCGGGTCATGTGGTTTCCGAAGCTCTATCTCTGCAATTGTTTGCCATATTGACACCAAATTTGTTGTGAGTCATCAGTACCAAAGGCTGACCCCAAAACAAAAGTAAGTAAGAGCACCACCTAATGGTCAAAAATCATAAAATTTTAAATTTAAAATTTTCGATTTAAATTTTTTGAGTCAATTTCATGTCTTTGGTTTACATTTTGATGGCGCTTCTGCTCATGTTTTGCCTACTGGATGCTTGGCCCCGCATTACTGCTTGC
>SRMA01026039.1:0-87687 GCA_007224835.1 Danionella cerebrum
TACATATATATATATATATATATATATATATATATATATATATATATATATCAAATCAAATATATATATAATATGATTTCTGGTTGGATTCTGAGACAAAACAGGAAATAGAAAGTGACAAGCTCCTGAAATAGAGTACCATAAACCGCTTTTTGTCTCCTTTTGCTCACAAAGCTGCCTTCCTCACTACTCCTTTCCCTCATCCCTTTCTTTTCTCTCTCTCTCTCTCTCAATATTGCATGTGTCTAGCTGATTCATGGCTAATGTTTAAGTTAAATAAAGCTACATTTTCTGTTAAATCTTTTTTCCTGGTTCAGATTTATGAGTTTAGTAAATCGTTTCGTAAAAGCTTTCGTAAAAAAAGTGCAGCGTGGCATCATTCCAGTTTGTATCATAGGTATTTTAAAGTAATCAGACAGCTCAGGTCTATTGGTGCGCTGGCAGTTAAAATAACCTCTTAATTAAAAACAACCTGATTTTTTTTTTTATTAATAATTATGGGATCAGATCTCAAAGCAAATCAGTGCGGTGTGTACTTCTTGGCAGCATAGCTGAGCCAAGTCTGGGATGGCCTACTAACCCAGTAACTTCCATAAAACCACAAACCAAAGCTCTCTGTCTGTGCAATCAACCATTTTGAATATTTTGCACTAAACGCCTGTGTTTCTCTGAGAAAACAATCTCGGATCTTAAGCGATTTCTCCGGTTTAAATGATGCACATCGCTCCTGAGCCTGCTATGCATTAGCTGTGGGTCATTTAAGGTGAAGGGCAAGTTACAGAAGGCAGAGATGAACAGTCGCGTGCTCTTATCTCCGCTGCTCTTCCCTCACGTTCCTCCCTCTCCGAGCCGCGTGCTGCGCGTGATTCCCAAGCCCCGCCCCCTCCTCCGCGGAGTGTTTTGATGGCGCTAGAAGCGGGAGGTTGGTCAGTGGGTCAGCGGTTTCGTGCGGTCAGTTTAGCGCCTCGTCACGTTTTCTTCACAGTTCCGTGACGACATTCTTCCAAAAGTACAGCTAGGGAATCATTTCTGAGGTTGGGAGAAAAGCTCAATTATTTAAAACGATGTTATTCTATAAAACAGCCAAAAAAGGACTATTATCATCATACTTGTTTATTCAAAGATGCAATGAACTTCATATTTTGTATTTTTTTATTGAATGTATCCATTTTCCCCTTGAAGAAAGCACAATAATTTTGCCTTATTAAAAAAAACTTGCACACAGAACTGGTGAACATTTATGTCTCATTGGGGTTAGAAAAAATGGGGTTGGCAAAGTTGTAGGGTACCAGCATTTCCATAATCATTCCCTAAACACTTCAATGGCATTCAACTTTGCATAAACACCCGTTGCTTAAATACATAAATATGACACATACATATTTTAGAAACTACTTTCAATCCTTTTTTAAATGTTAAAAATATTGTTTTTTTCTACACAGTTACAATGTGGAATTTTGTGGGATTCTTCCACATTGTTTTCAAGTAACCATGCTTTTTTTGAAACGTGCGTCATTTTGAAAATGCGTGCAGCCAGTGAAAATGGGTTTCTGGTGTGTTGGAGGTGGAGTTGCATCCTGTGCTTAGTGGAAGAGATGAATATAAAATACAACTTATGGTGCTTTCTTGCTTGATTAGAACGATTCAATCAAACTAAACTCCTCTTTTAGAACAGTTCATTTTAGTCTGAGACCTGCTCTTGAGGTGGTCTTGGTATGGTTCTAAAGGAACTCTAGGGTGGTTCGCTTCTGGTGAGAATATGGTTGAACTGTGATCCGAACTCAAAACAGATGAAAACGACAAAAACATGCTCACAGCCTTGAAACAGTGTTTACCATTATAATTTTAAGCACTTAAACAATATAGTAAAAGATGTCAAGGGTCAAAATAAAGCAGCGACGTCTTTTTTTTGAGTGCGTTGTCCCAGTCTTCAGGCGTTCATGTGAAAATGTACTTTCTAATCAACCAAAAGCAGTCAAGGACACACGTACGATGACATTTGTGACCCACGAGTGACCCGTATGATGTCACATGGCTGTGTTTTCAAGTAGTGCCAAGCAGGTGGTGTGAATGATGACGAAATCTGCCGATCAATTGTTCCTCTCGGTCCATACCAAATTAAACAGAGCCAGAGCTTCCTTAAATGCAATAAATGCATCAAGCCTTTCCAACTGACCAAACGTTGGCCTCACGAAAACTACTAAAACCTGGGCTTGCAATTCTGAGAATGGAGGGTATGCAAACCTGGGGTCTAGACACAGAACTCTGATTATCTTTAGACATTTCTTGCCACAACATTTTCATGCAACTGTGGACATGTAAACAAGGCAGCAGCCTCGTTTGAAACCTGCGAGGAGGAAGTAACCACTTTCCCTCCAAAGTCCTCACGTTTCAGCGCTAGCATTTGCTCACCAGTGGATTAGCGCTCACCTAAGCTCACAAAAACGCTGGTGTTTTGTAAATGTAAAGCAATGTAAACAAGACTGTGCCTGAGAATGTGCTTCTAACTCCACTGCCCCTCACGTTTCAGATAGCCCGCGTATTTCCAACGCCCACTCTCACACCTATCTCAGATTAATGTGATTAACGCATTGGGATCATGTCAACGAGTTAGCAGCCCTGCTGCTGGTAAGAAGAAGCATGCCGTGTTATCTGCAATGTCTCATTCACCTCTGCGGCCTCACATGTGTGTCCAGGAGTGAGGATATTAGTAGTAGTAACCCCGGGCAGGGCTGAGTAATAAGCTCAGGTATATGGCTCACTATCACACGGCTGTAAAATCCAATGCAGCAGTGTGTCAGTAGTAATCTTTCAACACGTGCCTCGTTGGGGATCGTGAAAACACCTCTGCTCAGTAAATACCATGTGCAGCACGGGAAAACACACAGGAATGAGTAGCACAGATATTTGGGGATTAGTTGATCCTGTTTACCCAGGAAGACTTCAGAGTAATGTGTACATACAGAATGTAATAAAGACCTTGCAGACACTGAAACACTGTTTTAACTCGGGTTAAAAACTCAGGAGTCCCCTGCAGTGATTTAAGTAAATTAGCAGAAATGTAAAAAACTTCACATTTTACACTCGATAAGTAACCGAAACTCGCAGACAGAACTGGTGAACATTTATGTCTCATTCGAAGAGTGGGTTTGGCAAAGAATATCTGTAGCATCACCAAACATGTGTCAGTTTATAGCGTGCTAACGGTCTACCGTACGCAAATGAAACTCGGCACACGTGTGTAGGGTTAAGACTTAAGTAAAACTAATACTGATTGCATTTCCAAAATTGACTTTTCCAAAATCAAACTTTTTTATTATTTGATTTATCATGTTTAAGGTGCAGGGGTTTGTGCATCTTTACTGAACAAATGCTCAATTCCAAGTGCTTTTGACCCACTTTGTCTATATTTGAAGAAGTTCAATGGCCATCTCTTAGTAGTGTTTTGAGTGCATCAGTGGACCCCATTCACCAGAAAGAGAATAAGCGTGTGAGAAAATGAGATGAATACTCATTTTAAGGATCAATGTACCAATGAATTCACTCAAAATTATGCAATTTTATTTTTTTTTTCTCTCTAATTTTGTTTCTCGTGCCGCGGTTGCAGCATCTCTGATCTTTTTAAATTGGGGAACTTGCACAATGTGTGCATGCAGGCTGACTAAATACGTTTGTGCCCCACTGTATAGAGTAAAACGTGCGAGCATCATTGTTTACTCAAACAAAAACCTTTGTGCTCGGTAAAAGATAAACACAACGGCGGGTGAAAGCTGCATGACAGGACGCATTGTTGGAGCTGCTGCCATTCATTCTCAAGCATTCAGGCTTTAAATTGCACAGAAACTGACAGGCTGTGTCCTCGGGTTGTTTAAAAGTCAAAATGAAAGCACATTCTACCAAAACGTGACTGCTCGTCACAAATGCATCTGCGTGGGAACCGGCGCATCACCCGCGCTAAGCCGACACGGCATCACGGCGATTGTTGAAGCTGTTTATCCACGAGACTGCGGATTTAGTTTGGGCAGGAACGGTGTCAGGAATCCATGTGAGGCGGCGGTCAGGTGTTGTGCAGTTTGGCTGGGGCACTGTGCCAGGGCTATTATTGGAGAGGAGAGGAGGGAGAGCTCGCGAACACGTGAGAGCGGCTGTCAGCTCATCCTGAGCGCATGACTGGAGAGGATGCAAAGTCAGAGAGAAAGAAAGAGAGACGAAGAGAAAGCAGGCTGATGATCCTCTGTTGAACAAACGCGTGACTATTCCATTCCAACTGTGAAAGACATCGTCGTTTATTTGGGTTACTGCGCATGCGTCAATACTGAAAGAACCTCAATCACTGCATGCCACTGATCTGATTATGTCACTACTCTTTTAGGTGTTATAGACAAAATCGCCACTGGTTAAATGTTTCGATTAAAAAATATATATTTGTAAAATTTATGAATAGGAAAGACGTGAAACAAGTTTAATTAACTGAAAACTCATCTTAGTTCCATCTGACCATTACTTTGTTAAACAATCCAAATATTTAGTGAATAATTGCAATGCATGCATTTAAAGGTTTACCAAAAATAATTAGGTCAACAAGATTTTTTTCTATTTGTCCTTGAGTGTTGAGACTTTTCGGAACTGGATGAAAACCTTGATGAATATAATATAGCAAACAGTGAGGCCACACAGCACCAAAATATATTTTTAGTTGACTAAAGTTAGCTCAATTAAACACTGTTTAAAAACTAAAATCTAGCATTTTGCGAAAAAAAAAAGTAAAAAAAATGTTGTGGTTCGGTTATTGTAAGATAAAAGATTAAGATTTGTTTGTTACCCATGTCATACATACCATATATGTTTCGAAAGTTATTACTCATTTTAAAAATAAGAAATAAAAGGTGGTGCTGCAATATTTTGAGTAACCTCTGGGCATATAAAGAGGCCCATTTTGGCAGAAGAAGCTAAATCATGGAGGTCCACATGTATGGTGACCAATTTTATCATTTTAGGATGAACAAATGGAGTTACAAAACACAAAGCTATTTTTCATATCTCCTGACCATTAGGGGGCGCTGAGCTGAATATGTGCAGGCAACATTACACTATGACTCTTATAACACACACCAAGTTTTGTGCCAATACACTAAACTGTTGCAGAGATATACCCTTATGACCACTTTGATGAATAGTACATTGAAAATGTTCACAAAATATTAGTAAACTGTTCAACAAATCAAACTATTTGATCACTTTTAGTCAGCATGGTCAAAACATGGAACACATTTTGAGGACAATTTAGGATGAGTTTGCAAAAAACTTCATTTATTTAAAAAAAGGCAGTAAGTTTGCATATTGGAAAAGCATATGTTCAAAAGTTATTATTGCAAACGTGTGAAATTTTGGTCAAGTGGTGGCACTAGACAATTGGAGTTAGAGGAACAGGTTCAGAAAGGGTGCCATTGACTTCAATAGCAAAAGAAGAATGTTGTGAACTCTAAGGAATACAACATGTACCTTCACACCTTCAGAAAATAAAAATCCACATTTACAAGCTCATTATTTGGACCTGCCTAGTAACAGGAGAGGGGTTGGCAGGTATAAAAAAATAATTCTAGGCAAGGTGTCCAAACAACCGTCCGATGGTGATCCAGAACCAAATGCCTCTTTTAGTTTGGTGAGGGGTGGAAAACAGGATAGATTGAACAAACATCAAAGGTTCTCTGGATGATTAGGTTTGAATAGGGATGTAATGAGCTGAAGTAGAAACGTTTGAGGCAAGCTCTCCCCGAAACTTGTTCAGAAAACTTGTTCCCATGATCTACAAGCGATGAATGCCTTGTTTCGTAAAGTAACTTGGGATAAGTCATCAGCTAAATTAATTGAGTGAATAACAATTGTAAATGAAAAACATTTACACGTTGTTTACCAATAGCTACTCTTAATTTGTATTTCCACAGGGAGTGTGATTCTCTACGCTGGGAGCAATGGAAGTGCAAGTCCAAGTCCCGGAAGCCCTTCGAGTGGGTACCAAACCCAGTCTCCATCATCTCATTCCCAGCCCTCATCCCCAGAGGAAGTCACCTTCACTGAGATCGGTGCCCTCAAACTTGAAGGAAATGTTAGAACGCCAACTTCTCCGAAACTGGTCTTTCAGTTTCCTGAAGTCTACAGCAGTTCCACGGCGCCTTCAAACACACACAGCTACTCCCACCCCATTGCAGCGAAAAGGCCTTGCGGATTCACTGGCACATTTACCAGTAAGTGGGTTCCTCAAGTCAGCAAGTTCTTCGCCTAAGAAATAATGAGCCCTTGAGATAAAGGACAACTTCCTGTGTTCGCTATACATCCTGACCCCATTTTCTTTATTTGAGCAGAGACGGGAGGCATGGTGCTTCTCTGTAAAGTGTGTGGAGACATCGCATCAGGGTTCCACTACGGTGTCCATGCGTGCGAAGGCTGCAAGGTAAGACTGGATGAGTCTCAAATAAATCAAACAGACCCCTTCGTATCAAATGCAAAGATGATTTACAACATTGTTCGTTGCAGGGCTTCTTTCGCCGCAGCATTCAACAGAACATTAACTACAAGATGTGCGTGAAGAACGAGAACTGCCTGATAATGCGCATGAACCGCAATCGCTGCCAGCACTGCCGCTTCAAGAAATGCCTTTCTGTTGGCATGTCCCGTGACGGTAAGACTTTTAGCAGGTTACCAGGGCACTGCCAAAATGACGAATAACGAAAAGTCGTACTTTCACATGAATCTTCAAGGCGGCCGAGCACCCAGCCCCTCAACCTACTTTCCTCTTTTAGTCTTGCAGCATTTCTAACTTTCAAGTTTCCCTAGTTTGTCTCATTTTCATCTCTCTCTCGCCCTTTGTGGTCCCAACTTTTTCTGGCTTCCTTCTCTCCATTGGCTTACCCTTCCCCCTTGAGCATTCCCTAAGCTCTGCCTCCCGATTCCTCCTTTAGACAGTGATTTATGAGGGACGTAGTCACGTAGTCCCTGAAGCTATCTGTCATCTGGAAAACTGCAGCAAATACAGGAATTATTTTGAGAAATTGGAACACGAGCGACTTGATTACGGTGCTCATGCCCTTATAACATTCTCAGCAGTTATTGTTGTGCTGCAGCAAAAAATTAAGCAAGAGATGCAGAAAAGGTGATCTTTAGAAGAACAATACTTTTTCCCTTTGTGATTTAACTCTAAGTCTGATGAACAAATGAGGAACTTTAGCCCCTTCTGTTGCACATTGTGACCCATTTAGGCTTTTTTGACTTTGGTTACCATCTCAGCAGCTAAGGATGTTATTTTAAGAGGGCACCGATAGAAATGAGTCCAAAGCGAGAGAGGCACACAGTCATCTTAACCCCTGGTTCCTGAAAGTGCTTGGCTCCGCAACCTAGAAACCTGCTTCTTACGCACAAACAGGAAAACCTCGTTCAACTGCTTCTAATGCCACAATAAAGCAGATACCCTGATTTCATTTCACTTCACTGCCACCAGAGGTAAACTTTTGGCAAAAACAGATGTTTGTCTTGACATGATAAGCTGGCACACTTTCAGTTCCATGTTTCGGAAGGCTCGTAATCAGTGCAAAAGCTGGTGCAACAGTGTTCTACATAAAGTGTTTGGTACGAATGCAGTTAGGACGTTGTTCTCCCAGTGTTCTGTACATTTCTTTCGGGTTTTCTCTTATAGTTCAAAAAATACTTTAGGTGGCTTGAAGACTCTGCTTTAGAACCACTATAAGAGAAATCTACATTGGCCCAGAAAATAGATGCACTTTAGTTTTGTTTGCCATAAGATTACTTTTAGCCCAAATTCAGTGGGAAAAGGGCATGCTTTCATTGCAATAAGATGAGGTTCTTTTCACGTCCAGAAAATAAGGCTCTCTTAAGGCTGTCTGCGATGTTTTTGAGTTATGCTTAGTTAAAAAGACGTGTGTATCCGTTCGGGATGAGTCCCTTCCCGGTGTTATTAGTTAATGAAGAGGAAATACGGCGCTCTGAAGGTAGTCTGTGTGATTCCTCTGTGTTTTATTTAGTTAAAGACATGTGCATCCTTTCAGGACGAGTTTCTGTTTGTTCCTTCAAATAAAAAGCAAACTGATGGGTACAGATAGCCTTCCCAGTGTTAATGGTTAAAGTGGCTGATAGCTTGCCATGAATAATTTTAAATGAGTAATAGACACACTAGTCCCTCCCTGGTGTTATTAGTTAAAGAGCTTGCATTGACGAAAAAGCACGGTGCTCCGAAGGCAGTCTGCATGCTTCTGTGTTCTATTTAAATAAGTCTTAAACAGGACGGTCTTATAAAACACACTTAATGAACAATTAAAACAGTTAACTGTCCCTGGTTTTCTGTTATTTGTCTAAGATTAGGATTTGTTTATGATAAAGTTACTTTAATCCTCACAAATAAATGATTATTACATTCCTACCTCACATGGTTGAAACATGGGAATTGATCGTATCCAGCTGCAATGCAAGAGTGGGGCTTCGTTAGGCACTGCACATCTAGGCACCAAGCTTTGCCTCCATTGTTAAGAAGACTTAACCTTAACCCAATTTTCAACTCCAACCATAGATGGAAATTTATTTGGAGGGCACTCTTTGACATAGCTCGGGGCCTAACTGTGGGGTGCCTCATTATAGCTGGATATTGGAATGTTCCGTGATCCCTCAATGTCCACAAGAGTCCACCTCTGTACTTATGAACTCCTCTGGCATCTAGCTTTTGGAGGATGGAAAATGCTCGACAGTGTAAATGAGGCTATTAATTTGCTTATAGGAACAGCCTCTAATGGTCAGTCGGTGAACATATTGTCCTCTTCCTTTGTTTCTTCCCATTAGCGTAGTTAAACGGAATGCAAGTCACATTTACTATTAACAGTACCAGTTTATGTATGAAAGACAAACAATATTAATACATTTCAGTGGTAGAATGCAAGATTAAAACCCCTACTTTCAGGTCAAGAAGAGCATCTTCCTTATTCATTTCCTTCCTTTTACAGTCATTACTTTCTTTCCCAATTACCATGCCATTGTCATCATGTTCTTCCTGACCCAGTGCCCTACTTACTGCTGCAAAGAGATAGAGGAGCATTGAGATGTTGAGAGGAAGGGGAGGTAGGGATTGAGAGAGAGTTGAGGGCACAATGCATGTCAACTATTTTTAGATTCAACAGCTGACAGATTTCCTTAGATGATTGCTATCCCAAATAACTGATGCTGATCATTAACACAAGGATCGATGGAGAAACATTACATTTGCATAGCATTCAATACCAGATTTGTTTTAATTACCCACTTAGGATAACAACAGACTTCCTGTTTCTATAAGATATAGAAAGGAACTGAAGATATATAGATACCAAATTTAGCAAAGATATAATCTACCCAAAGCTTTTAGTAAACTCTGAGAAATATTTTCAGTCGGTTCAATCAATACTGTCCTTTAAAAGTTGTTTTTTTGAGAAAAACACACAAATACCTCAACAGTGCCAATCCGAAAGTTTACATCAGTAAATTGCATTTATTTCCTGAGTTTTGCTAAATTGTCTCACCATCTCTAAGCCAAACGGGAGTTGCACCAGAGTGTCCAAAGAGCTGCATGTTCTTGCTGTCTTCCAACATTATCGACATTTTTCCTCAGGAGAGCTATGAGAAATAAAGAGTTTAACAACAAAGCAGTTTGTTCTTGGCGAGCGAGGCAGCACCAAAAGCCAAGGACTTCTTGAGTCCTGTTTGTAGTGAGAGTACATTCGATAACATTCACTCACCCGCCCTTTCTCACTTGGCCACACCAGTCTCTCTTTACATCCTTCTTTTAAAGTCCTTTGCATGTGGATGCAATCGTACAAATTTCAAAAGATTTCAAACCAGGTTTTTATTTGTTTTGATTCTGATGGGATATTGACTCTGCAGATATGTATTGTTCATATAAAAGCACATTCTGACTTCCTGATTTCTCTCTGACCCCCAGCTGTGCGTTTCGGTCGAATCCCTAAACGGGAAAAGCAACGTCTTTTGGATGAGATGCAGAGCTACATGAACAGCCTCAACGAATCCTCCAGCATAAGCATGGAATCATCTCCGCACCATGAATGTCCACCAAGCCCAGACGAGATCCAATCGAAAGAGAGCATTGGTGCCTTATCCCGAGCCTACCAGGACATCTTCTCAAACTCCCAGGACAAGCGTGCGAGGAACGCAAATGGCATTAACGGTTCCAGCAACAATCGTAATATCGCTTCTCAGGACAGCAACTATAACATTACAGGGTACCACGAAAGCTACTCAGGGTCGACTCTTTGCCCCGTTTCGATCAGCGACAACAAATACCCTGTTTCATTGATGGACAACAGCAGGTACAGCTACGCTTCTTCCTTCAGCCGAAGTCACTCCCAGACGAGTCTTAACCCCTTGCCAGGCTCCACACAGATCAACTGCAACAGTATATCTACCAACGAGTCTCAAAACCAGGCATCATGTCCGTTTAAGATGGCAGCTGGCTCCAAAGTGTTGGTGAGTAGTGTTCAAGTGTTGGTGTTTTTTTTTCGACCTTGCTTCTGTCACTTGACAAGACTCAACTATTTTATTTTGAATTAAGGTATGTACATCAGATATGTTTGAGGCTAACCATTACCCTATCAAAGGCAAACTAGCGACATATCTGACAAACATACCTTACATTACCACACTCTCTGTTCCAGTCTTGGTTCTAGGTCACCAATGCTACAGTCTACAGCAAAGAGTACTTGATAAAATGTCTTTCATATAAAAAAAAAACATATTTTTTTTATACCATGCGTTCAAACTAAAATGATCCAGAAGACACAGAAACCAGCATGCTCAGGGTTCAGGATTGCAATGGTTATATACCCAAATCTCAGGGTTTGGGACAGCCTTATTTGAGGTATGACCAAAACGATTATTCAATTCTCCAAAGCAAAGTCTGCTTTAAGGTAATGTGTAGAAAACTGAATTGGCTAACAAAACAGTGGCGATCCTTTTATTCAAAGATTTAATGGATTATTTTCCAGTCTTTATGGAACATTCAATATATTCTCGTACTGTTTCAAAAACAAAAAATGACCAGTGGAAATATTCTGGTTATGTCTAAAATCCTTTGGGTAAATGGTATATTGTTGTGGAGTTTTTCTGAAGCATCAGGATTGCAAGTGAAGACACAAAAACCAGCACGCTGAAGCTGCAGAATTGCAATGGTTTATTCAGCTGCCCCAGCAGATATAGCCAAATCTCTGGGTTGTTGTGATAGAAAAGGCCGACATCTGACCACTTCGGAAGAAAGTTGAGCTAAAGTCAGATTCACTGAAATCACTTTTTGTCACCAGCTTGTCAGAGCAATGGTTTAATCTCAGAATTATCGTTTCCTCACTAATGGTAACTTTAGCTCCGCCTGCCATCACAGCTCCACTACTGAGATACATTATAATTTAATGTTGTTTTTTTTTTAAAGTTAATGTGACCGTGAAAGAAGTCAGGTAACATCCACAGAGACATGAGGATAAGCTACTTACTTTCATATCCCCAAGATGAACGTCCTTAATAACCTGACAAGGTTAAGCAAACATTGCCTTCTACATCTTCCGAACATAACGGAGAAAAGTATTGTTATTTTAGTCATGCAATTGGCGTGCGGCTACAATCATCAATAAACAAACATCACCAATGTTTTGAAAGTATGACCTTTAGTGGCAGTCTTTATCATCTGGTACTTCTTCTTTTAAAGGCATGTCCTCTGAATGCTTGCCCCGTGTCAGCTCCTGGGGTCTCCAGTCAGCAGGTTTGGGAATCTTTCTCCCAGTGCTTCACACCGGCTGTACGTGAAGTGGTCGAGTTCGCTAAGGGCATCCCAGGGTTCCAGGAGCTTTGCCAGCATGATCAAGTCATGCTTCTCAAAACCGGGACCTTCCAGGTAATCACCAAATAAAGCACCCTTTGGCTCCAAATCCCAGGGAACCCTTTAGCTCCTGATCCTTTAACTAAAACTTGTCAGATCCTCAAAACAAATGGTGAATGTCAACTGAGAAAACAAAGTCACCATTTTTGCCTCGTTTTTTTCTAGGTGCTTATGGTGAGGTTCTCCTCTCTGTTCAACTACAAAGACCGATCGGTGACTTTTCTCAATGGGCAGACGTACCCTTTGGGGGTTCTCCAAGGCCTAGGCATGGGCTCGCTGCTGGACGCCATGTTTGAGTTCAGTTGTAAGCTGAGCTCGTTGTGCCTGGAAGCAGACGAGATGGCTCTATTCATGGCTGTGGTGCTGGTGTCTGCAGGTGAGAGATTGTCATAGCTCAATTGGCCAAATAGGCATTCCTCTGACGATACGTTCGTTAACGTTCGTTGTTCCTATCTCCAGACTGCCCTGACATTGCAGAAACAGTCCCGGTGGAACAGCTGCAGGAAGGACTCATCCGAGCGTTGCGTACCCTAGTAACTCGTCGCCATCCTGACGACAGTTCTCTCTTTCCCAAACTTCTCCTTCGCTTACCGGACCTCCGCTCACTCAACAACCTGCACTCCGACAAGCTGCTAGCTTTTCGGATCGATCCCTGAGCCACACGACCAGCCAATCACAAAACAGCTCTCCAGCTTTTTCAAAAGACTGCCGGTTTAAAAGCAGAGATGTGGAGCTTGCTCCCAAAGGGAACATTTGTTGTGGACTGAGTTAACGAGGAACACGATGAACAGATGGCTCTCGGCAAGATCCTAGAGCCTTTCATACACATAACCCTTCTGTATATTTATCAGAGTCCAATCATATCATCTTAAGCAAGCTTCCTGCAACTATTGACCAAAAAGGTTGAAGAATGCATTCTATAGCACATCATGCATTTAATAAAGTGGTGTTTTAGGGACCATTCGCAGGGACACAAACTGTGTACATAAGCCATCGATTTCACTTTACATTTGTATTATCTTCACGGGGATTATAAACAATACATTCATCTGTGTTTAACATTTAATTCCATAAGATTTACTCTACAGCACTATAAGGTTTATATTTAAATAAAAAAACAAAGGCAACTGAAATGCTTTCAATGTCATTTCTTTTGTGAGATTAAGGAAATCATTGTCTGTTTGCTTTAACATCATCCCCCCACACAATCGTGTTTGAATGAATTGGAATCTAGGAATACGAAACCAGCATGTTAGTTTTCTTACTGTAAATAATGCAGTTTACCAGCCCATCTGGAGAAATTGTGATTATGACGCGAGGAGCGGTTCGGTGCCTTGAGAAGTAGAAGACTGATACTCGTGTGTTGTGCGAAAGAGGCCCAGAACGTTCGGCACCAGCACAGTCTCCTCGACGCCTCTACTGAGATCACAGCATGTCATGAAGGAGTTCTGCCACTTGCTAGATTGATACAAAAATGGTTTTGAAATATCTTATGGTGATGTACATTTTGTAAGATGTTTCTGCTGTAGAGCCAATATAAATACAAGATTATCTATTTTGATGTTGTATGCTTTGTTTTTATATCTGTATACAAAATGTATAATTGTTCTGACCCTGATCAGGATTCATAAGCAATTATCGATTAAATAATAAATAAGTATAATATAAAAAAAATGTTGTGTTTTGATTGGAATTATATTCTTTTTTTATGAACCATACCTAGGATTCTTTGTTTATCAGACAATATTTTGTTTTTCAGCATATACAGTTTTCAGGAAAATTTTCTTGGCCAATTTCAGAAAATATGTGGTAAACAAGCGGTGAAGCCACTTATTGTCAAATAACTGGGTTTACTCTTTTTAAATCATAATAACAACAGAAACTTTCCAGATGACCCCGATCAAAAGTTCTGGGTATGTAAGTCTCATGAGGTAGTTGTCGATGAGGTTCTTTATCTTCTCTGTCAGTAAAACAGCCCATTCGTCTTAGTTGTGAGAAATCATAAAATTGTCAAATCATTATGATTTATTCATGTATTATGTCTGCTTTTGAAAGATGTGGGAACTTTCCCGAATGACAATGGCAACCAGCCATGAATCAGAAAAGCTAAAAGCAGTGCGTCCCTCTCTTTATCGATGGGATTTAAAAGGTTATCAGTCTACTCTGCAGCTATCACAGCTTCAACAGATCTTGGAGGACTTTACAGCAGGGTAGAATGTAGAGAGTATCCACATCTTAATGAATTCTTTTCTGTATAATAGGTGATCAAACAGGAATCTTAAACTGACACTCAACAGAACGCAAACCAAATGCGCCATTTCAATTTCTTCTCTAGAAATGCAGACCGTGACTCACCGACACTGGACAGAGGGAACAATTAACAAACCTCTACTAACTTTCCACATGCAGGGAACAGGAGAACAAGCACACAACTTTATTTAGGTACACCTTGCCAGTGCACTGTGGTCATAAGGGTGGACTTGGTTAGAAACAAAGTGATCTGGAAGGGAGCCTGGAAAGCTTGAACAAACTCCATTGTTTTGACAAGTTGAAATGGTGGGCATAAATCTGCATCTCTTCTTGGGAATATGAAAGCCAGGTGATGGGGTCATTTTCATTCCGATTAGGCTAAAAATGCATCTGACGAAGTCACTAACACTGAGATTTCCCTTATAAATGTTAAAATCTCTGTGTCTTTTATCCTCTTGACAAGAATCAGCTCTAGGCATGGCCAGTGCCCCAAAAAGTCTATTGCCCACCCAAGTGATATTTCTCTGTAATGGTGCCTGCACGGATTCCTGGCGACCACAAAAAAATAGACCAAGGTAAACCAAGTATGGGCTTCAGAGTCAATGCTTGACGGACGGAGCGTTTGAAGCTTGGCACTAATGCAATCATCATAGCAGTGTCAGCCAATTAAATTAGTCAGCATTTGGCTACTGTTCGAGTTGGGGTATAAAGTGATCTGATTGGGTTTGATATAAAAGCTGATTTGGTGTTTTTGTATTTATGGTTGTGGCAAAGTTCTCTCAAATCTTTTCAATAAACTTAAAAGTACTTACTCGACTTAACTCTCACCTATTTAGATATTTTCAGATTCGGAACTTTCAAATTCGTACGCACTTTGCTAATTTTCCCTCAATTCCTCCACATAATATTCTTGATGATATATTAGATCTCAACAAATCCATGAAAGGAGCGATATCTAAGATCTATACTATAATTAATACAAAACAATCTCCCTCAATTTGAAAAGGCTTTTGGAAGAGGAGCTAAGCCTGGAATTGAGGAGGAGGTTTGGGATTCAATCCTTGCCCGGACACATTCTTCATCATTTAACGCGAGGCATACTCTTATCCAATTCTAGGTAGTGCATACAACTCATTGGTGTGGAACTAAGCTCCATAAAATATTCCCTGATTTTGACCCGAACTGCCTTCGTTGTGTAACTGAACCAGCAACTCTACTAAACTCTTTTTGGTCATGTCACAAACTGACTGACTATTGAAGGAGATTGTTCAGGTGTTTTTATGATATCTTTTCCCTAACAATAGACCCTAACCCCGTAACTGCACTCTTTGGGGTTTTATCTATAAATTTCGATACCTAGCTGGCTGATTCTGTTGCTCTGGCAACTTTATTGGCCAGACGACTCATTTTAATGAACTGGAAATCTGCGGACCCCCCTACTTATCGTCAATGGGTTTTTGACCTCCATCATGCTCTTAAAATTGAAAAGATCAGATTTGCGATGGGACAAAAGCAGAATTCTTTTTCAAAAATTTGGCGCCCCTTCCTGGAATATTTTAGAGCTATAGAGCACCCTCTCTTATTTATCTATTTTTTTATTATTATTTTTTTCTTCATTTATTTGTTGTTTTATTTATTTATTTGTTTTCATTTTTTAATTCTATTATGTATATTTTATTGTTGTTAATTGTATGTATGTGTGTATTATTTACTTTGTTACTCTTTATGTATTGATCACCGTAATGACTCCTTGAAATGCTAGTTCTACAATTAAAAAAAAAAACTTGACTTCTTCGAGCACTGAAATGTCTGTGTAGCAATTTAGTTTCTGACCTTTTAGAGTGCATGTATTTGTGCAATTGTCAGAGCTACTTTTATAGTGATTTCCTAGTTTATATTGTACATAATCTGTGCCAACACTGACCAAGTTATTTACCTTATACTGACATCATGTGGACAGTTGATGAAGTTAAATAAGATAAAACTTAAACATATCTACTTATCTATAACATATCTTTAAATTCTCCAATTTCACCCACATTCAACTGATCAATACATATTATTATTTCAAGCTAGAGATAACAGGATACTTCAGCTTCTGATCAAAAATGTCATTAAAATTTACACGCAGTGTTAAAAAAAGACAAAATATTGATTATTGTTGCGAATGTGATGCTGGTTATTTTTCACGCTTTAACGTAAGGTTAATTTATGGCAAACCCCGATCGACTGTAGCTAATGCTAATACGTTCATTTTATAATTTAACGTTAGTTCGTTATTGGAGTTTGCAAATCAAATTTGAAACGCTAAATTAAAGGTAACGTTATACAGATGACTCTCCTTACCTTGATGTTGGTCCTTTTCGTAATCTTTAGATTTGTCATGTTAACGACGTGCACACTTTTAATCATGTCCTGAAATTAATATAGGAAAAATATTGGTATATCAACCGTTTTAAAGCTATAATCATTATTTTAAAATAAATACCAAATAAGTTTCAATTTCAGTAGTTGTGTAAAAGATAATGTTAAATAATAATTCAATGCAAGTTGGAGCGTTACATCCAATCGCTGAGAGGCCAAGTAGAGCTAACCAATCAGAGAGCCCTACGTTTAAAACGCTGGAAAAAAAAAACAATCACGTGAGTGCTTTTTACGTTTTACGTCACAACGATCAACTAACCCGGAAATACATAGGGACGTTAAACAGTTAAGCATTATAAACGTCTGAAATGATGACAGGAAGACATGCTCTTTTGAAAGAATGATAAAAACAAGGTAAGTTTACTCTGTGCTTTAACCAAGTAACAATATGGTTTGGAAATAAAGACCTGATTAATTTATCAAGTTGGTTATTTTGTAACAACGTTCAAAGCAATGATTGAAAGTCTGGATAATTTCACATTTGTGTTTATACAATATTTTAATAAATATTACAAGATGAAGAATGCCATCCATTTGCCAATGGTTATATTGAATTAATAAAGTGATTGTTAGTGCTCAACAAACATCGATTGATTGTCTTTTTTTTTTTTACAGAAAGACTATAAATTTCTATGGACGGGAAGCTGTAGATGGATGACGATGTAGCATTCTTTCTGTAACCTCGAGGAAAGATTATAGCACAATATGTTTGTGACTGCATATCTGGCCTTTATCGTCTTGGCTGGACTATGTGTGGCTTTAGAGATTGCAGTTCGTCGTCTCACTGTCCCCCAGACGTCACAGACAGCCATCGCCAATCCAGCATTTCAGCGTTTCCAGAGACTCTTCCTAAAGGCATATCTCCTGGCCCTCTGGGCTGACTGGCTGCAAGGTCCGTACCTTTATAAACTCTATCGACATTACAACTTCCTGGAGTCGCAGATCGCCATCCTATATGTTTGCGGCTTGGCTTCCTGTGTGCTGTTTGCCCCCGTTGCCGGTTGGCTGCCGCAGTTCCTCGGCCGAAGACAGACATGTCTACTCTTCTGCCTGGCGTATTCTATCTGCTGCCTCACCAAACTGTCTCAGGACTACTTCATGCTCATACTGGGACGAGTCCTGGGAGGCCTATCTACCTCCTTGCTAACAACCACTTTTGAAGCCTGGTATGTGCACGGCCACGTGGACGTCCATGATTTTCCCAAAGAATGGATTCCTGTTACCTTTGGCAAAGTTGCAAACTGGAATCATGGACTTGCTGTCGGTGCTGGGCTGGTGGCAAATTTGTTTGCGGAATGGATGGGGTTTGGACCGGTTGCTCCATTTCTTCTGGCGATACCAAGCCTTGCAGCATGTGCCTGGTTTGTTCTGTTTGACTGGGGTCAGGAGGACCAACAAGAAGGGCAGATCGGAGACAAACACACCCCTCTTAATTCACTTAACGCCCCAAAGTTCCAAACCTCAACCCGTGCCAGGTTCTGGCGTGGCTGTCAAGATGGGCTTCGATGCTTGCTTTCAGACCGTCGCGTCATGCTCCTAGGAGGTGTTCAGGCTCTTTTTGAAAGTGTCCTTTACATTTTTGTTTTTCTTTGGACTCCTGTTTTGGATCCGCATGGTCCACCTCTGGGCATCATCTTTTCAAGTCTCATGGCAGCTACCATGGTGGGCTCTATGCTTTTCCGACTTGCCACATCAGCCCCATATCGCCTCCAGCCTGGGCATCTTCTCTGCCTGGCCGTTCTCTTAGCGTTCTTTTCCTTCTTTATGTTAACTTTCTCCACAGTTCCTGGTCAGCCGCGGCCAAGGGAGTCTCTGCTGGCCTTTCTCCTACTGGAGCTGGCATGTGGACTTTATTTTCCAGCAGTAGGCTTCCTCCAGGGCCGTGTGGTGCCGGTAGAGCGCAGAGAGGTGGTGCTGGCTTGGTTTCGGCTGCCTCTTCACCTGCTAGCATGCCTGGGGCTTCTGGCTCTTCATGGGGAGGTGTCTGGTACTGGTGCTGGGGAAGCGGGCACTGGGACAAGGCACATGTTTGCAGGTTGTGCTGGAATTATGCTAGCCGCCCTGCTAGCCGTCATTAGCCTGTTCACTGTGGGCAGGAATGATGCAGATCTGAGGCTGGAGAGCACCAGACTGGAGGGAGAAATCTGAGACATTGGGTTTGGGTTTAAAAACATTTTTTATGGCTTTGACAAATGTCTGTCTTTTGACTTTAATTTACAAAGCTACAAGAACACAGTAAAAATCTGCTGAGTCATACATTTGAATGCGCTTGAGTAATAAGGGTTTTTTGTACATTTTAATCACATTAATATTAATTTGATGTAAATATAGCGCCATTGTTTCTGCTTCTTGTCGTTTTTTTGTTAGCTACTGCTGAACAAATGTGTTTTTGTTTTGTGTTATTGTCATTGACTATTTCCTTAAATGTTTCTCACAAGTTTACATACCCTGGTGTTATTACATGCACAAAAACTGACACAAAAGGGGTTTGAGAGGTTGATAGACCCTTGCCTCTTTAATCCAGTGATGCACTGAAATTTCTGAATTCTGAGCGATGGGGAAAGCAAAGAAACATCGAAGGAGCTACAGGAAAACATAGTTGATCTGTACAAAACAGGAAAGGGATATAAAGAGAACTGAGAATGCCTATCAGCAGTGTTCCAACTCTGATGAAGTAAAGATTTCTGCTACAACTGCCAGAAAAACTGTAAGGGATGCGAAGAAAAACCCACAAGATACGGGGCTTTCTGAAAAATTGTGGCTGTTTCAAGGAGAGCAATGAGACACTTGAAGAAAAATGGGTTACATGGTCTAGTTGTCAGAAGAAGGTCATTACTACACAAATGCCACAAAGTAACCGCTTACAATATCCCAAACAGCTCAGTGTTATTTGTAGCGATAAGACCATCGTTGAACCTTTTGGCCACAACCAAAAACGCTACATTTGGAGAGGAGGTGGGTAACTGATGTTTTGGGGATTCGTGAGCTCCAAAGGCACAGGAAACATGGAAGGTGAATGCAGCATGTTCTCAAAGTATCCTGGAGGAAAATGTGCATCATCAGCTTGGAAGCTACACATGGGATGTTACTCGACATTCTAACACAACAATCTAAAACTCAAGGTCAGGTCCATTCATCATTGATTCCACCAGAACAATGTGAAGGTTCTGGAGTGAATTCAGTCGCCTGACCTCAATATCATTTAACCGCTCAGGGGAGAATTCAAAAACATGAAGTTTACAAGAGTCGGAGGCTTTTTGCCAGGAACAATGGGCTGCCTTACCAACAGAGAAGATAAAGAATCTCATCAACAACCACCTCAAGATACTTCAGGCTGTCACTGATGTTAAAGGGGGGAAAACAAAATATTAAGAGCTTAAGTAAACTTTTGATCAGGGACATTTGGAAAGTTTCTGTGGTCATTGTGATTTAAAAAAAAAATGACAATCGATGGCTTCATTTAACCACAAATCAAAGTTGTTGTCATATTTTTTGGAAAATGGCCAAGAAGTCAAAATAATTATCATTCATTAGTAAAAAACATTAAAGTTCAGAGGAACTTTAATATACTCCATTAAACTCTCTTGGTACAGTGAAATTTGGTATTAATAAAGTGTACCTAATAAAGTGGCCAGTGATTATATTTGCACCTTCATAATGAGTTGAACCATGTCCAATTTAGCATAGAAAGCTTTGGTCTATATGATAAGCCTACCAAACTTTTAATACATCATCTTTACTTTAAATGCACCAGACCACAACAATGTGGACACTGTTCCACTTAATTTTTAATGTTTATCAATGATTTTTAGCCAAATTCCAGATTTAATTTTTTCATTTTCCCTAAAGGCTGCTGGTTCACTGTTTGAAGATATATTTTAAATTAGTTACCTGTAAGGAAAGGAACCAGATTTCTAAATTGATAAGGCGGTCAAACAACAATTTCACTCCTATAAATGTTTAATGTCGAAACAATCTTACCATTTAATTCATGGACTGATTATTTCTGTCTGTCAACTCACTAAATAATAAATAAGAACCATTACATGTTGAACATATAACAGTGAGACAAGTTAACATATGTATTTTCATTTATTGAAACCAATGGCAACTGAACAAATTAAGGCTAATGACAAACATCTGAAAAAGCACTGTAAATAAATGCATACTTTTTTTAAATATAAAAATAAATTACAAAATAAAAATCTTGTTAATCAGATGACCACTGAAACCAATGCATCGTATTAAACGTTCAGTCATTTCAGTTAAGAGAAACAGCAGCCAATCGTAACAAAATAAAGAGCTTTCAAAAACAAGTGAGGTTTTTTCAACCAATCCTAGACATCTAAATGAACATGTGTTTATAATATTCTAAATGACTGACAGCAGCGCATCAAAGAAACATCGGCACAGTTGTATATGGCTTGGTTGTGAGGTGGTTTATAACTCAGTTATTTGTTTACTGGTAAACAATGTTTCACAGTTTTGTATGTAAATTAAAACATGAAAACCATAATAAAAATCCATTGTTTTTGTTTAGAAGCCAGACAATTGAAATGAACAACCTAAACACAATGGCTATTTAATTTCAAATAATTTTGTTTTGTTTTTCAAATCAAATATTTCAGTGTTTTACACAGAAATCCTGTAACTTTGAGCTTACTGTTAGTGATTGCTTAAACAAAGAGTGCAACTAAATAAATAATAAATAAATGCTCCGGTTGGCAGTCTTGTAACAGGAACATGGGTTGCTCTTTTTTTTTAACAAGTTATGTATGAAAATTAAAGTTTTGAGGCAATGGTATTTACGGTGGCCCAGGTGCACAACACTACTCCAGATCAGAACCGCAGGGTCAACGCTACTGCATATCAAAATGCCAGCAAATCAAAACCTTGTGCAACATTACTTTACATCAAAAACAGGACTGCAAACCTTTTGCAAATAAAACTTTTCGCAACACTACTGCAAATAAAAAATGAGTGCAACACAACTGAAAATAAAAAGTTTATGAGCTACCCAAAAGGTTTTTTTATTTACATTTGTATTGTGCACTAATAGGCCACCTTGGGCATCACGTGCCTGCAAATCGAAAACACAAATGTAAATATTTAGATTTTTATTTGCATTGTTGATTTGCAGTTGCACACACAGTTTTGAACTGCATTAGTGTTGTGCAATAATGGGCCACTGTGGGGTAAGCCTGTCTTGCCTACAACTGATCTTTGCTAAAGAACAGGATTTCACTCACACGTGAATGTGCTCAGATGTACAAAATAATGCAAAATAGTGTAGAAACTTGAATTGTAAATTTTGCAGATCAGTTCCCAAAAACTTTTCCAGAAGGTTGAAGGTTATTTTCTATGTATTTCTGAAAGGAAATCTCAAGATTTATTAATGAGACATAAAAAAGGATGAATAAAATAAAAAATGGTGTCAAGAATGGAGGGTAAACTATGGTATAAAAGCCAGTGCCCTACTGGAAATGAGCTCTAAGTTGATACAGCAGAATGATTTATTTAAATACTCTCCTCTCATAAATGTTGCATCTGAAAGGGAAACTATAAGTGCATATGTAAAAAGGTTAGACAGTTCTTCTGGGAACCTGCACATTCTTGCAGACTGAATGAGGAAAGCCTGCATTTCATTTTCTAAAGTTGTGTGCTGCATATTTCTTAATTTAGTGGGTGCACTCAATAGCGCAGAACTTACGGTAGGGAATCTTTTGAAAACCTCTAGCCATTGACACATTATTGAATGGAATTTGGTTAACCAAAATCTGTCTTGTATCAGAGGACAAGATTTCAAAAGTTAGATAGAAAGTATGAATTTAGTGATTTTTAGGAAACATTTCACAACATTCTTCATGGTTATATGGCAATTGTGCTGTAACCTATGTTAAAAACAATCTCCCGATGACTTAAAGTGTGCTTTGTTTGGTATCAAAACAAAGCTAAAGAATATAGTGATTAAGCTTAACACAAACATGAGAAAATAAACACACACATAATAAATAAAAAATAAATAAAGGCATTAATTAGCAGAGAAGGTGCTGTTCAGAGGAATTCCTAGCTTTGGAATGTTCTCATTTACATAGTTATTGAATTAACCACCCCGCTCAGTGTTAATCTCTGTATATAGTTTTGTTTCTCCTGCTCGTAACACAGTGTAAACAAAAGTTCCACTATCACACAGAAACACGGACACAAAACACTAAAGGGCTACATTTACTACATATATTTCTTTTTTAAAAACCAATAGGCGAAATAACCCATTCCCCCAAGAGAGCCCATCAGAAAGGAGGCTCCAAAGAAAGATGGCGGCTTCTTTTTTACCATTTGGAAAGCATTGGGCAGCACTGCAGAAAGCAAGGTGGTATGGACGTCCCCCAGCACTTTTCGGAAAACATAACGCTTCTGCACTCGCTCGAAAAACGACTGCAGGTTCGGCCGGCCGCCATCCTCCCAGTATTTCCTGGATAGTCCCAAGAACTTGAGCCTGTGCAACGTGGCACCGAGACAAATATCGGCTAAAGTAAAAGTAGGTCCACAAAGCCATAACTCACACTTCTGACCTATGAGTGGAAAGAAAAGACGAGACATTTCAGAGAATCTTCTTACAGTATGTTTTTTTTTTTAATATTACGCAGAACAGCCCATCCCCCAACACCTTGATGGACTACTTGCACTGAGCCTCGTGACGCACTTTGTTTCTGAAATTTTGCCTATTACCGCAATCACTTCCTCAATTCAAACCAGTATTAAAAAATGCACAAAATATTTTTTACATTTTACATTTTAGTGACAGCAGAAGAAGAGCGAAGAGCCTTGTTGTGTTTCACTGTGTGCAGCATTGCCGAAACTCAATGGACCTTTATGTTTTTACTTTATGTTTTTACCGTTTTCCCACAGATGTTGACATCAGTAAACCTCCGATTAGCTTATTGGAACTCAAACAGGGGATTGGTTAGTCCTTCCAATGACTTTATAACTAGATATTCTGTGCCTCAGTCAGTAGAGCATTGCACTAGCAAAGCAAAGGTCATGGGTTCAAAGCCCAGGGAAAGAAAGAACTGACAAAAATGTGTTCATTCCTTGAAAGGTAAGCTGCATTGGATGTGTTAATTTCATAAAAGCTATAGTTCTGTGTATTTTTAACAACATTTTGTATTTTATATAACGTATCATCTATAACAAAAAAATTACATAATTAAAAATATATTTCAATAATATATTCAATAACTCCACAAGAAACCTGAAATTGTCCAAAAAAATACAAAATGACATTTTGCAATTTTACATTTTTATCTTGAATAATTACGTTTTGTCTTTTTTGTTACTACAAAAATCCTAGAAGTTCTGACTGAACAGTTTTTATGTTTTATAACAAAAATCTAAAGTGTTGAGACTAAAAATTGACTCATAAATCCCCCCAAAAAGTAAAGACAAGGTCTAAACAATATAAAACTAAATCTCATCCGAATACCGGATGTCTTGAGTTCCTGGAAAATATTCATAGGTGAAACACGTTTCTTGTGTGTTTTTAACAACCTGAGCTTGCCATATCTCTGGCTTGCCAGAATTCAGGTTTCTGATATTTTTAAACCTTTTTTTATTTATTTCTTATTTAAATTACATAATCTCCAAAACATTACAAAATCTCGATGAGGACGATACCTACAACTATGGATGAGGATGAAATCCTTCGATGATTTAAAAAGAAATAAAAATCCAAGAAGAGCTAAATCGAAACAAATGTTCAGACTGGATACATTAATATCAGTTTAAGATAAGATTTATTTAATTTCAGCGTAATTTCATTACGTCAATATGACATACATTAACATACATGACATGACAGACGTTTGAAAAACTAGTCCTGTTCGAATAGGGCTTAATACACTGTTTCAAGTTCTTTTTGTGCCATTGTGCTTCGTTGTTTTTGCCAGAACTTTGATAAACACTAGCCAAATCACAGGCCTTGTACTTCCAAGGCTCATCCCTTCTTTTCACCACTAGATGGCGCTGATAGTACCAATTTGGGGTCTGTAAAATGAAACTGAAAGACATAAAATAAACTATCATTTTAAATAAAATAAACTAGGTGGGTTTCGTCAGCCCTAAAAGAGCCGGTGGGATACTGAGACTTCTATAGGTTAATTTTTTAAGCATCCTTCAGCTGTGTTATTTTTCCTAAAAATTTCCTTTTTTACGGTGAGCTTACCTTGATATTCCAGTTTTCTCTTTTCCAGCTCTGCCTCTACTTGATCTAGGACCATCACCAACTCTCCCAGAATCTTCTTCAGATTGTTCACATTGTCATGATCCAAGATCTTTGCCTACAACGGTGAAAGCAAAAAATATGAAATGATGCCTGAAAGCGGTTGATGCACTGTTTCCATCTGCTTAATAATTTTGTTTTCAACTGTATTAAAACCAAAAAGCAAAAATAGGCAAAAATTCTCGATATGAACATTACTAGCATTCAATGCAGATACATAGTTTAAAAAGTGTTGGATTACCATGAGCTTTTTCTGCTTGGAGAGGTACGGTTCTGTCAGTTGAGGTTCCTCGTGGTCCAGCTTCATCAGCTCAGTTGCTGCATTGGCCAGATGTCCTGAGACAACAAATGGTGTACAACAGTGAGAAGGTCTTGGTTCTTCCAAGGGAGCTGGATTAGATTTAAGTGTCACACTGTTTACTGGCATAGCTTTCCTACAGTTTACTCCTGAAC
Source organism: Danionella cerebrum (assembly GCA_007224835.1). Classification (NCBI taxonomy): domain Eukaryota; kingdom Metazoa; phylum Chordata; class Actinopteri; order Cypriniformes; family Danionidae; genus Danionella; species Danionella cerebrum. The sequence continues at coordinate 25,323 of SRMA01026039.1, forward strand.
AAGAAAATTTCAGTGTGTGAGACACCTGTGTATTAACCCTTAGAAGTCCGGGACCTTTTTGGTAAGTTTTTTACAACTTTACAATTGCTTTACTTTAATAAATTACCTTTAAAACCTTTTTTTGTGCCTAAAATTGATGTATTTTTTCATTATATTACACAATAATTCCACAACAAACCTGAAATACAAAAAATAACATTCAGAGTATTAAATTTTGTCATTTTTAACTGCAAAAAAGAGAGAGAGAATGAACCGTTTTTACATTTTATAACAAAATTTTTTTGGGGAAAAAAGTCAAAATAAAAATTCATAAATCTCTCGAAAAACAAAAACAAGGTCAAAACCACGTGAACATTTTATCAAAAACCAGGTGAACCTCTCTGAAACCGTATGCATTGTTCCAAGCACTTTTTGTGATTGTTTTTGTGCTGGAAAAAACACAAGCCATCTTGTACTTCCAAGATTTCTTCTTCTTGTTTTCCTTTCGGCTGTTCCCAGTTTAGGGGTCGCCACTTTACCACTAGATGGCTCAAGTGAAAACGAAAAAGCAAAACGAAGATGATCGTGAATTTTCTCACAATTTCATTTGAATTAAATTGTAAATTATGTGTCAAAACTCTTGCAATCTTTCTTTAAAATGTATTTATGAGTAATTAGAAAATAACTTTGCAAGTTGTTACCATAGCGCGTGCCATTTTACGGTGGATCTTTGTTAGTTTTGGAATTACAATTTGGAATTACAATGGAACAGAACTTCTTCTGGTAATCTTTGTGTAAAAAACTGATTTTGACTGATAGTGTCCCCTATTGACATATATTTGTAGTTAAGGCATCTTCATTGCTGTCTGTAATAAAAAAATTAAAACAATATTTCTACAAATATTTAGAGTCCTGTATCTGCAAACTCTTAACACCTTTATAATGCGATTTACACCACAGTGTGCCACTGTTTTCATGTACCATTCTAAAACATCTGGTAATCGTCAACTTTAGTGAACAATAACTAAACTCTGTCTAGAACACATGCAGCTGAATTTCTCCAATGTTTTCACCTGCTATTGTGTCAAATAGCGCTCCGCTTGTTCTTAAAGAGACATGCTCAAACATTACAGCACGAGGGTTGGATTTCAATTTTAATGAGAAACACACACTAAGCAACTTACCTTCAACTGTTTAAAAATTATATTTTCAGTTTTTTTCATGACAAAATTAACAATTTATGCCATTTCAAAAAACACTGAACACACTCAGTTGCTTTCGATTTTGTCTTTAGTAGAATTTACAGGACCTTTTCCCATACAGTCAAGGCAGTGAAAGTGATAAACAACAGGTCTTACAGAAGTCAACCATTAAAAAGATTTATTTGCAATTATACAGCCTTTCTATGTCTTTACATGATTTAGTTTGCTGCACTACGTTTGCAGGATCAACACCGTGGCTTTGATTTACATTAGATTGCTAGTTGTGCAATGCAGTTATCGTGAACTCAAAAGGGATTTTCTCTGAATAAAAAACTGCAGAATCTAGATGGTGAGCAACATTTAGCGAAATGTATCTGTCTAAAAGGTAGAAACTCTGTCAAGGTAAATACATTTGTGGTGAGTTTAAAATCTTATCAAAGAAAATTTCAGTGTTCCTTACCATGCTATCTTCTCAAAGGTTTTCTTACTAAAACTCTATGTATATATGAAACTAGAAAAAATTCAATTGCGATTCCCACAAATCTTCGGATGGCTTCTCAGGAAATATTGATATAATGACACTCCCTGTCTAAAGATGGCGTTTGCGTGTACAACAGGGTAACAGGAAAGAAGAAGATGATTTCAACAGAGAAGAAATCAAAGACACATGGAAAAAATCGGTTGGTGGCTGATGACAGGGAGCTGTTTGTCAACATCGTCGAGAAAAGCGAGGATATTAGCATTAATCTCATCTAAGTGATCAGTTTAATCTTCAACGTTTGGCTATCATGACATCATTTGCACACCTTTAATGTGTTTTTTTTTAGACGTTTTTGAGAGAAAAACAAAGTTAGATTGATAGTTTTATAAAAATGCGATGTATCTGGACACAATCACGATGCAAAACAACAAACAAATCTCATATTGTTTTCTTTTTTAGCACATGCTTCATCGCGTCCATTAATGGAGCGCTGAACCATCACATCACTTACTCCGTATCTCAGCTGTGGCGTACTTTGGGATCATGGAGTCGGTAGTGAGTTCAGGATGAAGGATGCATCCATGTGTGTAAGCATCCATGGGCAGCCCATCCAGCAGCTCACGGTACTGCTGGACTCTTGTGTACATGAGAGAATCTTCATCTGGGATCAACTGTGCTATCGTGTCTACAACAATTCACAAATAACAGGAGAAAAGAGCATTTAGGAATGTCTTATCATGCGGTTAAACTGTTTTAGTTTATTAAAATGTGTTACAGACTGAAGTCACAAGAAATTATATTTGTTTCCTTTTAATAAAAACTATTTTTGTAAACCTTTTTGTACCAGACATGTATTCAGTTAGAATCAAAAAACTTAAGAAATTGACAATACTCCCTTACCATCCAGACTCGGTCCGTCATGAAACAGAAAATCTAGATTAATCTGATTTGGATGTAATGGTGTAAGTGGCTCGTACCTCCAACAAAGTTTGTTTCTAAATAGTCGATGATCTGGTTATAGTCGCTGACAATGGTGTCTCCGTGGATGAAGACGGGCACTTCCTCTCCCAGGTTGAGCCTCATGAACCAGGGCTCCTTGTGCTCGGTGAGAGGCAAACTGACGTCCCGTTCTTCACATAACAAGCCTTTCTCGTTGATCACCAGACGCACCTGATCATAAGCAAGTAGCATTGAACACATTATGTTTTTAAACTTTTTAATAAAGTTGAATTTAACCCTTTGTGATCGGCCATTGAACCAGCTGAGCATAGTTTTACATTTTTACCTGCCAAGTTTACCATTTTAAAGTGAGTATTTCATTTTAAATCCCTTATAATCCCTTATTTTAGATTATATGAATTTATGTCAATACTAACTAACGAAAGTGCAAAAACATCAGCAACCTACAAATAAATACCAATAAATTATTGTTTGATTTACCATAAAAGCAAATTTAGAGAATATATTTGAGTATAAGAGTATTTATATTTATATTTAACCTTTGGTTACTTTTGTGCCCTGAATGATAATCTGATAAAAGATTTTAATGTTGGAACGAGTTTGTAAATGACCACAAATAAGTTCATGTTCTCCTCTTTGAGAAAGGCTGAACCCTTGCTGTCTGGGTTATAATATTTGATAAAAGTCTACAGTGTAGGGCGATAAAATGATAACGATATCTATTGCGACAGAGACGTAATCGATATCAATAAACAATGTATTCGATAAAACATTCAATATTTATTATTCTTCGTCAGAAGGTAACATAGGTATGAAGCAAGTTTGGTTGCATTGAAACCATTCACTCTCTGGTGACCTAGCAATAGGCAGTGCAAATTTTGGTTGCACCACATCGTTGTTAAATGTTATTAATTGTTAAGGGTTCATTTGTGATTTTAGAGTTATTATTTTCCAAGGTTTAGTTAAAAATAAAAAGTTTAAGTGTAATCTATTTTTCTCCTGGTGCTCATTTTAAATAGGTCGAAAAATATCAATAATTATCAATATCGACCGATATAAATGACTGCTATCGTGATTCAGTTATCAGACATGTTCCCCAGCCCTACTAAAGCGTTTATTTGATATTTTTTAAATGCTTTTATTAGGGTCAGCAACAAAGGATGCTCTTATCCAGCTACAAATGCTCTACCTACCAGCAAAACATTTTTTGAAAAAAAAAAAAAGGCAGCTAACAAGAGTGAGCCAGTGTACGGAGGAATATTTTTTAAAATTCATTTTATCAAAGATTTGTTTGAAAAGTGGAGAACTGGATTCTTGGTTTTGCTCACAAGCTCTACCCGCAGGAATAATCTCAGAGCCTTTGTAATGACTTACACATCACTCTCGCTCTCTCTTCCTCAACCACGCTTGTATTGCACACTACATTTAAAATACTCTTGCCTTTTCAAACAACATGTTCTGCAAAAACCACCATACATTTACAATTTTTAAAACATCTGTTCTTATCAAAGTGACATGTTGCATTAAAAATGGCTTTGTGAAATGACTGCAGTAGCTAAAGCAACAATACATAAAACAACTAAAAATAAATCATAGGAACCAAGCCATGTCTCCTAGATTTCATATCTTGAGATTTAACACCTGAGCTTTTGCACAAAGCAAAGGGTTTATCTGTGTTTATTTGAAGGAGAACCTCCACAAGTAAACTATATTACGATCAGGCCTCGTTCTCCAAATCCAGATCAATTAATGGAGATAAACGAGGAGCTCTGACGGACTCAATGGTGGAAGGAGATAAAAAAGCCAATCGAAATGTCTGAATGATGGACGCCTGAACTGAGGAATTGAGTAACTAACACATAATTAAATTTAATTCTAATTTTACACAACTTCATAAAGAAAATATGTGATTCTTTGCGAAGAGCAAATAAACTGGTTTGACTATACTGAGTATTGTGAATTTTATAGACAAATCTTTTGCCAAAATGAGCTCAATGAGCTCACAATTTATTTGTTTCATATTTGGTATTTTTAAGTGCACATTTCATCTGCTGTAAACACTGTAAACATTTTTGGGAATTTAAAATATACATGTTTTAAAATAATGTCTGTTTTGCAGGATGACAGATCAAGTTTGAAACTGAAGTAATCAGCAAAATTAATCATAATGGGATCTGAGCCCCACCATTAACTCTGTGCCATTTAATTTTGTTCTGAGGATCAAGCTGAACATTTTGTTCAATCAAATCATGTACGATCAGCTGGCTGACAATGTTAAAAAGAGAATTCAGTTTCAATTTTAAAAAACGTTTTCATAATGGCTTTTTGGAGCTGGAGGGGCACAGCCCCGCACAGTTTAGCTCCAACCTCAACTAAACACCCCTGATGCAGTTCGTTAGGTCCTTCAGGCTGTTTGTAAGCTTCAGGTATGGATTTCTCTGAGCAGGGTTGGCAGGAAACTGTGCAGGGGTGCCGCCCTCCAGGAACTCCAGGAGTTTGAGACCCCTGCTAGGTGTTAGCAGAGGTCTGAGCATGCTCAGTGTAACTATAATAATACTAATAATAATAGTATATTATATTTATGTGGTGCATTTCGGGACACTCAAGGACATGAAAATATAGAAACAAAATACAGCAAATATAATTACATACAAAATACATAGGAGCAAATAAAAACAAGACAGATTAAAAGAGGAATGTTTTTTAGATTAAATTGAGATTGACAGCTCACTGAATCGGAAAAGGTGTTTAGGTTCTCTGGCGTTTGTTTGGGCTTTCAAGTGGTAAGTGCTAAACACTTTTATTAATATTTCTTCTTTTCCTTTCGGCTGTTCCCAGTGTAGGGGTCGCCACAGCGAATCATCCTTTTCCACCTAACTCTGTCCTCAGTATCCTCTACTCTTGCACCAACTACCTTCATGTCCTCTTTCAGCACATCCATATACCTCGTCTTTGGTCTTCCTCTTGACCTCTTGCCTGGCATCTCCATCTCCAACATCCTTCTACCAATATAACCACTATCCCTCCTCTGCTCATGTCCAAACCATCTCAATCCCTGACTTTGTCTCCAAAACAACCAACCTGAGCTGTCCCTCTGATGTGCTCGTTCTTAATCTTGTCCATCCTCGTCACTCCTAAACTGAACCTACATCCTCATCTCTGCCTCTTGTCTCTTCCTCACTGCCACAGTCTCCCATACATCACACAACCCATACATCATAGCTGCTCTCACTACTGTTCTGTACACCTTTCCTTTGATTCTATCTGACACTCTTTTGTCACACAACACCCCTGACACTTAAATAACATTAATGCTAAATCATGAATATTATCTACATTAAATGAAAAACACTACGGAAAGATTGCATTGAACATCCCACAGAGGTAGATGGCAGTGAGCTGCAAATCCCAATCTCACCAGCAAATAAGAACAAACCGCTGTTAAGCCCCACCCTCACGAGAGATTTGTCTCAGAAAGACAAAAACTAATTTCTGAATAGTAAACAACAACTTTAAAAAGCACAAATGAAAACAGTGGCAGAGCATTCCGAACTTTGCATGTCTCACGAGGCAGTGAGTTGTCAATCACAATCTCACCTACAAAAACAAACCGTGGTTAAGCCCCGCCTTCATAAGGGATTTGTACCAGAAAGACAACACAAATTTCCAAATAGTAAACGAAAATTTTGAAAGCACAAATAAAAAAACGGTGGCAGAGCACTCAAAACTGTGTTTAGTTCTGAAAAATAAAAATTAACTCTACTTGAATAGTGTTTAACATTCCTCTAGTAACATACATTTTTATGTGTTTTTCCCCACAAAAGTTGCTTTTGATGAATTGGCACATTTCTAATTCCATACAATAACCTAGTTAAAAAAAATGTTAGCCCCTCCTTGTTTGGACATGCTTGAGATAAACTGAAGCACATTTTGATTGAATGACCCTGACAGAATTTTACACGAAGGTATGGACAGCAGGGCCCGAGTCAGGGTTTGTTTTTCACGAAGCTCCCTTGATTTAATGAATAATTCAGAGGTCATCATCCTCTGAGCTAACTCACCGACGGCTAGCTACTTACCCTTCACAAACTGCTTCATTTCATCCCAAATACATCTGAATAAACCCCTATTCACATCACAGGTGAATGATCACACTGACAGATGCTAGCCGAGGCAAAAAAATAACATTATTATCCCAAGTTACCCTCTGCCGAGCGTTGCTTGCGTTTAGATTCGGGATCATAAACCGTAAAGGCCAGAAGAGCCCGCGAAAAACCGTTACAAAAAACCGCGAAAAGAACCCGCCACGGCGTCCACTGCAGAGCCGTGAAATAAATTCATCCACCATCACCATTTCATCCCCCTTCAGTGGTACTCACCTTCTGCGAGCTGAAGGACTGGGTCCAATGGTACAGCACGAGTCTGTTTTTGGAGTAGGGCTTGTGCTCTATCGTGGGCTCGGGACCATCCTCTTCTCCATCGGGAATCTTGCCGTCCTCCTCCATGGCTGAGATGGGCCACCAGCTACAGTTGGTGGGAGTAACATTGTTGGAAGACGCCATGACAGAGGACTGAGCGCGCGTGTGGGAGAGGAGAGGTGATGAGGAGGAGGAGAGAAAGCGACAGAGAGAGAGAGAGAGAGAGAGAGAGAGAGAGAGAGAGAGAGAGAGAGAGAGAGAGAGAGAGAGAGAGAGAGAGAGATTTCAGCATCACGAACAGGGGCATCATCTCATACGACACCGACACGTTATAGAAATATTAAAAAGAGGGTTAAACAAAATGCAGTAAATGCACAAAGCCCCAGAAATTTTTCTAGGAACAAGTGACAATGTTTTATGTTTTTAAGAAAATTTCAGCTGGTAGTTTGTTCCAAACATTGGATAACTACCACAGACCTTTTGGATGTAGCTTTCTCACATCCTTCTGTCTATTTATGTAATCCCATACAAACAATAATGTTGAGATTGGGGCTCTGTGAGGACTATGCATCACTTTACCCTTAGTTAATGTTCTTTACACTGAAAATAGTTTTCATGCCTTTACCTGTATGTTTTACATTGCTGTCCTGCTGCAAAAAAAACCTGGAGCCGATTGGCATTACACATGGTATTGCATACTGGATTAGTTGCCTGTAACACCATTAATCCTGACCAAATCTCAAACACCATTTGCATAAATGCAGCCCCAAATGTACCATGAACCTCCACCATGATTCACTATTGCCTGCAAACATTGTTGTACCACTGTTTAGCCCTTCCATGAAAAAAACAGTCATCTTGTTGTCAAATATTTGACTTATCTACTTGAGTTGCTTAGCCTTGTTCATTGGAGATATGGCTTTTTGGCTCAAACTGTATCACTTCGCCGGAATACAAGATGGGTGTTTCTGAATCCCACTGGTTTCTGCCAGTTCTGAGCTGATGGAGTTGTAGGGTCATTAGCTTGACATGTCTTGAATCTGGTGCACCAGGAATTCCTGCTGACCACTGTCTTCAATCTTAAATGTTGGCGGTTTTTTGTTCTTCTTCAAAAGACCAACAGTGAAACCCCAATCTGCTTTGAAAATCTTTTACTGGAATAACTACCTCGTTGCTGTGCCTATTAACTTGTCATAATGGGAGAAATCTTTCACCACCTCAACTTGGCAGCAGTTTGTCTGTTCCTCGCCCAGTTTTAAGCATCCTTTGAGAAATTTCATGCGTGTCCAAATGAACAAAAATAAACAGTTATTATTTCTAAATAATTTCAATGTCGCTTATGGGATCACAAAAGCAACTGCTGGTTTCATGAAAGTGCAATACCAGGCTTGGAACAGCAGGAGGCAGACCTTCTCTTTGATTATTATCAGTCTACTCCTGGGGGATTGTGCAATTAGAGCAAACTTAATCGTTTAGAAGCATCTTAGGCACTCATTCGTTTAAGTAAAAAATGACATTTTGACAAGCATAAATCCACAAGTAAAATAAAAAAGAAAAGGAAACGTTTTGCATTTTGCAGTGAAATGCCAGTCTTGTCATGGCCAGTGATTGTTTAGTTGGTAAATATATATATTTACTCAGAAATCTTTTGATAATTAAAAAAAGCATGCATAGTTCATGTCATTCTGTAAGAATAAAGACATTTAAATGAAATTCATCAAAAATGAAGCAAAACTGAAAATGAAAAGGTATATGAACAAGATAATAATCAAATAATATGTATAATTACATTTTTACTTATATTTAGTAATTGTATTAGTTATTATTAGTATACTGTCAGGAACTCGAGACAGAGAACTCAAATGCAGGAGCTTAAAGATTTTATTCACCAAGTACAAAGTAAAACCTCCACGGGGGAAGGAAAACCTGTCTTAAACTAAAACTTTCTCCAAAGGAGAGCAAGCTATAACTAAACTAAGAAATAAACAAGGCCAGAAAATTAATCTTTACATAGATATAGCCTGGAAGGCGCAAACACGGACCGGGACCAAACTCACGTTCAGAGTCGCAAAATGCTACAATAAACCCGCGCTGCTCGCAGGCAGACCTGGGTAAAATATAGAACAGATAATTAGCACTAGACAGAGAACACCGGGACAAATGATGTGCCAACAACTGAACAGGTGGAAATGATCAGGGAAACGCACGAAGACAATGGAGAGAAGAAAGACGCAGAACGGAAAAATCCGGAGGGATGTGGCAAGCCAATTGTACATTTAAAGTTGAGCTTTAAGCCAAACGATCACAAAGAAAATGGAGAACGTTGAAAAATAAAGCAAAACGAGAAGAAAAGGCAGGAAACTATGACAGAGCCCCCCACTTAAGGGATGGCTACCAGACATCCCAAAAGCTGACAGAGAGAAAACACAGGCAAGACATGAGAAACAAAAGAGGCCAAACAAATGGAAATATTACTGACAACACAGCCAAACAGGACCCTAGACCAAGAATGAAATCAAAGTCCAAATAAGGTTGGGTCCGCAATAGGGGCCAGGAAAGCAGCTGGAACCTCCCTGCCGATAGATGGGTCTGGCTTGGACCAAGGTGGGGCTGGTGGAAGCAACCACTGCACAATTGGCAGAAAAACCAAAGAGGCCAGCAGGTCCTCCTCCCTGTTGACGAGAAGGTGGAAGATGGCAGGGACTGAAAAGGGCTTAGAGGAGATCCTGTGAATAGATTCAGAACTGTGGGCAGTGGTGATGATTAGGGATCCAGACTTCAGCACAGTAATCCAGAGGTCTAGCTGAGACACAACTTGATAGAAGGATTTGAGCACGTGTGTCTTACAGTGTGAGGTCTTGAGTGGTTCTGGTACGTGGTACTGCATGTGGAGAGAAGACTCAGGTTGCCCGAACAGACAAACGGGCAAAAAGGATTCAAACATAGTCAAATAAACACTAGATTTACTACTACCCGGACATCTAAATAACCCAAAATTAATTGAACCAGATAACTTGAGGAGAGATAGAATAACTGTAGGTAGAATAGGACACAGACATTGGGCAGGCCGAAACGAAGAATATGTGGGTATAGCGTCGCACAAACGCCACAGAAGCTTGCATAAGGGCAAGCGTGCTGACCATTCAGGTTGGGAAACCGGAGTAGAGTCAGTGTGCGGGGACTGACCTGGGGCACTAAGGCTCAGGAACAGCGAGAGTTCACTGAGGGATACAAAAGCCGTGGACGCACACACATCCATAAGCTTGGATGGCAAACACTTGTTGTGCACAGAAAGCTCTGAATACACTACTCGAGATGGAGGCGTAACTGGGCACCAAGGCATAGGAGGAGCACATAACCTTGGATAAAATGAACTATTTAATGACAAAACCAGAGTAGTGCGCGCACATAAACTCCGACGCCTAGTTAACGTGCTTTGGCACCTGGGAAACAAAATAAGGGGAGCTAAAACTGCAGGTGTACTTAAACACGGCAGTCTTGGAGGCGCGACACAGCTCAGATGAGTAGAATGAGCCGGGAGAGCTATACAAGTTTTAGGGGCACACAAAAACAGGCGAGCAGGGGGAGCAGGTAGTGCAAGACGAGTCGTTGGCGCGCACAGACTAAGGCGTCCAGGAGGCGCTGGCAACATGAGAGTAGCGACAGACGCCAACCTGCCTGAGAAACCCCTGAGCTCAGACTGCGCTGACTGAGAGAGCTCATGCTCGATCTCCGTAAGAAAAACAATACAAAAATAAAACTCACAAAAAATAAAAAGAGCTAAAGAAGAAGAAACCAACAAGAGTCCTATAAACATAGAATCCTCTGTCACATTAAGGGATGGAGCTCTAATTTCAGAAATAACTAAATAAAATTGGGAATCCAAAGGGGTGCTGGAAATCTTCTCCCGGGGAACAGGATCAGGAGTAATACAAACATAGTTATTGTCCTCCCAGACGACTGCGGGTAAACCGAGGTTTAGGTCAGCTTCAGAATTAGTCTCTGGAGAGGGCATGAACTGCTCGACAACGGTGCCAACCTCACGGGACAGACAATCTGATGATGGGCAATCCGTTGCTATAAGCAGGTCAGGGAAGGGAACTCCCTCACAAGGAGAGCTGCGGGACTCATTACACATATCCAACTTTAACTCTTGGAGGGTTGGCCGACAGACAGGAACTGAATCTTCCATGGGGACCATTAAAGATAAATTAAAGGAAGACGACAACGGGCAAGGAACGCCCTCCTGGGCGATGGAGACAGGCGATGGTTGTGTGACAACAGCTTTTAGACAAGACATGCTGTCCTGTAGCTCATCAATCCTCCTTAATAATACAGTGAGGTGGTCACAGAAACCGACCGGCTCCACAAGCGGAGGGGAAGACCCGGACTTATCTGGGGAGACTGAGCGTTCCTCCACAAGGACCTTCTGGCATGGTTCTCGCACCTCGGGGACAATCATAGGAGTAGATAGTAGAGGAAAGGCACCAGGTAGGTGAGAGGGATCAGTAGAAGGCTGAGACTTGAACTCTGAGGGTTCCAGAGAGGCCGCTCGAAGCTTCTTCCTTCTCCTCTTTCGCTGGCTACGGGAAAGCACCGGTTCGATGCTTGGAGGCGACGACATGGTCCAGACGCTCCTCCCCTCATCGATGCTTAACGGGCCCAAACGATTGTAAAGGGAATCAGCAAGCACCCGGACGGAACAGATGCGGTCATCCTCCTTGGAGAGATCAATAGGTTCCTTCCAATGACGGTTTACAGGATAGGGAGACGGGAAATAGGGGGATCGTCGTTCAGAGGACTCGGAGAGGTATGATGCAGGACCGTTGAGCATGGTCTCTGAGTCGCTCACTGTGTCCTCCTCTTCAGTGGTGAGAGGAATGTTCCAAGGGGCCTCCGCGGACTCTGAAAAGCACCGGGGATCTAGGGCTTCCGTGTACTGGAACTCTGGCTCCACACTCAGATCGACCCAATCAGACCAGTCGACAGAAGGGACTGGGGGTGACGGCAAGTGGTCTTCATCGGTGGGGGAAACAAACACCTTGGGGTTTAGCACAGTGTTGTATGGGAGTTTAGAAACTTCCTTCCATAACAGCTTGTCAGGGCTCCTCTTGCCAACTGCATCTCTCCGCGCTCGGTTAGCACCGGACATTGTGGCCAGCAGACAACGGCAGGAACGTTCAAAAAACAAGGTGATGAAGAAAAAAAATCTTAAGCTCTACTGAGTTCTCGAAGTGGCGGGTTTATTCTGTCAGGAACTCGAGACAGAGAACTCAAATGCAGGAGCTTAAAGATTTTATTCAGCAAGTACAAAGTAAAACCTCCACGGGGGAAGGAAAACCTGTCTTAAACTAAAACTTTCTCCAAAGGAGAGCAAGCTATAACTAAACTAAGAAATAAACAAGGCCAGAAAATTAATCTTTACATAGATATAGCCTGGAAGGCGCAAACACGGACCGGGACCAAACTCACGTTCAGAGTCGCAAAATGCTACAATAAACCCGCGCTGCTCGCAGGCAGACCTGGGTAAAATATAGAACAGATAATTAGCACTAGACAGAGAACACCGGGACAAATGATGTGCCAACAACTGAACAGGTGGAAATGATCAGGGAAACGCACGAAGACAATGGAGAGAAGAAAGACGCAGAACGGAAAAATCCGGATGGATGTGGCAAGCCAATTGTACATTTAAAGTTGAGCTTTAAGCCAAACGATCACAAAGAAAAGGGAGAACGTTGAAAAATAAAGCAAAACGATAAGAAAAGGCAGGAAACTATGACATATACTAATAGTATTATTAAATACAGTGGGTTACTTTTTAACAATAATTATTTACACCACACGGTAAAATCCTAAGAGTTAAATTAACTCTACTCAGAGTGTATTTGGTGCCACTCTAGAGTTAAACCAACTCTGAAGGAGAGTTTATTTGAAGTCTATTTGAACTAAACAGTCTATTTTTGTCTGTTTTTACTCTTTCTGGGGTGGACTTGGTCCCTCTCTGAATAGTTAATATTTAGTTTGCATTTTCCATGCAGATTTGGAAAAACATGAAGAAAATAGATTATTAAATTACTCTTTCTCAGAGTCGGTTTAACTCTATATAGAGTGGGACCAAATACACTCCGAGTAGAGTTAATTTAACTCTTAGGATTTTACTGTGCATCAGCATGGCGGCCTGTTAGCCCAGTGGGTAGCACTGTGGCCTTCAAGTAAGAAGTTTGCCATTCGAGACTCGTCAGTGACCTTGAGTTTGCTTGTTCTCCCTGTGCTTGCGTGGGTTTCCTGTGGGTACTCCGGATTCCCCTCTTGCGGTTATGTTAATTGAACAATCTAAATTCCCCTTAGGTGTGAGTGAATGTGTGTGTTGCCCTGCGATAGACTGGCGAGCTGTCCGGGGTGTACTCCCGCCTCTCTCCCGAAGTTAGCTGCAGACCCCCTTGACCCCAAAAGGGAACAACAAGTGGGTGAGAAGATAACGGAATGAACAGCATCACATTTTGAGTTAATATACATTATTAAACCATAATCTGTAACCATAAACAAATGACATTACTCAACAGACACAAATGTGAAAACCGTTCATTTGTACAGTGGGTTTTAGTTAATTTTTACAATAAAAACACATTTCACAGAATTATATTCACACATACTTTTTTCCCAAATAGCAGTTTTTGTGTTGAACACCTCAATTTCACAAAGTAAACAGAAAAAAATTGTGGATTAAATTTATTTATTTTTTTTGCAGTAATACATGAAATAAAACAGTTGCTTGTTTTCATCAATATGCTAGTTAAAGTACAGAAGTTGGATATTACTTTTTATAGTGTGTTTGCCCCTGAACACATCATGCAGAAAAATTGTAGTGGAAGAGAACAAAATAAAATTTCCCCAGGACCTCAAACTTGCATGAAGAAAAAGGAATCTGTGTTAAATCTGCACCCCACTTTGTAAATGAAAATATATAACATTTTATGTATCATATTAATTTAGGTGTTTTTTTTTATCTCTTTTCACACTATTCATATATTTAGAGCTATACTGTTTTGAGTTAAGTCTGCAAAAAAAGAAGTTTATTCATTTAGTTTTGTTCAGATACTTATTTTTTCCACATAAGTTTTTATCCAGGTTATTTTGTACAATTTTTGACGCCAATCAAACTCCACACAGAGATCCCAGATATGGGCACCGGGGCCCGAGCGTCTTCTGCTCGTGCCCTGGCAGCGTGTTCATGGAGCTCCGGAGCCATTGGCTTGTATTTTTGGAACAGTGTTGGGGTCTGGTCGCCTTGTTGGGACAGCTCAAACATCCCCAGCAGCTCCAAGAGCAAAGAGGGGCGGCAGGGAGAGGGGAGAGGGGTTCAAAGCCATGAAAGACCATTGGCTCGACCATTCGACTCAATAGATTCCATAGCAAACAATTTCAAGAAACTAAAATAAGATAATAAAAAAAACCATCCTCCCTCTCCCTAGAGTCAACTTTAAGCTTAAGGAGATATCATTCATTTCAAGGATTTACCCGTGAGCAGATGATGAGCGCGGACAAGTTCAGAAAATTACGGAACGGATCTCGGCTTTCGATTTTACGCATGGGTTTATGCGCGCTGGCTGAAGATTAATCCAGTCGCAATCGTTGATTTTTACTAGTTGGGGGTTCCGTAAGTTATTTGTCGGCGGGATGAGTGGAGGTCGCTTCGAGTTCGACGATGGCGGAGCGTATTGCGGAGGCTGGGAGGGAGGGAAGGCGCACGGCCACGGGATCTGCACCGGACCCAAAGGACAAGGAGAGTTCTCCGGATCTTGGAATTACGGGTTCGAGGTGGTAGGAGTCTACACCTGGCCCAGCGGGAACACTTACGAGGGCTACTGGTCTCAGGGGAAGCGTCACGGTCTCGGTGTGGAGACCAAGGGCCACTGGATCTACAAGGGAGAGTGGACGCACGGGTTCAAAGGCAGATACGGAACGCGCATCAGTCAGGGCAGCGGGGCCAAGTACGAGGGCACTTGGAATAACGGGCTGCAGGACGGCTATGGTACGGAGACCTATGCGGATGGAGGTATGGCTGCCTGGAGATGTGAGGGTGACATTTGGAAGCAGGGGTTAGCGTGTAAGGTTATATGAGTGGCTACGAGTTCAACGATTGAGTTTCAGAGAGCAACCCGTCAACATCTTAAGTCAACATTTGGTTATTTCTCACACTTAAAAAATTAAGTTGGCTAATGTTCATGAATGAATGAACTTTTGGGGGGAATTAAAATCAAGAGTTGGAAGAAGTTAAAGAATTAAATGGAGTTGTGTTGGTTATGCAGCGCATTTGGTCAAATGTGAGTGAGGCATTGTGGGTAATGATTAGGGATTTACTCCAGGGTTACATGGTTTATTGTATTTTATAAATGTATTATTGCGAGTTTGTGTAGTCCCTGTTCAAGGCTGAAATTATGTTTTTTTTTAACAAATGTAAGCTACCGTTTTTGAAAACTCACTTCCAGCATTCCCTGTATCACTGTCGACCTAAAAAAAAGTTGCACATTAACCAGTTCATAAATGGCAACATATTATTTGAGGGGGTTTAAAATAAAAAGGCCCAGCATGTATATAAAGTTGTTGGTACCTCTTGTTCATTTTGAAGGATGCAATACATGAATTAAAGACAAAAGGTCTTAAACAAAGAAACAAAACCCGTACAAATGAATATGTTTTGTTGTTGTCCAGCACTAAAGTCAGTTCCTATATCAAGTGTCTATTCTTCTTTTGCTAGTTTTTACTCTGATCTGTCAGGATGCTCACTATGCTGTGGTTGCTTACAAAGAAGGTTGGAGACAAAAACATTGCAGAACTCCAGAGCCTTCCTACATTCAAAGCCATTATATCCTCTGTTGTACGGTGACAATAGCCTTGTTTTTACCACCCAAGCCACAGGCTGAGTACAAAAATAGAGGATCAAACACAGTGTTAGTTATAACACGAGGGGCTTGAGATGGATGTTAAAGGAACTTAGAAAAGTAATTATGATTATGACTCTGATGATCATAGAAACATGCTGAGGGAGTGCCCCATCCAAGTTTCAGGACTGCTGGCGAACAAAACAGTTTTAATAATGCACATTGAAAATAAATGTGCTAAACAGGTCGATCCCATTAAATGAAAAATATTTACCCAGTCAGAGATGTGTACGTTAGGAGAATTAGCTGAAATAATGGGGTATTTTTTAGCTAATTCTCCTATTGTCCTCATTTCCTCATTCCTGTTTCCTACCTCTATGACCTGGATATTTCCACTGCATTTAACATTGTGACAAAAACGTTTTTTGTTAAAGTTCATTGATCATTGGGAGATTAGAATTTGGAGCGAAAGAGTGGGCAGATGAAAGAAAAAGTAGCATTTACGGCACATTTCATTTCCCACAAACCAGTGGGATTCAAATTTCATTGCCAAAAAAATGGGAAAATTGTTGCTAAAAACAGAACTGCGTTGCAGTGGTACAGGGATAAACTTTAAACAGATGCAATGTAAGCTGCAATAGCACTGGAAAGCATTTTCATAGTTAAATTCAAATGTTGTAAATGCTAAAATTAAGTGGCCACTTTATTGGGTACACCTGGTCCTTAAAGCAAATTTCTAATCAGCCAATTACATGGCAGCAACCGAATGCATTCAGGATTGCAGGCGATCTGTTGCAGTTCAAAATGAGTATCAGAATGGGCAACAAGGTCATTTAAGTGGCTTTGAACGTGGCATGGTTGTTGGTGCCCTGCCTAGGGTCAGGATGTGGCGTCAACAACATGAAATCTCAACATGAATCCTCTCGGACTGGTTTCTTAAACCCGAAGATTAGTTCACTGTACTCAAATGTCCTCCATAATTCACCAGTTCTCAATCCAGTAGAGCACCTTTGGGATGTGGTGGGGATTTGGATGGATGTGCAATCGACAAATTTACAGCAACTGCATAAAGGAAAGTTTCCAGTAACATGTGGAAGCTACGCAACGAAGGCAGTTCTGAAGGCGGTTGGAGGGCATGGGTGTACCTACTAAAGTGGCCTGTGTTTTGGGGTCAGCATTAGGTACTGACTGGTCTCCTCAAATTTTGTGGCAAAATGTCAAAAAGGTTCAGAGATCCAGCTTAAGATTTAACCTGGCACAAATTCAACCAAAATAATGGGGTTGAACAAAAATGTAACTTCGTTCAACATAAAATCCATAACTTTGTTAGCAATGTCTGATTAAAATTCAGTGAGAGTTAGTTTCAAAAAGAAGGCTTTTGAACAGAAACCACACCCCTGATTGTGGAGCCCTTCACATTGAATGTGAAGCCCCGCCCACTGAAGGTTGAATCACCATAAACAGGGTAAAGCCGCTGTCACACTATGATTCCATTGACTTGAATGGGATCGCATGTGGCGATGCAAAGGCAGAAGTTTCACCTACACGGTGCAATTTCGTACTTTACTCCGATGGAAGGTTCAGCTGGAGGAAATTTGGCCTGTGATATCAGGTCATGTGTTACACCTTAGTACCATGAGTTTTTTTTTGATCCCTCAATAATATGAAGCAAGTACACATTTTTAGGACGTCGGTATTGCTTTAAAAGTAGATTAAAGAGCAGCCTGTTCAGACGACATGTGGGCGGGGCTTCACATACAGTGGGTGGGGCTTAACTCATGTGCAGTCTGCAGACATCTCTTTTTTTTCCACACCTACCAAAGTGATCATGACATTAAATAAAAAACATAACTTCTATTGACGCAAATTCGTAACTTTTTGTCAGCAGGGTTTGAGGATGTTGTACCTAAATTAATAAACGACCTATTATAATAGTCCTGCAAGGTCTGTGTCTAATATATTCGGCAACAGTAATGTATCCTTCATTTTTATTATTTTGGAATAGATCGTGCTGTAAAGGCGGCATACTGACAATGCACATCTTGTCTTTGAAGCCAAATATTCAGAAGCACTAACATAAAACTATCCCAAATTTACCTAAAATCAATCATAATTGTAAATCTGAATACAATCCTTTATTAAAATCAGTCACACAGCCATTCATTTAGTAGATGTCAGTAGTATAAACATCATGCTTTCAGCCGTGGAACCCTGGTGTTCACACAGATGGCTTGTTGGATTTCGGCCGACAGTATTGCTAAGGAACACTTGCCAGGCTGCTTTCGAATCACTGCTACAAGCCCAGGTTTGAGAATAAACACCTAACATAAATGCATTAGTCATAAATATATTTTGAAGGATGCTGAATTTTCTTCTTTCAGTAAAGTAATCTAAAATCAATTTAAATGTCATGGTTGTTTTCTTCCCACCGAAGCCTTTCTTTCATTCTTAAAATGGTGACCCCATGAAACTGGTGAAAAGGATACAGTTCAAGATTCTTTTAACATTTTTTAAAATTTGACCTGCAACAAATCCGTGAAAAACCCTCCAGGGCCCTGAGCTCTGCTAATTCTGAGCTGCTGGTGGTTCCAAGAACGAGGTTGAAAACTAAGAGAACGGACTACCAAGGGAAATCCACCTTGCTCCTTCTGTCCTATAGAGGTTTTAAGACTTGTGCTCATATGTTTACATAACTTGGCAAAATTTTAGATTTTTTGGCTAAATGCATGACTTTATGACCCGCTCATAGTTTGTGGTTGGGTGAAGCTATTTATTGTAAGACAACTGTTTACTCTTTTTAAATCAAAATGACAACAACAGAAA
This sequence comes from Danionella cerebrum, assembly GCA_007224835.1. Taxonomy (NCBI): domain Eukaryota; kingdom Metazoa; phylum Chordata; class Actinopteri; order Cypriniformes; family Danionidae; genus Danionella; species Danionella cerebrum. Next base: position 44,071 of record SRMA01026039.1, read on the forward strand.
TTTTCTAAATGACCCTGATACTTTTAATATTCTGTATTCCCACAATTTAACATCAATGACAGCCTCAAGTCTCTTGAGGTAGTTGATGAAGAGGTTCTTTATTTTCTCTGTTTGTAAAGCAGCACATTCTTAATGGATCCATATCTGGAAAACTTCACCAAACCACAAACTTTGAGTAAAAGTATTGAAAAATGGCCACAAAATATTTGTAAATATATGAGGACAACTGTATGTTTTTGAATTTATGACTTTTTTTGTTAAATCCTGTTCTGTCCAATTTGTGATAGTTTTCTAAATTTGGTGGTTTTTGATTGTACATTTTATTGATTGTTGAATTGTGATGCACTTTGGAGCAACTTGTTTGCTTAAATCATTGCTTTACCAATATACGTTACTTACTTACTCATCTGACACATCAGTGTTGTAAAAATACTGAAATATTAATCTCAAGTTAAAGTTCCATTACTTGCCAAAAAGGTAAAGAAAGTAGAGTAAAAGAATCTAAAATTCTAAATTCTAAATACGACTCAAAGTACCAGTAAAAAAGTAGCTCTTCTAGCTACTCAAGAGTAGTGAATAAAAATATTCTAAAAACTTTTTTTTAAGTAGAACCAAAATCATACAAAAATAATCATCATACACCGAAAACTTAAAATTTAGAAATTTACTAAATTTACTTACAATTTACAAATGTTGCTCATACCAAAGCCATTTGTTTCTAACTAAGCAAGATAAGAGACAGAAAGAGAAAGAGAAGAAAGAAACAGAGCAAGAGGGAGAGAGAAGGAAAGGAGAGAGAGAGTGAGATGGAGAAAAAAGGAGAGCATTAAAGAAAAGAGACAGATAGATAGCATGAAGAGAGAGAGATAGTGAGCTGGAGGAAAAAGAGGAGAGAAAAAAGAAAGGAGAGGGAGAAATAGACGAGAGACTGATAGATTGACAAGAGAGAGAACATGAGATAGAGAGGGAGAAAGAGTGAGAGAACAAAAGATAGAGCGAAAGTAAAGAAAGAGACAAAAAGAGAGGAGCAAGAGTAAAATAGAGAGAACGAGAGAAAGACTGATATAGAAAGCGTGAAACAGTAGAAAGATTGAAAAAAGGGAGCATGAGAGAGAATAACTGATACAAAATTAAACAATTAACTATTTTCCTGGTGATTGAAACGGTAAAAGAAAATAAAAGCGCTGTTCCTACAAAATAATGCCTATTTCTACTGATTTTATTGATGTCATTGTTTTGGATTCGTTACATTTGCTAGATGCCATTTATGGGGGACTCTTTGTACACACTGTACGGGTGAGGTGCCAATCACTGCAGGAAGACATACATAAAAAGTCTTTGATTATTTATAATATTTGAGTATTTGTAATTAGTTCCTTGACACCCCTGCAACACACATTACATCATGCTACCCGTTTTGCCACTGTGTAGTAAGTCCACCATTACCCTGACTCCATTGAGCGTATACCGCTGAGTCATCATTATTATCAATGCTAAGTGGAGTCAGTGCAGCAGGATATGAACAAAGGCACAATAACAGCCCGTCCTGTGCCCCGCTGGCCTCCCTGTCCCTGAGGACTGATGGATCTCAGACATGTGCTCCATGACAGGACCCATGACATAAATAACTGCCTGTGGTTTATTACCCCAGAGGTGGATCTGAAAGAGCTGCTTGCTAGCTGTTGTACCGCTGTAAATACCATTGTCTCACATGCCTGAAGTGACAATGCACTTACAGCTAAATCTGAATCAAGTGCTGTGTGGTAATTCGGGTCATAGATTAGCCAAACAGATGATGATTTCGTCATCATTTACTGTCACCTATGTTTGAACCTGAATTACTGAGAATAGTACTGAGACAATCAGTGCAATCCATGTGGTGAAAGAACCTGGTCGAACATGGATCGTTCTTGTCACCTGATGACTCGTTGTGAAGGTCACAGGGTCAGAGTTGTCCATGCCGTCTCACACTGCTCACCAGTCCATCTCTGGGCTACAATCACTCAGTACTCAGTCTGCTCTGTTTTGGGGGTTTTTAGCACGTGTGCAAACAAATGTCTCCAAATGCTAAGTGCTACTTCAAAATACCTACTCTAAAAATCGTACACACTTACATAAAACAATAAAAAGCTTCAACACGACACTTCGATCAATCAAAGACTCTCAGGAAAAAACAAAACGTAAAAATGAGTAAACTTAGACCGACCATATGGTATGGAGGATGGTGTGCTGGAAATATACGCACAGGGCGACACAGGTTCGACTCCTAAATCCATGGCCATTTCGTGTCTTTCCCCCTCCCTCTACCTGCTTCATTTCCTGTCAAAATACTGTCCTGTATGTTTCAAATAAAACCCAAACAATAATAACAAAAATATTGTAAAAAAAAAAAAAAGCTAAACCAATAATAAACATAAAAAAATCTGACTATGTTTTAACTATAATATACTCACTTCACTTCATCCATATGAAGTGACGTCTAATTATTTAAAGAATAACCAAATCATTAAAAAGTATATATTTAGTGTAGTGTGCAGCAAGAGAGACACGGACACACTGTCACTGTTCATGGGCACACTCGGCTTTTATTTAAAATTATGGCACGATTATTGAATAATTAAAAGAGTCACTCAACCGTCGGTTATGGTGGTGAACAGATCAGACGAGTGCGGGCTCCGGGTAGTGCGTTGCGAGTGCTCCAGGGTACCCTCAACCCAAACAGTCCAGTGGCGCGTGGGTTTCTGGACTAGAGATGCGGGATCTCTCCTGTGCTGGTGCATTTACCATGCTGCATGCACCGGGCTTACTGGATCCATGTGCCTCGTTGCCTACTTCTTGGCGAAATATGGGGGGGTCCCGTGCCTGGCACGCTCTTCCGGGGGACGGGAATCCAGCCGAGACACTCCAGACCCTGCAGGTGGGCACCTCCAGGGCTCTTTCAGCTCCATTATGGCAATCAAATTGTTCGTTGCTGCTTCTGGTGGAGGGAAATGGTCCGCTTTCTCCTGCACTGAACAGTGTGACTCCCCGTTCATCGGCTGCGTCAGCTGCACAGCTGTCAAGCATGCGCAGGCCGATGAGTCGCACCTGGTGATGCTTATCAGCCCGCCTACACATTAAATTTTATGAAAAGCAACTTACAGGGAGAAAAAAAATACAAATATCGTAAAATAAGTTCAAATGTTACAAATTTGTTTTTTAATAAGTAAATCGTAGGAGGTTTCAGCTATTTTCAAAACCTATGAGGTGCATTGTGCAAAGAAGAAGAGCTTTAAAGAGGCAATACCTCTCTTGAGAGCCTAACAGCAATCAGATGGCAAATGTCTTTCAGCAACATTATTTAAAGAGTGTGTATTTCAAGTAGTTCTATCTCAAAAATCAACCAGCGTTGTGAATGTTTTTTAGGCAATTGTGTGCTTTACTTTCAGTTGTTAATTTATTGGTCAATAAATAGTCATAGGTAGTAGATAGTGTGTGTTTCCTTCAATTATTTTAATAATCAAGTAATGTACCCTTCATTCTAAAATCTCTCGCTTGTAATATGTGAGCATTTTTACTGTGCAAAACTATGAGAGCAAAAACGATAATTATAATAAAATTATTGTTCATTAATCATAATCAAGCTAAAGTCTTTCAATTAATCAAGATCTTGATTTTAGGTCAATTTTTTTTAGGTCGAATCAGACAGCCCTATTTCAGTAGCCTCTTGTGTTTTTGTGAAATGGACCTTATAACTAACAAATATGCCCATAACGGATTAGTCTGAAATTATATTTTCCCATTGATCGACTAATCTGATGAATGTTTATTATGAGTTTACTTCTCATAATGAAATAATTCATAATTCATCTACAATGAAAATATATTTATATTGCAATACAGACTACTTGTGCTGGAACAATTTTTATATTTTTATTTTTGTTTATAGTCTATCAAGCTTAAGACAAGAAACTAATGTTAAAGGCAGACATTCAAATTATTTTTAGCTAATAACATTTGATGTTTCTTAAAAAAATGAATACCCAGCAAAGGGTATAGTATGCAGTTTTTAACGCAGGCAATTTCCTCAGACAGACGCTGTCACTTTAAGATTCACACTGGAGATTCCTGAACAGCAGTTAACCTTTTTTCATTTTGAGTTCGGAGATTTGCCGTGCGCGAAACCAAACAAAACTGTACTGAGCCAATCAGAGAATGTAGTATATGTATTATATATATAGTAGTAAGTATGTTCCACGCGGTGGTGGTTTTTTATTAATGTAATTTTAGCATTTGACAGCAAGATAGGGGTCTAAGTGGAAACTAATTAAACTCAAACAGTAGATCACACGACTCAAAGTTCATGCCTGGCTTCTTCCCACCAAACATTTCTAGCCACTTGACGAGAGCCATCACCCATTTCATCTGATGTGCTAGTGAGAATTTTTGCTACAATAATAAATGTTCAGTCTTGTGCAAATCCATGAACAAATCAACCAATTAAACTTTATTTGCTCCGTGCTCTTTTAAATGCAGTGAAATTTGACCCCTCTGACCACAAACATAGACAAGACGAAGATGGGTTCAGAGGTAGCACTTTGGAAACAGGAAAATATATGTACAATGGGAGAGTTAGCTCGAAAAAGGCCCCTCCCGCACAATCTACCAGAGGGCAGTGTGAGATCAGGGGATAAAAAGGCCTTAGCAAACTAGCACATATCAGACTAAACACAAAACATTGCCGGTGGAAAGATGTGAAAAAACCTGCATGTAAAAAACCAGCTGCCTTTCATCTATAGAAGAAAGGCTATTGTCCTTTATAAGGAGTGAGAGAATCTTGTCATCTTGTTCTCACTGGAGAGTTGTTTTTGTCCGTAACAACAGCCTTGTCCAAGGACATCTTGAGGAATTGAGGGAAATCCAAATGGCAGAGAAAGTTTTAGTGAGGTTTGGTCTATACCTGTCAATTTCTCAGATATTTTGTGTCCAGCACCGGTCTCCATTTTATCCTACATCTGTTGCATGGCCATCAGTCTCTCTCCGATTCTGTCCAGTTTGCGGTCAAAGACCACAGAGTGAGTCTCAACATCTTTGTCTAATTTAATCTCAATCCTGCCAGCCAGCTTAGTCGAATTTTGATCACTGACCACCTTTGATAAATGCTGAAAACCGAGAAGTCCACAAAATCTGATCAGCACACCCCTGTTATCATAGCTCAGAGTAGGTTTGTCCTCCAGGATTAGAGCACCCAGGCACACTTATTGTGTGGCCACCATTGCATGGCCAGGACCAAAATTTCCAGCAGGGCAGATGGGCTCCCCTGATCCCAAGCTCCTTGTCAAAAAAATGGTGTTGATTGCATTCAGAGACCAGTTGATCAGATCCATAGTTCCTTTAATCGGATAGCGAGAGTCTCTCACATACAGAGAGACTAACACAAGGGTTCCAAGCAAGGGAAAAGATAAGGGAGAGGAGAAGCAACTGCCTTAGTCGAGAGCCAGACAAGAACAATTTTTTCCGATCCATCAAAGTTGGAGGTTAAGATTTGCATTTGGAATGAGGGACATTTTGACTTTGAATAAAAAAGAAACTTGATTGTAAGAGTCTCTGACAGATGTTGTTTTTTTTTTGGTTTTTTTTTTTTCATTTTACAGGCACGTTCCAGGGCCAGTTCACTGGTGGCATGCGGCATGGTTATGGAGTGCGTCAGAGTGTTCCCTATGGCATGGCAGCAGTGGTTTGTTCCCCTCTGCGTAACTCTCTAAGCTCCCTTCGGAGTGAACACAGCAATGGGACGCTTCTGCAGCATGACATCCCGATCATCACTGCCACCAATGCATCAGGGCAGGAAGCCCCAGTCAACTCCCCCATGCCCCTGGGTCCTTCCAGAGGTGGATTCGCCCTCACCCTCCAAGTTGACCCAGAGATGGTCAAGCCCAAAAAGACTGGGCTCTTCCGTCGCAGCTCATTTCTGGGCAAACTGAAGAAATCAGATTCCCGCACTTCCCTCTCCAGCCAGAAGAGCAAGATCAGCTTTCTGCGGAGTGAATCCGCTTTAAGCTCTGCCAGCGATGCCAACTCCACCATCAGCTTGGGAGAGAGCGAGGGTGAAGGCGAGGGTCTAAGTTTCCCCCCAGTGGAAGCTGACATTGATGTCACCACTACTGAAGTCTACATGGGGGAGTGGAAAAACGACAAGCGCTCGGGTTATGGTATCAGCGAACGTTCCAGTGGGCTGAAATACGAGGGCGAGTGGCTGAACAACCAACGCCATGGTTACGGGTGCACCACTTTCGCAGAGGGAGGAAAAGAAGAAGGGAAGTATGTGAACAACATGCTGGTGAAGTCAGTGAAGAAGAAGGTGATTCAGCTAAAGGGCACTAAGATTAAGCAGAAGGTGGAGCGGAGCGTTGAAGGAGCCCAGAGAGCAGCCGCCATCGCCAAACAGAAGGCAGAAATCGCCAACTCAAGGTAAACAGGAACTTCTTTGACCTGCCAGTTCAATCAATTGTAAGTGGTTTACATGATTGAGTCAGGACAGATCTGAACTCTGGTTATAAAGTACTGTTCAAAAGTTTTTGGGAGGTATGAAAAAAACTGTAATCAAAGAATCCTTTCAAAATGGAAGTAAATAAAATAACAGGAATGGGGGGGGGGAAGAAATGACACTTGAGTCCAAGGCACAAGAGAACAAATGTCTTTCAGCAACTATACTTAAAGAGCTTGCAACTTCCTGTTTGTGATGTATTTCCTGTTTGATCTCAGACATCAATCAGATAGTAGGATTATTAATATTATTTTTCTATTACACCACATTTGTCTTCAAAATAGCAGCAGTTGTTCTAGTTTCATGTGATATATTCCAGATGATTTTGTGTATATTCTATAGAAAACACAGGAGAGAATGTGAAATCCAAATCTTTACTGAATAGTACATTTTACAGATATATGTAACTACATTACACAACTCCAAATTCAAACTGCCTTCTCCTAGCAAATAAGCAATTTAAAAAAAACTTCCTGGTCTTTTTATAGACTTTAGAACTTTTTTTTTGAGTTGGAGCATTCCTTCAGTGTCGAACTGCACCTGGTGAAATGGAGGGTTTTCTGCAATGACAAACACACTGGGATCAGTATGACATGTATTTGAAAGTCACACTTATTTATTCACTCAGCTTAACAATAAAGAAAGAATTCTCAAATATTTAGAGAAAAATAGTTTCTAAAAATGCTAGACAACATGAAATTAACCCTTCCATAGCAACACTTGCAAACATTTTGTGAAGGAACTTGGATCGATGATTGTCCAAACATCTTCTAGTACTAACAAAATATCTTCTGTAGATGTAGATTTCTCACATCTGTCTCTACATTTAAACCCAGACACACTATATGAGCGTCGGGTCTATGAGGGGCAATTATTGACTGTATCTTTGAACAAAAACTTGGAACCATTTGCATGCCTCTCTGATGGTATAGCATGATGGATAAGTTGAGTGGCATGGCCTTGTTCCCAAAGACTGGTCAGACATCTTAGGATGGGTATACCTGGGTTTTGCTGGTTTCTCCCAATTCAGGGGCAATTGCATCATTGGACATCTTCCATTTTTGAAGGGAAATTAGCTTTATCTGTCTGCTGCATGAAGTTTCTTCGACTCCTCACTGTTTCTGCTTCTCAAAAGGAGCAAATTGGTTTGAAATCTTTGTCTGGGAGCTTGTCTATGAATCTATGATACCTAGTTGGTGCAGTTTTACTACCTTGTTTCTCGTTGCTGTGCTCAATCTTGCCATCACAACATATTTTTTTCTGTACCTCACCTTGGTAGCAGAGTTTGGCTGTTCCTCGTGGAGGAACTGTTTCTGTTTCAGTTCATGACTGGGTTTCAACCTACATGTGACACTGATGTAGGTTGGTGGATCGTACATTGGGCTAAGATCCTACAACATCCCTGACATAGCCAGTGGATCTATAAGAGTTGATTGTGGTTTGAAAGCAAAAGCTTGTAACACCAAATATTGATATGATTTAAGGGTTTCTTTTGTTTGCTCACTTTGCTTTTATATATTTTTGGAATTTACTAATTTACTACTTTTTTTGAATGTATGCCTAACTCAAAGCATTTTTTCAAAACTGTGCAGTACTGTATCTTCATGAAAGAGAATAGGTTCCTTTAAATTACACTAAAATGCCTGCAGATGATAAAAGATATGATTTGTTCACATAAACTGATAATTATTCATTTTGAAAGCATAAACTCAAATTATATAGAGCCTCTATACTCTATACTACAAGGAGATGGAAAGCACAACGACAGCACTTCTATGTCCTTGGTTTTGTCTAAGTTTATCGATTGATGCTTTCAATTGAGAGTGTTATAACTTCATATGACACATGTTATTACTATGTCAATCATCGACCAATCAGAGCATGCCGAGTGAGAGGTCCTGCCAATTTCATAAACCTGGGTGAAGGATTTCATAGCGTGATAAAATGCGAGTTCAATCAACGTTTTAGAATAAAAAACTCTATATACATTAGGGATGAGGTAGTACACCATTTTCTGTATCTGTATCTGTTAACCATATGAATTATCTGTATCTGTACTCGGAGTGGGCGGGGCCTAACCCGGAAGTGGGTGAGATTTAACCTGGAAGTGGGTCATGTTGTCTTGAAACGGGCGGGGCTTTAACCCGTTTGTTATTTTAAGCATGCAACTGATATGGGTTGACTGTGTTCTACGGATCAAATAGTCCGACACTGTATTTCAGATCTGCATTGTCTTTAATGAAGACCAGTTGTTCCACACGGCTAGGGTTGCATGCTGTGGACTGACCACTTGTAGGTGGACAACTGAGGTGCTGCAGTGCAAAGCGTGTTAGACAGGCAGAGACGCGAGTTGCTTTTACAAAGCACCACGTCTGAACAAACCGCACGCTTACCAAACTCTAATGGTTAAAAAGTAAGTACTACAGACAAACCAAAGTAAAAAACAAACCTGATGCTGAAGAAACCCTAAACGTTAATGGAAAAAAACCTGCAAACCTGAGTGAGTGAGTGAGAGAACAGAGAAAGAGAGAGAGAGAGAGAGAGAGAGAGCGCAGTTCTCTTCTCTTCTCAGTGTTCTGTGCGTGTAAGCATAGCGGGGTATATTTGTAGGGGAGGGGCGCTGTGACTAGCCTATCACAGAACGCAGACACAGTAAACTACCCAATGAGAATTTTTATTCAATCCGAGCACGGATATTGACTCGTATGATACGCGTCAAAAGTGCTTTATCCGTGCCGAGTATATATAAAATAGCGAATAACGAATACTGGAGTTAACTGCTAGAAACAGTTTTGTTATTTTCTAAAAAACTTGTGGAAGGTGTGCAAACAATTTTTCTACAAGGCAAAAACACAGCAGCTTCTTTTCTATTCTTGGCGTCTCTCTGGCGTCTAGGCCTCTCTCCAGACATGATAAAGAGGACTCTAACACACAGACACTAATAATACAGCTTCCCTCCTGGGTAAAATATTTAGATTTGCACACACTACTGACAGCATCTGCAGTTTATCATCCAGATGCTTTTGCTTATAAAGCACAGGCCAATTTCAGGTGCAATGACTTTGATCAGATCATGTCTCCTTGTAAGGAGATTCACTGATCAAAGATGAATAACCGTGAGATGCAGAGCACTGATGACACTCACAGCATTAAAAGTATACCTTAATGTAAAAATTGCTCTTTTGTTCTTAAAGTAGTGCTCATAAGTATATACACCCTGGCAAAATGATGGATTTCTTGGCCATTTTTTAGAAAATACGAAAGAAAACTTTAGTTAGTGGTTAGGTGAAGCCATTTATTGTCAAACAAATATGTAAAACTCTTTTAAAATCTTAATGACAACAGAAACGTTCCAAAAGACCCTGATCAAAAGTTTAAAGCTCTTAATATTGTGTATTCCCCCTTTAAATTCAATGACAGCCTGAAGTCTCTTGAGGTAGTTGTCGATGAGGTTCTTTATCTTCTCTGTTGTGTGATGTGGAGTGGGGCCAATCAGCGTCTCCAGGTGCTGCCCGTTGACGCAGGCAAACATAACGGGCAGCACCACACCTGTGAAGGACACCAATCAAACGGCGACAAACAGGGTTCTGCAAGGAGAGACCCACACACCTTCAGGAGGAAGTGCTGGGAGGACCTGGAGTGGCGCAACTCTGCCGAGCCCGACTGTGGTGCGGACAGGCCGGCTGAGTCGCTGCCCTGGAGGAGACAGTCACCTGTGGTGCCACAAAGACACTGCGACAGGCCTCTCAAGCTCGACGAGCCAAGAGAAGGCAGGGGACACAGAGGGCGGAGCCACAACGCCATCAGGGTGTGGCTACTCTGTGCTCCCCAACAAATCATGGATTCCTCGTTTTAATGGCTAGAGATGCCACCTCCACCATTTTAACATGTTTTAGCCTTTTTACTCCAAGTGTATTTAGTAAATTGCCCTGTTGGGGTTTACAACTGTGCCTTCGAGTGTCCGTCTCTCTCTCTTGCCACCCCTGACTGTTGGTGAAGCATCCCATTCTACTTGGAAAAAACCTGAAAGTGCACATTTGAGTTCTCCCCAGAGTGGTTCAATGATATTGAGGTCAGAAGACTGAGATCTGCTCCAGAACCTTCACTTTGTTATGATGGAACCGATGACGAGTGGAACTTGTGTTTTGGACCGTTGTCGTGTTGGAATGTTCAGTAACGTCCCATGCGCAGCTTCCAGACTCATGATGCACATTTTCCTCCAGTATCCTTTGAGAACATGCTGCAGTCATCTTCCACCAATTCTGACCAAGTTTCCTCTGCCTTTAAAGCTCACACATCCTCAAAACATCAGTGACCCGCCTCCGTGCTTCACAGTGGGGATTGTGTTCCATTCATGTTGACTCCTCTCCTCTCCAGTTTATGGTTGTGGCCAAAAAGTTCAATTTTGTTCTTATCGCTGCAAATTAGTTTGTTCCAGCAGTTTGGAGCTTGTCATAATTGTACCAGTTTTTTGTCCTATGTGAGACATATTTTGAAGTAAAAGAGGACCAAACTAAATATCTAAATCTAAATAACTAATTAACCTTTGAGAGAGCTGAGCTGAGCTCAGAGACAATAAATAGTGTCTTGCAGAGTTTGTTCAGGGGCTCTAGTGTAGCCGGTCTGCTCTAATCATAGTGTGTTTGGATGAGCAGAGGGTCTTGTGTGGAAGCTGAGACTCCTCGGAGGCCACGGTTCTGGGTGTAAATGACGCACGGGGGTCTGGTGTCAAAAAAGGAGGCCTGCCTAAAAAAGGACAGGCCCTGTTGCTGGATCACAATCACAGGGGAATGCGACAGCTGACGGGCCCTTCTGTCCTCGCTTTCTTACACACATCAACCAGACTGAACCAAATACCCACCACGGCTCTGCAACAGAAATTCTCAATGAGTATATTTACCCTAATTTACGGCTCAACACATTTGTATCATTGTATGTTATTTAAGCTCAGGATTTAAAGGCATCAAAGTTGGATTCAATTCAACAACCCAAAATATATTATTATACGTTTCAAAAAACTGAACTGCCAGATAATGCAAATTTCTAATCACGCGGCAGGAACTCGTGTGTCATGTACTTCTTGAAACAGGAATCATTTTTGTATTTACCAATTAAAAAGAGTGGAACAATAATCGTTGTCATGATGAAATTGCAAATCATCGTAACAAAAACATGACAAGAGGCTCTTTTGAAGTTCTTCGTATCCAAATATACCAAAAGAAACATAAGTGTCTCTACTTACCAACCAAATTGAGATTCGCAGCAAGGTGCTCTTCATTTGGGTTTTTGTCATTGGCACCACACGTTCGTTCTGAAATGTGAGCTCCTGTTGGTGCCCATGGTTTTAGAGCGAGGTGCTTTGTCGCACAAAACTTCGGAACGGAAATTCCGATTGTGTGTAGAGGCCTTAAAAACATCGACATTAGCTTAATCACCAAACAGTTTGACACCCATGGAATTATTTTCTCCAAAAATACTGTAGCAAAATAACATCATGCCCTTTTCAGAACATAAAAACCACAATAAACACATAAGAATTAAAAAACTTCAATGCACTTCAAATGCACATGCTATGAATGTTCATTTTGATACAGGAACTAAAACGGCATGGCAATTGCACGCTCAAAGAAAAGTGTTTAAAAAAACACCCACACCCCACTTCACTCAATGTGACCTCCTATTGATTTCAATGGGATTTTTTTTTGAATAATAAAAATATTATAAAATCACAGATACATGGCAGCTGTACCAAAAGTAATAGCTCACTATTCCTCAACACGCTGAGTGATTGACGCTTTTGTGATCCTTAGAGCTTAAAAAGTCAGAAAGACCAGGTTGTAGTTTATCTATCTTAAAGTGGAGGTTATCTGTCTGTACAAGAACATACTGCAAGTATTTGAAGAAAGGGTTAAAAAGAACAATTAACTTATAATATAGCCATTGAAAATAATTGGGAAAAGGAAACTAAAATATTGTGATATGGGGAACATTTTTATGTCACTGACTCCAAAACGGCAGATCTATATCTCAGTTTCAGAGAATGCTAGGAACATTAAACTTGGTATCACTCATAATGATAAGGGTAACTTTTAATGGCATCATCGATTTCCCCCTAGCAACCACATTGTTTACCCTAGCAACCGATTTAAAAAAATCTGTAGCTCAGCTGAGGAAAATCATTGTTAAATACGATAAAGTTTATTTCTCTCCTAGTCACAAGGGGCACGTTTTTATAAAATAGTTTTGAACGGACAACATCTTATTGCCTTGCAAAACTGTAGCCATCTAATTATTTCTAAAGCACATTTCCAGCAGCACAAACAAATGTTTTATAAGGGGCACAATTACACACAGGGGGAAAAAAATCATGTAAACATGGAAAAATAGTCATACACCATAGACATAAAACAATTTTACGTCTTTAATATCAATGACCGATTGAGTTTAAGCTGTAAAAGCCTGATAGGTCTTAAATATCTACAAGAATGTCCCCATATGAGGCTAATATGATTTTTTTTATTAATAAATGATTCCAATTTACGCCTAAATAGCCATTCAGATTTATTTTGATTGGTTAGATGAATAATCAGTGCCGACACATTCTCCCAAGGAACTTCTATATAACTTCTTATTTCTACATCAAGACACTATATTATTGGCATACCAATGCTATTATTTCCATGACGGAACCATGAAAAACACCAGCCAAGGAATGCACAAACGACTGTAAATGAATATCCGTGAGGGTGAGAAGGTTTCGAGAGTTTCTGAGGCTGCCAGCCCAACTACAGCATCTTTAAGTGGCCTGGTTATTTTCATCTCAGGATAGCATTACAGCATGCTCACAGTTAATCCTTCATGCTGTTTTTGTATGAGAAAAGCACTAAAAGAGAGGAACTTTGCTCCAGCCCAACAGTAAATACATCTTCTGAACCAGTGGCACACCCAATCCAAATTAATCTATGCAATTTATCTGTGTCAAAAGCATGCAAATTTCTGTGGTTTCATTTATGCCCCAAAAGCAGTAAGTTGACAGCCATCGACAGCTGCTCACCCGACTGAATGGTCCTCTGGTCTTGGTGTACTCACTTGACCGAGTGACCTTGTGGATCTGGGGAACTCACTTGACAGAATGGTCTTCTGGTTCTGGGGTACTCACCTGACCGAACGGTCCTGATTCTGGGGTGCTCAACTGACCGAATGGCCGTCTAGATGTGGGGTACTCAATAGACCGAATGGTCTTCTTGTCCACGGGTACTCACCTGACCGAGTGGTCCTCGGGATCCGTGGCACACACCTGACCAAATGGCCCTCTGGTCCTGAGGTATTCACCTGATCAACTGGCCCTCAGTATTCAGGGTACTCACCTGACCAGATGGTCCTCTGGTCCTGGGGTACTCACCTGACTGAATAGTTATCTGGTTCTCTGCTGCTCACCTCACCAAATGGTCCTCTGGATCTAGGGTACTCACCTGTCCGAATGGTCCTCTGGTCCTGGGGTACTCACTTGACCGAGTGGCCCTGTGGATCTGGGGTACTCACCTGACCGAATGGTCCTCTGCTTCTCGGCTGCTCACCTGATTGAATAGTCCTGATTCTGGGGTACTCACCTAACCGAGTGGTCCTCGGGATCCGGGGTACTCACCTGACCAAATGGTCCTCTGGTCCTGGGGTACTCACCTGGCCAAGTGGTCCACTCGATCTGGGGTACTCACCTGACCAAATGGTCTTCTGGTTCTCCACTGCTCACCTGACTGAATTGTACACTGTTTCTGGGATACTCACTTATTCGGATGGTCCTCTGGTTCTGGGGTACTAACCGGTCTAACTATTTAAATATTAATGATATGCATCGTCAAAGTATAAAGCCCTTCCTTTGGCTTTGCTATCGCTTAGCTCTACTCACGGTTCACATTTGTGTTGAGGAATCAGGAAATTAAACAACTGATGAGTCAGCGCTCATAATTTTCTCTACAATGTTACACATAGGCCCAACTTTACTGGAAAGGTGGCCAAAGCACGCCGAGAAGAGCCGAGCTGTTACCGACTTGTAACAGTTTTTTGCAAAATGCAAATTACAGCAAAACTTTACTATTAGGTAATTTTTTACTAATATTTAACTAATAGCATTTTTTTTCTAAAAATACATTTTTTTAAGAGACATAGTTTGTTCATGACCTAGCTTTCCAATTACACTCATGTACTTCCCTGTGATGTTTCCTCACACCATCGAATTGTTTGGAAAAAAGGTGTGGTCTGTTTCTTCGTGCTCGTATCTCACCCAGTGAGCTGCAGCGTGTTAAAAGAGTGATTTATTTTAGTTTCCAGTTCAATGGGTGAAGAGAACACCCTGATTTGCTATAAATACCTCCTGGTCATCTGACTCCCAACACTCATCTAGCTCTTGTATTTACATCAAACACAGTGCAAGCTTCCCCTAGGAACCCCAGGTCATCGGGGTCTCTGGAAGATTCTCCAGCATTATTGTTTATCTCTACAGAACCCTCACATTGACTGAGCTGAGGACTGCATTGAGTTCTTAAGTGCTGAGTGGATGTTAACTGTGCTTTTTATAGAGCAGACAACTGCTAACCCACCTCTCCAAATAAAGACAGGACGTCTTGGGTTGCTTTGGTTTGACTAGTTGGATATGGTTTAAAAATCACACAATCCTTTCCTCTCAAATAGGCCAGAAATATTATAAGTAATGTTTGTTGTATGTGTAAAACATTTAATATATCAAGTGCAAAGATTTAAAGCACATCTTCGTTGAACAGTGGTTGTTTTGGTGGTGCTGAGTTCATGCATGGTTTGATCATTTGCAGGAGTGATGATAACATCTCTGTGGATTTGTTTACATTTAATCTATGAATTAAAACAGATCGATTTAATTCTCTCCCAGATAAATAATTAAAAGTTGAAATGAATGCATGGGATAAAAAAAATAAATAATAATAATTTTTTATAAAATCATAAATAAATACATTTAATTCACATATTTCTACTTTTCGACACATCTGAATTTATTTCAATTTTATTTATTGCCAAAGTAATTTTGTCATGTGTATTTATTGTCAGTTTACTTCAGTCTAAGCCATTTACTCAATCTTTTGTTTGTTTATAATGATATTTATTTATGTATTCATTCATATGTGTATTTATTTGGCATACATTTATAATAAATAGTTAAATACATAGAATTAAAAACTAAGAAAGGATAATTAAATATATGCTTAAATAAATAAATGTACTAATAAATCTATGAATAAATGTTTTAAAAAATGTACAAATAAAATAATAAATTAATAAATGTAACTAATGTAAAGTATTTCTAGTTTTCGACCTTTATTAATGCTGTTTCTCTTTTCCCCCCTTTATTTATTCCCAGAATATTTTTTTTTTCTGTGGACTGTTGTACAGTAGTGTAATATTATATATAGTTATGTGGGCGGTCCTAAGTTCAGTCTTAGCCATTTATTTATTCTTTTATTTAATCATTTATTTGTTTAGAAATATATATTTTTATGTATTTATTCAGTTTGGTTATTAAAACATTATTCTTGGTTTATCAAACTTCTCTGGACAATAATATAATATAATATAATGTAATGTAATGTAATATACTAAGGCGACACGGTGGCGCAGTGAATAATATAATGCTTGTTTTTGTTTTTCAAATGGATAGTCACAAAAAAAATCTTTCATTACTGAACAATGACCTTGAGCATAATGTATAAATACAACTGGAAAATAAATTTCTTAAAATTTTAATTTGGTACAATGGACTAAAAAAAGAATGCTAATATTAGTCTTAGCTAAATACCATTCAGGACCTCAATCTTTTGATTAAATCGTGTGCATTAACCACCAACTAACTGTTTCCCTTGCCATCTGCAGAACAGCCCATGCAAAGAGCAAAGGAGACGCTGCAGAACAAGCTGCTATTGCAGCTAACAATGAGTCTAGCATCGCCCGCGTGGTCGCTCGAGAGCTCTCCCCTTCCTTCCATCAACCAGGTAGATTAAAGCTTTTCTTGTTTGTTTCATTTTCTGCCTTAAATTTTCTTTTTAAAATGTTCTCTGAGATTTAAATGCTAACGTAATCAAGTATTTAGCCAAATACATATTGTATTTCGACAGCGTTCAGTGTAGAACAATGTTTTGGGTATCTTTAAGACAAAACATACACCATCACAAAATCTCTGACATATAGGTTGTTATATTAAAAATTGCTGATAGATAGAAGCACCTTATTGAGGTTTTCAACCAAAAACAGCTCAAGGCAGAAATTTTGCGAGAAATGTCCATAGAAGGAATGCACAATAGTTGCAATCAACTAACATTTGACTAGAAAGTGCATGTTTCATTACTGCAAAGACTGATCCCAAGTCAGTTACTACGGTCAAAGATGGGATTGTGGGAGTGGCAGCATCTCTGTATGGTGTTTCCCATTTTGTCTTCATGGATCGTATGGTTCCAAAAGAAATTGTACAAAAGCTTTGCTAGTAAACAGTATGACACTTACAAATAACATTACTACATATCAAATAAGAAAGATTTAATGTTTGGTTTTGGGAGTCTCCAACAATAGCTTGACACTTTAATTGCCTTTTAATGCACATTTACATTTTTCCTGTATTTTACAATGACTTCTACACTTTTATGTTTGCTTGCAAAAGACAACCTATTGTTATTCGTCGTTAACTTTGGCCAAAAAAAACTTAATTTAAAAGAATTTCCTCCTAGACCAAATTTTGCCAAGATATCCAAACTAGTCTGATTTGGGTTGCTACATCTTTTCAGACTGGAACTACTAAAGGAATTCTGGGAAATCAATGAGAATGCTGGGAATTTTCCCATTGACTCAAACTGAGAACCTCATAGAAACTTCAAACCGACCATACTTGTGGAGTTTATCAGTGTGTGCAAGGACATACCAACCACTGTGCAAAAGTATTTGCTCTAGATGGGCTTAACTGTTTACCTTTGACGTATAAATGAAAATAAATGAGAAAGAGCAAACGATAATCATATAGCAACAAATTAAATTAGTTATTTCATCATTGTTATACATCACTGACAACTTCCTAGCAACCACATTTTCTAAACTCCATCTCAGCTTTGGTAAATGATAAGAGATATGGGGGTTGGTTTATAGAACTTATAGTGACAAAGGCAATCTTAAATTATACTGACCCCTACATAGCAACCATTTTGGCATTTCACTATCTCAGCCATGGCGAATAATAGACATGGGGGCTACATTTTTATATTGTACTCATATTGCCATGGGGAACTTTGTATGATGATACTAATTCCTCCATAGCGACCAAAATTCTACTATGGCAACCATTCCGTTTTGCTAATAAAAACACTTTTAAATGAAATAAACTGGGGACTGAGCGTTCTGGTGGGGGGATGACAATTTGTTTCACTGACTCTGAATATATAATTAAATAAAAAAAATCTGTATAAAGCCATAGCAATTATGTCAAGGTTCCGATTTCAAAGGGGAGAATAGGAGGTTGCTATTCAGAATATTGTCTGGATATTAAACCAAGGAACATGTTTTCTAATAGACCATGTGCCATTCTTTTCCATCAGGTCCTGAGTATATGAAAAAACGAGCCTTGCAGGAGGTTGCAGAGAGCAATGAGAACATGGAAACAGGGATTCACGAGCCCATGTTGTCTGAGGATTCCTTACCGACACCTCCGGAGAGCCCCTTTCTGAATGAGATGGAAAGTCTTAGACCAAGCTCCACATCTCCACCTACCCCCTCACCCACTCCAGTAATAGTGCCTCAAGCCCCCAGCAGAGAAGATGCTAACCTCTTGAGTCCTAGCGGCTGGAATGGAGACAGGGCAAGTCGGGGAAGTGGTAGCAAAGGTAGCAGTCGTGCAGGTAGTCGGCCAAACAGTAGACCCACCACCCCTGCAACAGTTCCCACTCCTGAACCTCCTCCAGAGGACCGTCCTGCTTCAGTCAGTAAGGTCCCATCTCGTACACCTAGCCGACAGAGTGCTAAAGCAGAGCAAGGTTCAGACATGGAAATCAAAGCTCTGCAAAAAACGGATCTGGAGCCCAAAGTAGCAGACCCTGCTCCTGTTAAACCGGTAAGAAACAGCCTTATCCTTCCCAGCAACGAAGAAGAGCCACCTCGCACTGCCCCAAAACTGGCCCCAAGAGCAGTCACACCGGAGCCTAAGGCAGTGGAAGTCAAACATAAAGCTGAAACAAGGGAGCTTGAAAATGAGCGTCCAGCTTCTAAGACTGAAAGCAAGCCTGGTTCTAGTGCAGACGTCAGGGAGGAGAGGAAATTTGTCAATAAAATTGAGCCAAAACCTGCAACAAAACGAGAACCAAGTCCTGTTCCGAAGCCTGAGCCAAAGCCATTGCCTAAACCGGAACCGAAACCTGCGGCCAAGCCAAAACGAGAACCAAGTCCTGTTCCAAAGCTTGAGCCTAAGCCATTGCCTAAACCAGAACCTAAACCTGTGGTCAAACCAGTTGCCAAGGTGGAGGCAAAAAATGAGATCAAACAGAGGTCACTAGTCAAAGTCCCAAGCGAAATGACACAAACGTCAGTGGAACTAGAAGAGGTAAGCCAAACTAATTTTCCTTGAGACCAAATAAACACCTGAAAAAGTCTTGCTTGTATGAAACCGACCATGAACTGTTCATATAATTGAGAAATTTTGTAAATAAAAGTCCAGTTTAATTCGGAAGGACGGGGAATTTCTCCTCCACACTTATATATACTATACACGACTTGGAGATTTTACGACCTATGCAATTTCCAGAGTATTCTTCCACTCATTAGCTGAGTTGTATGATTTTTAACCACAGAAAGATAACCCTAAATGTGCACCCATACCCTAACCCTCCTGAAGACCTCTATTGAACCAGTTCAGAAGTTAGACTAGAATCAAATCGAACACCCAAAAACTCCCTTTCATGTGTCACCACTACTTTGGGACAGCATTTCTACAAACCTGCCCTTGGAACATACATCGCTGAACCCTGTGGATGTCACCATTACTAAACTGTGACAACACCTGGCTCTACACATCAGCTTAAAATAAGAGAATGCAGGATCTAAATTAGTTGCATCAAATGTTTCTGAAAGGCCATTGTCCTGAAGAGCATGGCTCCAAATTGTCCAAAAATGCTTTAGGCATTTTAGTCCTATGATACTTCTGGTAGCTTTCCTAAAACTGAAAAAGTATCTGATGTTTCATAGACTTGATTGTTTATAGTTCCAAGTTGAACTCTCCGAAAACGTCATACCTTACCAGATTTGTGAACGTATATCAAGATTACGTGGTTAGTTTGGATATAACACAGGAAACAGAAGCCAGGGCTTCCAGGACAAGAATAAAAACACCTTGGCTCAAAGATATTCATTCATTCATTTGAGTGATCTGTAATGGGGAGTTCAGACTGCATGTTGTTCAATTCACACTGTCTGTGAATTACAGACATTACTGTCTGGTGTAGTATTCGGTCGCTGCACAATATATCAGCGATAGGGGATTTCCCACCACTTAACCTTCAAACAAGTCAAAACTTTGTCCCATGTCTGCAAACTACGACTTGCAACTAAAAACCTGTGGGAAGTGACTTGAAGACAATGTGAGGTCATGTGTGCAAGAGTGAGATTATTATAATAATAACAAGCATGCAACTTTTTTAGGATTTCTTGAGTCTAAATGAACCAAGAAAAAAACCTTTATAGCGAAGCCATTGTTGATATTGCCAGCTATAGCTTTGTAACAGCTTCCCTTTGTCTTAGATGTTGGTCTCCAATCGGCTGCTGGTATTGCAGACATTATTTTAAGTCCGAATACAATTCACACTTCACAACTGTGAACCGCCAACAAGTCTCCCGATCCTTCGCCAACTCTCTTAGATCACATCGTTCATAGTGCACAAGAACCAATTTGCCCATGATTTCAAGCAGTTGTGGGCAATTTATCAAAACCTGGCAGTGACTTTAAATCAAGATATAATCGTACAGTCATTGTAGGGTCATAGGGTTTTGCCAGCTCACTTTATGCGAAAGGTAGGCTACACCCTGGATAGGTCGCCAGTCACAGGGCATTTAAAGATGTATTGAAATAAAATAAGGCATCTTAGAAAAGTAGTTGAGGGCTGGTTCTTAAACCTAATCTGGGTACTATGGTCCCTCTCATCCTACACCCTGAAATATAGACCAGGAGTGTCTGAAGTTGCTCCTGGTAGGCTGTTGCCATGCTTTACCATCCAACTTTATGAATGATACCAAGTAATCCTTGTTGGCTTTTAATGGTGTGTATTTGGAAGCAGCTTTGGACACTCCAACGCTAAAGTCCTTAATTCATTTAGCTCACTAAAAGTGGGAACTTTTTCTTCTTAGAGTCCAAACACGATTATGATCTGCATGGTCATTTTCCTGAACATCGGATTGGCAATACTTTTCGTTCACATCTTGTCTTGAGGTGACAAAGCATAAGGTGAGATCCTACATCACTCCTAATCGTTGATTACTTTACATTTTTCTAAATAAATGTACACTTTCTTAACACTTTTCCAGCCAAATACATGCAGGTGAAAGAAGCTAACATGGGGAGCTGTAAGGATGCACTGTGCTCCATGCACAGCTCTGTTGTCCATTCATCCAGTTTCAGAGCACTCTGAAGAAGGGTGCCATCTGTAATCAGACAGAGTGCTCCCAAATGATCAGTACACCTCCGTGCCTGAACATTACAGAATAAAGCAAATCTCCATATTTGCTTTTTTAATGAAAGGTACTGCTGACCTTTCAGGTTTTTTCAAATTGAATGCAGTTGGAGCCATTTCATCCAGACCAAGGGCTTAAATCACATTTTGCACAATCATTACACTCATCCTAGAGAGCATGCATGTCATTTGGCATGTAATACTCATGTCTGGAGAATAAAAGATAAGTTGTGATGTTACAAAATGGGTCGATGTGTTTTCTGATGTAGTTTTCGATCACTAGAGCAAACACAAGTGCACTTTATGCTCGCATGGGATTTAAATGTCAGAGGTTTTATGCAAATACACATTTGATGTCTTAAAGTCACCTTGCATTTTGCTTTAACAATCAAAAAAATAGATTTAGATTGCAAAATTTTTAACAATGGAACAGTTGGGAGGAGGCTTAATAAGAGACAGATGCACTTTGATCAGAAAATGCGGTGGAAGATGCAATTCCCGTTATAAAAATATCCAAAGGTTTGTGAGGGTTTTCATCAAAAGTGGGGAATGATATCATACTATACTGTGAATTGGTGATTATTTTTATACAAAAGAATGCAACATAAAACATTCAAAAATGTATTATTTGTCATGCAAACTTTGTTAAGTTGCATGCATGCTTAATTGAATGGTTCTTTTGATTTCTAAATTTACTTAACAATGCACACTTGTGATTTCCTACGAATGAGATGTTATTAATAAAACAAGAGTTAATCTATTTTAATCTAATTGTTAGCGGGCCAGATTTTTGCGACAATCTTTATTTTATTACAAATCCCAGCAAAATGCATTTTAGTTACTGTTTGTATTTGACTTTTTTTGTGAAATTGACCTATGAAAGTCTATTTTCAGATGTTGACCTGGTACATAAATACATTTGTGTGTTCCCGGACTGTTTGTTTTTGTGTTCCCACAGCAAAAAAGAAATACATTGTTATGCTGCTCAAACTTTGGCTTTTCTTTTGTTTTTCCAGATGAAGTCTTGATTCAAAACATTTAAGGCACACAGGAAAGATGGAACCCTTCATTATTGCAATAGGTCTTTCTAGAGCAATGCTGCCCTCTGCATTTAACACAAAGAAACAGCAGCAAAAAAAACAGGCAGGAAGCATAAAGATAGAAACTTCAAGTTCTACGATTAAAAATAATAATAATAAATAAATAATTTTGTGTTAATTTCCCATTTTTTTTAGTTTACATTATTCGTATTACCTGATGCTCAAAGAACCCTCTAATATGAAAATATTAAAAAGTATTCCAGCCAGGGAAATGGACCACGACCACTAACACAACCGCTTCCTCGTTCTTTGTAATACATTGCTTTTATTACCGGTTTCATTTTCTGGACTTTGTGAACGATGTATTTTGTTTACGAAAAAACTAAATCAAGCGTTACCTGAAAACTAAAGAAAGGTTCAAACAGTTTAAGGCTTTGTACAGACATTATGGCAGTAAAAAAACTAGTTACGTTGTTTACATCACCATGGCCGTTTACCAACTATAAGCCAACACTATTTCATTTCATGCAACGTTACAAGGACAACACGAGGGCCAAGGGCCACCTATAGCTTGGCGATTAATTTTAAAGTAATCGAAATCCTCATTCAGAACTTATCTTTGTTTACATTTTTACAAGTCGACTACTTTCCCTTTACAAACACTTCGCGGTGTAGTCAGGTGACCCTGCTCCGTGAATGTCTTTTTTTTTAGGCAATTTGTGCTTTAATATCAGTTAATTTATTGTTCGATAAAGTCATAGATGGTAAACAGTGTGTTTTTTTTTTAATTATTTAAAATCGAGGAGTGTACCCTTCTAAATTCTGTCACTTGTAATATGTGGGCATTGATAGTGTACAACAGTTCTCAGTGAACTATGAGGGCAAAAATTATAATAAAATAATCTTTATATAATAACCGAGTCAAAATCTTCAAAGAGTCCCGACTAAACCTAATCTTCTCATTTGTGAGATCAAATACCCCCATTTGGTCCAGCAAACTAAACAATCCTATACTGTGCTGTAACTTGTCTGTCTGCTCGACTTTATGAAAGATTGTCACAAGAGATTAGCACAAACCATGTCTAATTATATTCGCTCTGGACAGTAGTAGGACCCATTGCTTCTTCTCTCACTCAGGCACTGCTCAATTTTTTTTTACATCCCCATAAAAGGAACTTCTAGCCTCAAGTGTGAACAATTATTATACATTACAGTGAAGGATGCACTGGCACATCTATACACCATACAATGGCCCCAAACATGGAACTACTGTATTACTAATGTCAAATACATGTGCACGTTTTAGACTCATTTTTATTGAAAATACAACTGTGGAAAGAATGGTAATAGGCAAAATTTCAAAAAGGCTCAGCACAGACAAAGATCTTAAACAATATAGCTAGTGAACATTTCCAACCAGAAAATTTTTTTTTTATCTTTTTTTCTGTTCAGTGATAAGTTTGAGAATTCTAATGGATGCACTTACCAGCGTTCAAATACTAGATGAAGGGACTACATCAGAATGGTGTACAAAATGGTTTTATTGTATTTTAAGAGCATACTGCCATACAGAAGGCAGTTTTCAAAAGAAAACAAAAAGTGCAACAACAAAACAGTGGACAGGAAAACAATCAGCAGCAGGAGTGAAAACACCCTAATATTCTTCACCTTCATCTTCCTCTTCTTCTACACTCTCAGCCCCAACCTCCTCATAATCCTTCTCAAGGGCAGCCATGTCTTCTCTGGCCTCGGAGAACTCGCCCTCCTCCATACCCTCACCCACGTACCAGTGCACAAAGGCACGCTTGGCATACATAAGATCAAACTTATGATCCAGACGAGCCCAGGCCTCAGCAATAGCTGTGGTGTTGCTCAGCATGCACACGGCCCTCTGTACTTTAGCCAGATCTCCACCTGGAACCACAGTGGGAGGCTGGTAGTTGATGCCAACCTTGAAACCAGTGGGACACCAGTCCACAAACTGGATTGTACGCTTGGTCTTGATGGTGGCAATAGCACCGTTCACATCTTTGGGCACCACATCACCACGGTACAGCAGACAGCAAGCCATGTACTTGCCGTGACGTGGATCACACTTCACCATCTGATTGGCTGGCTCGAAGCAAGCATTGGTGATTTCAGCCACAGAGAGTTGCTCATGGTAAGCCTTCTCTGCTGAGATCACTGGGGCATACGTTGCCAATGGGAAGTGGATACGTGGATAGGGCACCAAGTTGGTCTGGAACTCTGTGAGATCGACATTGAGAGCACCATCGAACCTAAGAGAGGCTGTGATGGAGGACACAATCTGACTGATCAGCCTGTTGAGGTTTGTGTAAGAAGGACGCTCAATATCGAGGTTCCTTCGGCAGATGTCATAAATGGCCTCATTGTCGACCATGAAGGCACAGTCAGAGTGTTCGAGGGTGGTGTGGGTGGTCAGGATGGAGTTGTAAGGCTCTACCACAGCGGTGGAGACCTGAGGAGCTGGGTAGATGGAGAACTCCAGCTTGGACTTCTTGCCGTAGTCGACAGAGAGACGTTCCATCAGCAGAGAGGTGAAGCCAGAGCCGGTTCCACCACCAAAGCTGTGGAACACCAGGAATCCCTGGAGACCTGTGCACTGGTCAGACTAAAACACAACTCATAATAAACACATGACCTCAACGTGCTTTAATGTCAATTGCAATGTTACCTACCAATTTGCGAATACGATCTAAAACCAGGTCTATGAGTTCTTTTCCGATGGTGTAATGACCACGAGCGTAATTGTTGGCTGCATCTTCTTTTCCTGTGATGAGCTGCTCGGGATGGAAGAGCTGACGGTATGTCCCAGAGCGTACCTCATCTAAACAAATATGTGATCCAGAAGAATTTAGGAGGCTTTACACAACATTAACCTCACAAAAGGGTCACTAGTTTTACCGATGACCGTGGGCTCCAGGTCTACAAACACAGCTCTAGGGACGTGCTTTCCAGCTCCAGTCTCACTGAAGAACGTGTTGAAGGAGTCATCACCACCTCCAAAGGTTTTATCACTAGGCATCTGCCCATCCGGCTGGATACCATGCTCAAGACAATACAGTTCCCAGCAGGCATTGCCAATCTGGACTCCAGCCTGACCAACGTGGACAGAGATGCACTCACGCTGCAAAAAAAATAGATTTGTGAAGTAAGTTAATATTTTAATAAGTTAACAAGCTTACAATGATTAGACAAAAACAAAAAAAATCCTAATATGGAATTTCCAGAAACTACTAAACAAAGACCAGGCAGAAAGTGTCTACACCGCAGATCAGAAACCTCATCACCAAATCCCTAACACCACAAACTGCTGAACAAACAGATCAGCTCTTGTTCCAAAAAAAAAACAAAAAGCTGTACTCTGCAGTTGCCTCCACATTTGAAGTATTTACAGCTAAAGGGTTATAGAAAGGATTCAAAAGCACAAGAATTTGCCTTTATAACGCAATATTCAATAAAACCTTTACACAAAATATAACATAAATAAAGACAGCACAAAGCTAGAGGTGGAAGTAGCTTCAAACACTGTCAGTTCTATGGTTGGTAAAGGGTTCTGTTCGAGTTTGTCCAGTCCAGGAACCATTTTTAGCTCAACCATGAGGGACTTATTAAGCTTTAACCCTTTTTAAAAAGAACTCCAATTGATCTGGTTTCTTCAAAGATCACATGGTTTTTGACTCACTTCTTTTTGCAGAAGGCCCGAACATGTTTTTTTTTTTACCAGCCGAAACAAAATAAATATTCAGACAAATCCTGAATAGATCTTGTGATCATGATTAGCACTTTCACAATTCAAGGGAATAATCCATTTGTAAAAACAACATGCTAAACTATACTTTTCTCCAGTAGATTAACTTTTCCAGCATTGATCATAATAACTTCCTTTTTTAACTATTTAAAAACACTCCACCAAAATGATACAAGCATGGAGCTTTCAAATAGAAATCATACATTACAGATAATACATAAAAGTGTAAAAGAACTTTATTTAATACAAAATATTTTGACAACTTCAGTAAAGAGGATCCCTGCCAAATAACTTACAATGCCATTCCAATTAACTATGACACAGGGACAAACGTTCAAACAGCTTTCTACTTACCATTTTAAATAACTTTACAGCTATGAGTCGATGAAATGAGAATCAGATCGTTTTCTAAACGCTCTCGCAAGCTGACTTTTATGAGTCTGCTGAGAGATACATGAATGAACTAATGCGTCGGGAGGTGGCAGTATTTATACTTTTTTTCTCTCTGTGGTGAGCAACACAGAGCGTGCTCGTAGATTAGTCACATCCTGTCCGACACCCATTGGTTAAAAAAGAGCACGTGTCACCCCATTGGCTGATCCTCAGATTTAAATAAAAACGGTTCTGTCGCGGTCAGGGTCGGTCAATGAGATGCTTCAAGGTAAACGAACTTGAGAAGAAAAGGGCAGTTGATATGCTTTATAAAATTATTAAACTCGAGCAAATTGCTCTCTTTTATTAATTAGTTTAAAGACGGTGTGTATGATAGAACTTCTCATTATGGGAGGCACTATGGGTTCCATTCATCTGTTATTTATTATAAAAAGCCACGATTAAGCTAATATTTTATACATTATACATATTATATATATATATATATATATATATATATATATATATATATATATATATATATATATATATATATATATATATATATATATATATATATATATATAATACAATGGGTTGCTTAACAAAAATTATTTTGGAAACTTATTTTACTTTTACTATTTAAACTTATTTTAATCAACTCTTATCACTCATATATATAATGGTAATGTTAAACTCATATATATATATATATATATATATATATATATATATATATATATATATATAAACTTTGCTTTACAAAAATCATTTTAAAAACGTATTTTAATCAAGTCTTGTGGGCGTAAGCATTTTTTTGTACATGATCTTACCATATTTCTTAGTACACCCAAATATTCCTTCAAAGATGCAACTTTTTCTTTTTATAATTTGTTTAGAATTTCTTGTTACTTTCTCATTGGTATAAAAATCTCATTCATTTATCTTCACTCCCTAGCTAACTAAAAAGTTGATTCAGAGGTATCCATTTAAAACATGTAAAACTGAAAGCCAACTATGCCTCTGACACCAACGATTAAATATAAAATTAGATTTTTAAGACACGACACAACCTGAACAGTTTGAGATGGTTTTATTTCAGATCAAAGAGCTGAAACAACATGATGCCACTGATTGAGATGTTTCACTTATCATTTCATGGTTCTAGAAAGCAGCACTTCATATTAATATTCCTCGCCCTCTTCCTCTCCTTCACCCTCAATGGAGTCAACACCAACCTCCTCATAATCCTTCTCGAGGGCAGCCATGTCCTCTCTGGCTTCAGAGAACTCACCCTCCTCCATACCCTCACCCACGTACCAGTGCACAAAGGCACGCTTGGCATACATTAGATCAAACTTATGATCCAGACGAGCCCAGGCCTCAGCAATAGCTGTGGTGTTGCTCAGCATGCACACGGCCCTCTGTACTTTAGCCAGATCTCCACCTGGAACCACAGTGGGAGGCTGGTAGTTGATGCCAACCTTGAAACCAGTAGGACACCAGTCCACAAACTGGATTGTACGCTTGGTCTTGATGGTGGCAATAGCAGCGTTCACATCTTTGGGCACCACATCACCACGGTACAGCAGACAGCAAGCCATGTACTTGCCGTGACGTGGGTCACACTTCACCATCTGATTGGCTGGCTCGAAGCAAGCATTGGTGATTTCAGCCACAGAGAGCTGCTCATGGTAAGCCTTCTCTGCGGAGATCACTGGGGCATACGTTGCCAATGGGAAGTGGATACGTGGATAGGGCACCAAGTTGGTCTGGAACTCTGTGAGATCGACATTGAGAGCACCATCAAATCTAAGAGAGGCTGTGATGGAGGACACAATCTGACCAATGAGCCTGTTGAGGTTTGTGTAAGTAGGACGCTCAATATCGAGGTTCCTACGGCAGATGTCATAAATGGCCTCATTGTCGACCATGAAGGCACAGTCAGAGTGTTCGAGGGTGGTGTGGGTGGTCAGGATGGAGTTGTAAGGCTCTACCACAGCGGTGGAGACCTGAGGAGCTGGGTAGATGGAGAACTCCAGCTTGGACTTCTTGCCGTAGTCGACAGAGAGACGTTCCATCAGCAGAGAGGTGAAGCCAGAGCCGGTTCCACCACCAAAGCTGTGGAACACCAGGAATCCCTGGAGACCTGTGCACTGGTCAGCCTACAAATAAACAATTGGTCAGCATCTCTGAAACAAACCCTTCATTAAAGTTTTCTCATTGAAAACGACCTACCAGTTTGCGAATCCTGTCCAGAACCAGGTCAATGATTTCTTTTCCGATGGTGTAATGACCACGAGCGTAATTATTGGCAGCATCTTCCTTTCCTGTGATGAGCTGCTCAGGGTGGAAGAGCTGACGGTATGTCCCTGTGCGGACCTCATCTGGACAAAGAGGTCATTAACAAATATTAGCAAATCGAGTGACGGGACAAACTGGTTCTGGTCAACTTAGTCCCATTTTCTTACCGATGACAGTGGGCTCCAGATCTACAAACACAGCTCTAGGGACGTGCTTTCCAGCTCCAGTCTCACTGAAGAAAGTGTTGAAGGAGTCATCACCACCTCCAATGGTTTTATCACTAGGCATCTGCCCATCCGGCTGGATACCATGCTCAAGGCAATACAGTTCCCAGCAGGCATTGCCAATCTGGACTCCAGCCTGACCAACGTGGATAGAGATGCACTCACGCTGGGAAGGACAAAAGTTGAAAATCAAACAAATTTCATTTAATTCTCAGATCAACTTACATTGAGTCCTAAAGCTACCTGCATATCATGTTTTATGTAATTACATGTGGGCACATGACACGGTAAGCAGCTGAGCTCCTAGTAACAACCATCAACTCTATTAATAATTAAAGCCTTAGCCGCAGTGCTGAAACATGATATTATTTCAACAAATAATTTAATTAACATGAGCTACCCTACTTTTGCATGAGCTGGTCTTATATTTGTCCATCTGAAATATGATTAAAAGGAACATTTAAATAATTAAATGCATAGTGCGTCCTTTGGGAGGCGCTATGTCCAAGTTTTTGTTCATTGATCCACTATGACACTGCACTGGACTGCATGGAGCCGGGCTACACCCTGATTATTAATGCGGCTTCTTTCCCTTTGTCTGGTTCCGCAGTGCATCACTTTCCCAAAATGGTTCCATCCCTGGCTGATTATAATACATCGGGGGCTATAAAATGCATGTGACTATTTAAACATGATTACATCATTCTATTTCATGGTTTACCAATTACAGACACATTTTTATAAAATTACACAATTTATTTTATTACACAACGGTATTTTACATTCTATGTTACACATCCCCAAAAAACTACATTCATCTTTAGTTTGCATGACACACTGTAGGCTAACGTTACCACAGCCCAGAATGACAATTAAACACCTTACTACTGTTCATTCTAGCATTATTCGTGAATAGATAAAATTAAGAATAGTAGTACTTACCATAATTACAGATAAAGTTTCCTGTCCACAGCGAGGAAAGACGTTTGACGAAAAATCTTACAGCTCGACAACTAAGGGGTCGATGTAAGAAGAATAACGGTCAAACCGACTGAACTCGCGTTTTATACTAGCGTTGCCCTGGCGACTACGTTTCTCATTGCTGATTGGTTAGACGTTGTTAAATTTACCCAGTTTTGAGGACAAACTCAATTTTGATTGGTTGACGTGAGATTGGGGGTTGGTACAACACCCAACCCAAACCTCACCCAATAAATCAGCAATATAAAACATGTTTCATTCTAAGAATTTACTGTAAAACAAAATCATATCTTGAGTATTAGGCATCAGACAGACGCAATTAGATGCAAATAATAACATTTTTAATTGTTTTTAAAAATAATTTTAACAATATTGCCTATAAATCCTTGTTATTTGTGTTTTTTTTCCATTTGTTGTAATATTTTGGAAAACATCTTTGTTAATTTTCAAAAAAAAATTCTTCATTGTCGAATTATACACAATTTTATAGATTTCTCCCACCATTCTCTAATGTTTTGTTTAACTTCTCGATTTTTCCTTTTAAATTCTTAACTTGCTTTCATTCAATAAATTTAAAAGATGAAACATAACGTTCTAAGAGTTTACTGTAATTACATTAAACAAATAAAAACATTATTTTTAGTTTTAGACACCAACAGAAACGATTATATGTAAATAAATACATTTTAGTCAAATCCACCCCTAAGTAATTTGTGGTTTATATTTTTAGATTTCATTTGAAAAAAAAAAAGTCAATTCCAGCACATTTTACTCCATGATTTTAAACTTGCAGATAATCGAGCATATTGGAATATTGTAGACATGAACCTGAAGTATCTGTAACATATAATTGTGTTTTTCTTAACTCTCTGCTCTTACAAAGAGTCGTCCATATTATTTAATACGTTCTCAAGTTGAGAAACACTAGAAAGGCCATGGGTTCTACAGCTGGATTTCCTATTCTGCTCATAAAATTTCACACTGGATTTCATATTTATTATAATATGTTAATGTATTTCATGTTTTATGAACATGACACAGCAAAATAACATTTTTGTAATAGTTCAAAAAGTAATTTTATCTAAAATGTCGAGTCATTAATGCACATGGAAGGAATTGATCCAGCAGAGCAACTGGGGAATATAGGCCAGTACTGTCTGAGACACCCAACCCCCCCAAACCCTCCTCCCAGAATCCTGCTGTTGCTAGGCAATGAATAATGGTGTTGCTACGATACGGACTTGTATCACGCAAGCCTACATTAACGGCCATTATATTTAGATCACATGACTGGGGATGGTGAATAGCAGCACAGAGGGGGGAGGATGCAGCTGCCCCCGAATCAAAAGGAGGGAGGGAAAAGCCCATCCTTTTTAACAGCCTTCCATCTGCTTCTGTAGAATGTGCATCATCATCTTCGTAAATTTTTTATCCATGATTACGGTCTTTTAACAAGTGAACATCAGATGTTGCACATTCAATATTTGCACATTTAATACATTTATTGCTCATTTTTATTGTAAAACTTGTATATCATGTTCATAATACAACCTTCTGTAAATATTATAGCAACTGTATATATAGCCTTATATCCACAGCACAATCATCTGTAAATATTAGTATTAATCTTTCTATTTTGTACATATCTCTAACTTTTATCCTGCACTTGCTGCTTTTTTGCACTACCGGTTAGATATAAACTGCATTTCGTTGCCTTGTACTTGTGTAATGACAATAAAGTTGAATCTAATCTAATCTAAAAATATTCCAATGGATCGTATTGAAATCATAATTTTGTTTTTCATTTCGAAGGTTGTGTGTTTAACATCGTATGAATATTAATTGTGTTAGTTATGTTGGTGTGACTATGCATTAGACATTACATCATTAAAACAAAATTATAATCTTACCAAAATGAACAGTTGTGGCTCAATATACAGCGCCAGTGCAGTTCACTTCTATTTCATTGCTTCTAAAAAAAGGAGAAATTTGCTAGAAATATGCATTTCAACATTAGGAACAAACCAGAAGCATTCTACAAAATGCCCCAATGTCAGGTTCTTTTTCTGGCACAGTGTCTGACACAAAGCTTATATTTTTGAATCGACCACCACTCATAAAAGCAGCCTTTAGAACCTGTTTTCGCTTGGTTAAACCATCTCCACATCCTTTTTCTCCTTCTTTTTTCCGTGTTCTTTCAAGAGGGTTCACTTTTCTGTTTATGGGCTGGTTGCTAACAACAGAGCAGTGAAGACAATAAGCTCAGAGGTCTGGTGTCTCCTGTGCAAGCATTGAATGACTCCTCCTACAGATATTACACTCTGTATATCTAGAGACCGTACAGAAATCAGAATATATGCAGCAACAGAATTATTGTTATTTATCTTTGAAATGCCAGTGACAATTATGTGTTATTCCTGGTTAGGGTCACTGGGTTCTTTAGCTCACATTCAGTAAAGGGCAGGGTATATCTCAGGTACATATTCGCTCATAATGGGAATTTAGAGTCTTTAAGAAACATGCTCCAGTAACCTACTAACAAATATTTTGTAAAGTTAGTGTCTACCAGAAAAGTGCTGTTTGTAAATGTAGCAATATGAAAGTATTGATTTCTTTCATTCACGCAGCTGGCCTGCTCGCTTGCATGCTTGTTTTCATTGTCTCTCTTGCTCAGTGCATAAACGATAAATAGACTGAAATTATGGCTTTGCACCTTGTTTTGGAACCGCGATATATCTGCAGCTGTTTGATTGTGCTCCCACCGTTAACAATGATCACCAGATCCTGTAATTAACAATATCGACATCCACAACTAACCACTCAATTTATGTTATGTAAATGCAGACATATAATAAA
Organism: Danionella cerebrum; assembly: GCA_007224835.1. NCBI lineage: Eukaryota > Metazoa > Chordata > Actinopteri > Cypriniformes > Danionidae > Danionella > Danionella cerebrum. The sequence goes on from SRMA01026039.1 coordinate 76,866, forward strand.
GGGAGACCATTTATTACATGACTAAAATTTTACATGAAACGCACATATGAAAGCCCAATCTGCTTTGAAATCTTTGTCTGGGTGAGATCTTGTGGCTTATTGCTGTGTTCAATCTTGCCATGACAACCCCTCACTTGTCTTTGTCAACCTTACTGGTAGCAAAGCTAGTCCTCGCCCAGTTTTGATCCTCCTACATAGCTGTTTCTGTTTCAGTTCATGACTGAGATTTTAATCTCTCACACACACATATATTAATTACCAATCAACAATCATTAAAATGAACGAATATTACTCTGAGCATTCTCTGTTTAAAAGTAAATAAATGGTTTCTGAGACGTTTAAAGCGATATTTGCTGCATGTAAAATTTAATTTTATGATGTCAAAATTGTGCCTGACAAAAAATCCACTTTGTTCCATAAAGCTATACAAGGGCATGAGGTTGGTAGTTTTAGCGACAGCAGACATAAGTGTTGTAGAAGGACAAAACTCACGGAAAACGACTATGAACACAGTCAGGGGCTAAACAGCAAATAGATATTTGGCAACGTAAATTGCTCACCAGTGGCAACCGTACACAGAGCCCTCTCAATAAATCCCTTTCAGCGAGCAGCAGCTGTGAAAATAACCTGCAGAGTTGTGCCCAATGCAAATTTCAGAAGGAAAACTTGGCGTCTTTGTTATTTCGTACGATAAAATAATAATAAAAAATTAGATGTAGTAGAAATAAAAAGGACTACAAAAGAACAATACACACAATAAACAACAACAAAAAAACAGAAATATACAATATAGTAATGAATAAAACTACCAAAAAATAAAACTTTTACTATTATTTAAACTTTACTATTATTGGTAGCTGCATGGGTTCCTGAATCATCGAGGGTGGAGCAGTCAGTCAATAAAGCTGCTTTGCAGTGGGGACAGGGTTCCTGCAGCGGGTGGTTTTGCAGGATTGATGAGTGTATTTCCAGGACTGTCACCGACCTCCTGCACTGTTTCCAGAGAAGAGCCCAGGACAGAGCTGCACTTCCTGATGACTTTGTCCATCTTCTTCCTTTCCCTCTTGGTGATGCTGCTCTTCCAGGATATAGACCATAAAATATGACTGATGCCATCACAGAGTTCTGATGCCACCACAGTTTGTATCGAAATGCCCCAGTCTTAACCAAATTCTTCACCCCAAACTCCAACATCTGGTCTGGTCAAATGTACTCTCTCCAGTAGACCAGAACTCATCTAAAAACAGGACAAACGCAGGACTTTTGAGGCAGCTGCCCCTAGTCTCTGCCCAACCAAAGGGCTCCTCAAACTACTAATGTTTTTTAAGACATTTCTATTTAAAAATGCCAACCCTGAGTCTGATCTATTCTAAATATTGCTGATATTTCTACTTTAAGCCTTTTATTGCATTTTCACATTTAGTTTTTTGATAGTTTTATCGTAGCAGTGCGCAAATTAAAATTTGTGCAGCTTTACAAATAAAATGAATGGCTGAATGAAGAGGAAGTGGGCTAGGACAGTCCCCTCGGGGGCACCTGTGCTACAGGTGATCAGGTCTCACACACAGTTCTGTGCTCTCACAAACTGTGGTCGGTTTGTGAGTTAGCTCCGGATCCTAGTTTTCTTGTGATTGGGCAAACAATAGCCACTGTAACATGAGATCATAGTTTTTCATAGTCTTGTACTTCAAGTGGTACCTGAATAGTTTTAGTCTCCAGCTTGACTTTGACTGTCACACATCTTGACTCGAATATGTGGATTTGATCCCAAGCCAGAGTATAGCAATCTATTAATAACAGGAAAGCTGGGGATAAAAGAGGGAGTCTGATAGACTAAACAAGCTGACTGGAAAACCGGAGTGTAGAGTGGGAGGATCCAAACCGCTGCAGTAGTGCTGAAATCATAGAGTAAAACAAACACCGACTTCCACTTCTGCAGAATCCCAGTTTGAGATAGGAACAGTTCACCGACACTGACAGGACGTGTATAAAGAGCGGAGCCATCACGTGACAGATACAATGACATCATTTCAACAAAATCTAGGACACGGAGGGAGGAGAAACAGAAAGCAGGACGGTGGGAGGTCTCATGGTACCGTGCTACACTAGGCTGGATCTGATGGCATTGTGGCTGACAGCATTCACAAACAGCTCGATTTGCAATCAGATGGTTCCCTGCATCATTGCTGGATTTCAGAAACAAAATGTGACTTACTAAAAATATATTTCTAAACAGAACTGGAGCAATATGACAAAGAATTCTAAAAGGCCTTTAAAGACCTAAAGATGACATTCATGCCACTCTCAAATGCATAATTACAGAGAACCACATTGATCCAAGTTTTGCCATGAATTAAATCAATTTATTAAGAAAAAACCCACAAATTTCTTGACAGATAATCTGTTTATTATATAATATTTAATGGTTTTCATTGGAGACAGGAAATATGTTTATATTAACTTGTCATTTTAATTATATGCTTTTTTTATTAAGGTAAATTATTTTTAATAAAAAATGTAATCACCACTAATGTGTTCAAATTTTGATTTTTATTGGGTTTCAAGCTGAACCACTTGTAATAAAGACATTTAACACATAATCCACTCTCTCTATAGACACATGCACACACACACACAAAATCATTTCTTATTTTTACGTTTATTTAAAAGTCTGACATCTGCTACAATGGTAGAAATGTAGATACATCATGCACTATGGCTAGTCCAGTTCGAACTGATATTTCACAAAAAAAAAGAAATAATAACAACTGCAAAATAAAGATCACTAGGGGGTGCTATGAACGAGAATGAATATTGTTTTAATTTTTTTACTGGACAATACAGTGGTACCCCAAGAGATGAAATTATTCCGTTACAGGGTGGCTTTCATATCTCAAACATTTCGTATCTCGAAAAAAAACTTTTACAGGTAAAAAGCCTAATTCGTGCAAGGCATCAAGTAACGTTTCTTCAATCCTTTAATCTACACATTGTTAATGTAATAAATGATAATAAAACAGAATAAAACAAATACAAAATACTTAAAATGTACATAAATGTGAAACCTTACCTTGCGAGTGAAGAGAAGTGTCGGAGGAGTCGGAACGGATGGCAGAAAACATTACGGCACTATGTTTGAAAGATAACTTTCTCAAGATAATTCACGAATTATGTGCAAACACAAACAAGGTTTCAACCACTAGCGGAGAGAATGCTGAGCGTCTGAGATGGAGATACGCGTCACAGGGTTTTTTCTAGCTTGCGCTACAGAACAGCACTTTCCACGTTATAAACGTTATTTCTTTTACGACACCTCGACTCTAACTTTTGTAATAGTACATTATTAGTAATCTATTCATAATGTTTCGCTTGATTTAAAAGTGATTTAAAGTGTATCAGTCCCCTTTAGCACTGTCTGCAATGGGAGAATAGAGTGCCAGGACTCGGAAGCGCAGTGCGACATCAGACTAAACAAGAGGATAATAGAGCAGAACCACTATATAGAGATATAACCACTTCCTTATAATTTCGTTATCATTCGGTTTTTTGATGGCTACTGGGCGCACAAAGTTTAATTAAATGACAAAATCTTTGCAATGTCATTTGGAGTGTGTTACAGTACGATGTGTAAAATACAATTTTTTAGAGGTTTTTACAAATTAATTGACTTCCTTTTGTCAAACATTATAAACATGTCCTCTTGGACATGGACTCTTAACATGCATGGCACGATTGAACCTGATCAGACATTGCATGGCTGAGTTCACAACTTCCTGTTTATGGCAAAATTTTGACGACCACCGAGTGCGCATAGTTAAAGAAGCTTTACAATTTAACTTCCCATATGCCTTAAGATAAGACTCATGGAGTCTGAAGATGATAGATAAAATATTTAGGAGGAGTTTAGTAAAATATGATACAAGCAAAAGTAGCATTTTAGAGGATTTTGAAAAGTAACCAATTCCTGACGACTTTGCAAACGTGATTCATTACTTATATTTAAGTCTTGGTGGCCCTACACGTGTGTTCTGAATTTCATTTGCATAAAACAAACTGTTTTGTTTGCAATTTTTCAACACTCATTTTTCGAATCGCTATCAGATATAAATTATCATGAGTTCTGAAAAATTCAAAGACTTTTCAAGCAGATTTAGACCCTCAAAAAAGCAGCAAAACAATACTCTGAGGAAATAGAATAGGGTTCAATGCACCTTTAGTGTTTTTTTTACGTAACCAATATCTTGGAGGAGTGAGGAAAAAGGAACACACACTGTAGCACAGTTGCATAGAGAAGCTGAATCCAGACAAGACAAAACAATTATTTGCTGCACTTTAAGTGTAGTCACTTGACCTTGTGGGATGTGGGTGTTTTAATATACACATCAACGTCAAAACATTTAGGGGCATGTGGTTTCTAGTCCCATGCAGGTCCATGTTAAAGCATGAAGGATCATGTGACCGGCCATAAGGAGCTTTTTTTTTTTTTAAAGTAAGGGACATTTGAAAAGCAGGCTTTGATATTTTTCAAACATTTCATGTCACTCCTTGCTGCTTTTGTACTTAACACAGTAGAGTAATGGGTGGTTATCATTCTGCAGCCAGCACTATGGGGGTATTTGCCACGGTTTGGTTTCACTACGCTTGTCAAGTGAGCCAAAATCGGGTCAAGTAAATCAAAAGGGGGCATATCTGAAATTTGGGACAAATACGTCCAGTATTGATTTTAGAAGTTGGCCAATATGGGTTTTTCCCATTTTGAAAATCTTCACTGCCGATTATTTAAAAATATGGATACTCTTACATCCCTGCACCTGCTCAATAACTACTTTACATACAAATTCATTCACAAAAATTACAAAATCATGAACGATACAAAGAAAACGAAAGAGCAGCGTCGAAAGTTACTAGAAAATGTTAATATTATTCATCCACCTGTCTTTGTTCTTATGATTAAACCTAAACGGTTCCTTCATTACACATATAAATACATATTTTTGTCTTCATTTCACATATAAATAAATTGGAATCACTCTTTCAATATATATCAGTATCTTATACAAACCAAATTAAAGAAATAGTTGATCTCTCAACGGTCGTTTATTTCGTTCCTCTGTGACGTCACCCATCGTAGCCCCGCCCCCTCATCCTACCCTGACTGACTCAGTCTTGGACAGCGTACACCCACATTAAAGAAATATCCTTCCTCCCGTCACTCGTGTCATCTCTCCATCCCCTCCAGAACAATGGTGAGTATGAAATATGGTTCATTTCATCTCGAACAACGTCAACATTAAACGCTTTTTTTCCGTCAGTGTTCGTGTAATTGTCATCTGGTGCTTTTGAAACCGGTTCATCGTCTTTTCTTTGTCACCCCGCGCGCCCCCGTTACTTAAAATGGAGGCGATGCTCGCGAAACGTTACGTTGCAATAAATATTTGTGCACTTTAAATGTTATGTTTGGATATTAACTAAAATGCATTGCTCCGCAAAGCATTTGGCTCATGAGCCGCTTAAACACAGCCGATTACATTCATCCATCCATCAATCCATTCATTCATTCATTCACTCTCTCACGCTTTTATAACAGTGCTTCAATCTATGCACGATATAATTCGATTTTTATTAAATCCTCTCATTTAATTTAATAAATTTTCAGGTGTGGTTTATTTTGCATACACACATTAGTGAACACCTGCTTCAAGGGTGTATCCACCTTGCACATTATTCAACGTGTATTACAACGTTATAACCAAAATCTTATTTAATCAATTTTTTTATATTGCTATAACATGTAATGCGTGGTTTTTAACATTGCAAATCAATGATGTATATGTTGTATTATGCATAAATGTGATAAAATTAACTTATGTACGATGGAAAATGCAACGACTCTTTGCTCTTTGTTTTGGATGAGATTTGCACGCTCTTTTCCATCACAAATTGCCATAGAATTTTCCTGAAATTTGCATGCACCCCTCCTCCAGTCCATCCGCATGAGCAGTAGGCTGGGTGGGGACTGCAGCTGTCTGCAGAAGCTCATGTCTGGACCGTGCAGCAGATGACTAGAATTCTATTCTTGTTATATTTCACAGCTGTTGTGAGTTTTTGCATCGAATGCTTTCATGCATTTAAAATCATTTCAGGACGTTTCCTTCAAGCGTTTGGAGTATTAACAATGCAACCAAAAGATTCATTGCAAATTTATAACCATGAAGCATTCTGAGTTTCTTTCACATTCAAAAAGGCTGACATTCAGTGCTCTTTATCAATAAATGAGTTGATGGATGTAGATTCTGTTGGGTTTTTTTGTCGTCGTTCAATGTCTTAACAGTCACGGTTTGGCAAGCTTCTTCTATGTGTGGGTGGGGCATCTGCCTTGTTCCCATTCTGCTGCCTCGTTCCCTTCGAATAAATGCAATGCTTTCTTTGTCCTTCCTTTTTAGAAGCCACCACATAACTTTTGGGTTTTGACAGTTTTCGATGGATTTATCATAAAAATAATTTCTATTTCATTCGCAGCGTGAGTGCATCTCTATCCACGTTGGTCAGGCTGGAGTCCAGATTGGCAATGCCTGCTGGGAACTGTATTGCCTTGAGCATGGTATCCAGCCGGATGGGCAGATGCCCAGTGATAAAACCATTGGAGGAGGTGATGACTCCTTCAACACTTTCTTCAGTGAGACTGGAGCTGGAAAGCACGTCCCTAGAGCTGTGTTTGTAGATCTGGAGCCCACTGTCATCGGTAAGAAAATGGGACTAAGTTGACCAGAACCAGTTTGTCCCGTCACTCGATTTGCTAATATTTGATAATGACCTCTTTGTCCAGATGAGGTCCGCACAGGGACATACCGTCAGCTCTTCCACCCTGAGCAGCTCATCACAGGAAAGGAAGATGCTGCCAACAATTACGCTCGTGGTCATTACACCATCGGAAAAGAAATCATTGACCTGGTTCTGGACAGGATTCGCAAACTGGTAGGTCGTTTTCAATGAGAAAACTTTAATGAAGGGTTTGTTTCAGAGATGCTGACCAATTGTTTATTTGTAGGCTGACCAGTGCACAGGTCTCCAGGGATTCCTGGTGTTCCACAGCTTTGGTGGTGGAACCGGCTCTGGCTTCACCTCTCTGCTGATGGAACGTCTCTCTGTCGACTACGGCAAGAAGTCCAAGCTGGAGTTCTCCATCTACCCAGCTCCTCAGGTCTCCACCGCTGTGGTAGAGCCTTACAACTCCATCCTGACCACCCACACCACCCTCGAACACTCTGACTGTGCCTTCATGGTCGACAATGAGGCCATTTATGACATCTGCCGTAGGAACCTCGATATTGAGCGTCCTACTTACACAAACCTCAACAGGCTGATCAGTCAGATTGTGTCCTCCATCACAGCCTCTCTTAGGTTCGATGGTGCTCTCAATGTCGATCTCACAGAGTTCCAGACCAACTTGGTGCCCTATCCACGTATCCACTTCCCATTGGCAACGTATGCCCCAGTGATCTCCGCAGAGAAGGCTTACCATGAGCAACTCTCTGTGGCTGAAATCACCAATGCTTGCTTCGAGCCAGCCAATCAGATGGTGAAGTGTGACCCACGTCACGGCAAGTACATGGCTTGCTGTCTGCTGTACCGTGGTGATGTGGTACCCAAAGATGTGAACGCTGCTATTGCCACCATCAAGACCAAGCGTACAATCCAGTTTGTGGACTGGTGTCCCACTGGTTTCAAGGTTGGCATCAACTACCAGCCTCCCACTGTGGTTCCAGGTGGAGATCTGGCTAAAGTACAGAGGGCCGTGTGCATGCTGAGCAACACCACAGCTATTGCTGAGGCCTGGGCTCGTCTGGATCATAAGTTTGATCTAATGTATGCCAAGCGTGCCTTTGTGCACTGGTACGTGGGTGAGGGTATGGAGGAGGGTGAGTTCTCTGAAGCCAGAGAGGACATGGCTGCCCTCGAGAAGGATTATGAGGAGGTTGGTGTTGACTCCATCGAGGGTGAAGGAGAGGAAGAGGGCGAGGAGTACTAAATTTTTCACTAAATGTCAAACAGTAGACCGTCAATTTACACACGATATGCTTGAGGTATCAAGTGTAAAGTCTACTCCTAAATGTTAGAGACACGTTCTTGATCAGGTGTTGTGTTTGTGATGGACAGTGCGATTATGATTTGTGGAACTTATTGCCAAATTTTCAATAAATGTGATGGTGATGTGCTAAAATCTGTTTATGTGCACTTCTTTTTAAACTTTTTGTTTTGGATTCTGCCATAAGCTTTTGGCTTCAAGACACTGAAGGGGATTAAAGAGAAGTAATCTGATTACAAACTCTCGACTGGTTTGGCTTCCAGGTTCCAACCACTTTGGATGAAGGGAAAAGTAGTTCAGCAGTCATTCGGTGGTTAGTATCAATGAATCAATCTTGGTTTAGGAAACAATTTACATTTATTTATTTGCTTTTGACAGACGCTTTTAACCAAAGTGACTCACATTTTTTGATCAACACCTGGTCAACACATTTGATCAGTTCTTGCTTTCCTGGGTTCGGGCTGGTATAAAGGCAAGAGTGACTCAAATAACCACTCGTTACAATAGAGGTCTGGAGAAGAGCATCTCTGAACACAAAGAAGGGGCTAAGATTCAGGAAATTAAGGCTACAATTCGCACGGGTCCACAAAATTGGACGAATGACAACTGGACAACATACAGACAACTGGCAGTATGGTCTGATGAGTCAATTTCTGCTGTGTCATTCCTTTGGTAGGGTCAGAATTTGGCACCAACAACATGAAAGCATGGATCATTCCTGCTGTGTATTAATGGTTCAGACTGGTGTAATGGTGGGAGGAAATTTTCTTGGCACACTTTGGGCACTATTGTACCTATTATAACCACAGTGCTCCCATCCTCTGATGGCTACATCCAGCAGGATAACATAATCTGATTGCTTGTACATGACGATGAGTTCACTGTACTCAAATGGCCTCCACAATCTCCACATCTCAATCCAATAGAGCACCTTCGGGATGTGGCAGAACGGGAGATCATGGATGTAAAGTCAATAAACTGTGTGATGCTCTCATGCCAATATGAACCAAACTCTCTGAGGAATGCTTCTAGTACATTACAGTACAGATTAAGGAAAAATTGGCTAAAATGCAACTAAAATAAAATTTATCATTATAATGTATGGAGGTACAAATGAGCAACATTACTAAAAATAAGCTTCCATGATTAAAAAAAATTCAAGTACAGTATTTCTCTTTGATATTGAGGCGAAAAAATAATAGCAGGTTGAGCTTTTGTGAAGTATTTATTCGAAAGCATTCAAATGCATGCATTGGGTTAATTTTAACTGCCTTTGTTTTCCCAAAAAATTACCTCTTTATATTCATATACAGACAACAATGGTGAATAACTTGTAGAAAAAAGGGGATTTAGAGTCAGATGCGTGTAAAAAAAAAAAACGATACAAAATCCCATTTTTAAAATTGAAACCGTAAAAGCAACTCAAATGCATTAACACTAATGGAAATCGCGTTTATGTTGCTGGAGGTAGAAGTTCACACTACTCCTTTTTTCTGCTCCACCACCATCTGCTGGTTCATCATGCTCCAGAAAAGTGCTGGCATTGAGACCACACCACCATCTTTGGACTGGCACCCTGCAGGCTCCTCAGTCAGCTTGTGATAACCTTTCAAGCGCCTATCGAGGTGGAAAAACAAAGCACTCAGTGCTTTTCTAATGTTCACTGAGCTTGACTGAATAATTCACAACACTTCACTAATAATTCACGCCCGATTAATAAATCATTGCTTATTCCAGACAGACTCACTTATATGCAAAAGCCACCGTGCCCAAAGCAGATACGATAGTCAGGATGCCCAACAAGATGGCGGCAGCACCAGCAGATGTCAACCCGGAGCCTGCTAAAGTGAAACAACAGCAAAGCATTTGAACAAAACTACACGCAGCATCCATAGGTTTCTGTGGAGTCAAATTGAAGGTGGGAGTGTGGGTGTAGCCAACAGTCACAATCTTGACACGGCATCAATTTTTGATGAGTGAATATGGACAAAAGACAAGACTTGAGTGGAGCTTAGACACCAAAACCAGGCCAACCTTAAAATACCATTAAATGGCATCCGATTCCAGCCTCATGTCATTGTTACTTTTTCTTGACTCATTAACGTTGGCCCCACGGGGATTGTGCTTAACCTTTTGCAAAGTATGTACATTTGACTGAAACGTATTAAATCTTGAATTAGCTTGAACATCTGGATTTGATCAAATTAAAAAAATCTGCCACAATCCATTTTGTGACGTTTTTTTCAGGAAGGAGTGCTTTTTCATCATGATGCCTATCCTGAGCACCGGTGCATAAAAATAAAACCGGTCCTTGGTGTGAAAAAGGTTCGGGATCAGGCCCAGTTCTAGCCAACCACAGAAGCAAAGGCTGAAGGATGGGCATAAACTCTTAGACAGCTCAGATTTTTACACTTTGCCCTACTTTAAAGAAAACAACAAAGTGAAAGCAACCTGAAAAAACAGAAATACTCGTGCGCCAACACTCAGCCTCTCTTGCTTGTACTCTGGTCTACCTCACACCTATTCAGTCTCTCGTGTGCGCCAACCCTCAGACTCTCGCATCTGCACTCAGTCTACCTCGCACTGATTCAGTCTCTCTCATGCCTGCCAACACTCAGACTCCCTCGCACCTATTCAACCTATAACACGCACCAACACTCGGCCTTTCTCACACACCAACACTCTGCCTCTCTCACACACCAACACTCTGCCTCTCTCACACACCAACACTCTGCC